>JAKWJD010001758.1:55936359-56536359 GCA_027705065.1 Solanum peruvianum | reverse complement strand
ATTATTTAAATATTGGGTGAATAATATTTTGTGAGTATCATTTAAATATGATATTGAAAAAGAAAATTGGGATGAAATTCTAGACTTGAAACTTGGAAAATATGATAGTTGAAATGATAGTTGGCATTAAGAATTAAGAACTTGATTATGCATGTGGGTGAATTTTTAGGTCAAGATTTAAACACACAATAATGTGAGTGTTGTCAATTCCGAAACCTTATTGTGAATATATATATATATACTTGAATTGATTCAATTGATTCGAAAGCTCAACGGAAAGGGAAGGCTCAAGTACCAGAGTGACTATTCGATTTTACTAAGGCAAGTGGATTTCTAAACCGTTGTTAAGCGTATGAAATTTGTGGATGTCCATGTCTGGTGTTGAGAATGATTTGGAGACTTGTTGCTTATTTTTTGATGTTGTATTTCTTGTTGTAAATTGTGTTTTGTTATCAAAATGGTTATCTCCTCATTTTCATTTGAGCATGTCGTTTGCATTGTATCTGAGACATGGTTTTGGTAAGAGGATGTTGTTAGGATCGAATTCACTCACACACACTTGATGAATGAAGAACACAAGAACTTTCAAGAGAAAGAGATGAGAGATCTAGAGAAAGAAAGAGAAAACCCAATATTTCGTGGTAACACCCCGTGAGTAAACTTTCACGGAGGTGGGGTGTATTTATATTAATAAATCAGAGTATTTTTTGTTACAGAGAATAAATGGAGAATAAATAGTAAACAACTATATATATATTAATCAGGCTCCACAACCTAACAGATGTACCATTTCGAGGACCGTATCGCGCGTCGCGATGGATATTATATTTTGAGGACGTATCGCGCGCCGTGAAGGTTATTATTATCGAGGATCGTGTCGTGCGCCGTGACAGATGCATGGACAGGTCTGTCCCCCATGGTTCCCAGACTGAGAGACATCGGGTGTGTATTGTTAGGAAAGACATGCATCATTATATTTGATGTTACATCTCATGGCATGACCCATTTTTATTATTGATAAACTTGAACACGTGTTTTGCTGATCTTGTGAGTGTTTCTCTGTGAAACTTGTAACTGCTGAATATTGAGTTGTTATCGAGAATGTGTAAACTGATAGAGTGTGGTTATTGAGTTTTGTGTTTGGTAAACTGTGAACTGTTTGGTTGTAGCGTGGAGGTTTAGATAGGGTGTAAGGAGTACCCATATTTTGTTCACTTGTGTTTAGAGGTTTGCTTGTTGGGTACCGCGTGGTTTGGTACTCACCCCTTGCTTCTATAAAAATTTTTGTAGGTTACGAGCCCGAATCTTCGTGATACCTGTCATTCTTTTCATTTCCGAGGCATCTTGTGGAGGGTTGTGAGATAGCTGCTTGTCATCTCAGCGAACTTTCCTACTCCACTTTATGACTTTGTTTTTACTTGAAAGACAACTTCATTTTAGACTTCTATTTTATTTCAGTTCTAATATTTACATTAGAGGCTTGTGCACGTGGCAACCTGATTTTGGGGATTGAATTAATATGAATTGATTTCGTAATAGAAATTGTTGTTGGATTGTCATTTACTTCCGCACTTTGTTAGATTTTGGGTTTTATGCTGACTTGTCTTGGTGGGATAAGACAGTGTTATCACACCCATTTTTGAATCGTGACAATTAATCATTTGAAAAACTAATAATTACAATACTGAAACTAGAAAGAAATCAGTCAAAACTTTACTTGATAATGGAAAACTAATCAAATCAAAAGTTTACTTTATAATGGAAAATTAAGGGAACCAAAATTATCAAGGATGAAATGAATGTTTTTTTCTTTTTGGTTTTTAATATCTATTGAATTTAACCATATAATGAATGGTGATGATGCGTGTGATGGTTCATGTTGTATTGAATCATAGAATATTTAATTTTTCTAGGTCAATACACTTTCTTTTAGTCCGTCGTAAAAAGTTCAATAACTATCTAATAATATTATCAATATTTTATTCATAGAGGGCTCGCATTTATATGACAGAAAATCCACAAGAGTGTATTTTTCTATTCAAAAAATTATTTATTTCTAAGGACAATTTTGAGACTTTAAATCTTCTTATAGAAGTATGTTTCCTTTAATTTCTTCTTTTTTTCTTTTTTCTTTTAATGTTTCACACAATTTTGGGACGGGGAAAGAATTATTGTTTAATTAATTTATGATCCATCTGAATTTATAATCCATCTGAATTTAAGAATTGATCTAACATTTTTTAATTTCATATTTTAAGAAAGTTAAATAACGTATTTGACTGAATGTTGAGTTGGTTATTTTAATTCTTAAGGAATATGGATTGATTTCTACTTGACACATTTTTTCCTCTTTCCTATTTTCGAAAAAATTTAGATTCATTTCAAAAACTCTAAATTAAAATTTAGTTAAAATTCGTGTTTAAGTTCCACCTCTACCAATATAAATAAAATAAAATCATATACTCAACCCATAAACAAATAATTACGTCTCTTATCTATTTGAGGCATTGTTTTATCGAAAAAATATTTTCGAAAATGAGTTTATTTTATTTTAGACTTTTTAGGAGTCGCCACATTATTTTTTAAGAAAAATCAAGAAAACTTTAATTTTCAAAAGACTTAACAGAAAAAAAATCGATTGAAAAAATATAAAGGGGTTCGGGATTCCTATTACTCTTAGGAAGGTGTTTAAAGCACCTAAGACGCTCCCTACACTACGGTTTTCGACGACTAACTAATTTGACTATTTTGTTTTAATTTTTACAAGTCGAAGTTAAAACTTATATCAGAATCTACTTAACCAAACTTTGCAACGTTTAAAATATTATCTTGCAATTTTCCTTAAGTTAAAACTCTCTAACTCAAACGGACTTGAAATATTATTGGCTTTAAGATTTTGTCAAAGTTAAACTTTTAACTTAAACTAAGCTTAAATCTAAACACTTTAAAATTAAACAACTCTTTTAATATACTTAAATTTTAGTTTTCTCTATGATAAAATAGAAAGGCGTTTTGACGGGGTTGGAGTTTTCTAACCTAAAACTACAACAAATCGAAACAACAAAAGAACAAAAAGCAAAGTAAGAAAGGGAGAGAGAGAGAGAGGAGAGAGAGAGAGATTGGGTCCAAGTCGTCTTCGGGTTTCTGTTCGCCTTGACCGAAACTTGGACCCACCCTTTTTGTTTCGACCCATTTCTTTTTGTACCTGTCCTAATCTAAACATACAAAATAAACTAAGAAAATAAAAAACTACAAGGCTTATGCCCATTAACATAAAAATACGAAACAAATAATAAAAGGAAAAGAAGAAAAAAAAAGGATCTTCCAATCTCTCTTCTTCCACTCCTTCAATTCTTCAACCTAGTTCAATTTCGAGGATCTGTACGCCGGATTTTATGACTCGACTCGGTGAAAAAGGATTTAGAGCCTTTATGGCTCTTCCGAAATGCAAGGATGAACGTTGGAGCTCGGGTGAACCCTCCCAACAAATTTCACACATAACACAGAAAATGGCGAAATACATTAGCAAATATTCTCCAAAATGCTTACAATCAATTTAAAACCAAAGCTACATAATCAGAATACTAAACTAACACCACGCCACATTTTATTAGATGTACTCTCCTTTTACCGACCTCAACAGTAGCTTTAGCACACATTTGGTAACTTAACAAATGCCTTCAAGAGGGCCAACAATTTAACTAAATCTTGGCAATATTAAAAACAGAAACTGCATTATCACAAACAATTCAAATGCCCAAGAACATTATGCAACTCAAATTACTAAACATATAAAGCATCCGAAACCCGTTCATTACTAAATAGAGGCGACAATGTGAAACGGAACGAGGAAAGATTATACTTGAACATACAAAGCATGAACAAGAACGAAAACGCAACACAAAAACATGAAATTCGAAACAGTCAAACACAGAGTAAAGAGTCCCCCAATTTATTAGACATCGCAATTCATTCTTTCAACTTGAGGTGAAAGAGTGAGGGATACGACACGAGTGTTTAGCACTCATTCAAACTCATTACTAAAAAAAAACATACTCGATAAGAAGAAGAAGATGGAATCATACTCATTAAAGTCTATGGACTTCCAAACTATCGCCAACGACGTATTAGTTTAAACAGGCTAACTAAACACCTGAATTGTATATGCCATTTAAACAAACAACAGGTTACAGCAAAGCATGCCCAGTGATGTCAGCCCCAACAGATAAGACTTGAACACGGAAGAAGAGCCAAAACGAGAACAACTTCAGGGAGTAGGGAGCAAAAGGAGAACCCTAGACTGCCTATTAACGACCTTTCGCACAAGGACCATACAAAATTTTACATCCCCCGCCCCCGAAACTGAAACACATCGACTCAAACTCACGGCGAATGCTAACAGTGAACTTCAGAGGAGAAACATGAAACAACGATAAACCTCTGAAGACACATACATTCATACCAAAATGCTATCGAATAAGCGGCGAGTAACAGCCGACTCAGCATAGGTACGAAAGGAGGAAAGCACAACTTGAAGAAACAGGCGAAAACATAGATACGCACAACTCAATACGACAACAAAGAAGGAAACAGAACATTTGCCAGAAACATACTAGAACAGGCCATATATTCGATCATTCGAACGCTCCAACATGCTTGGCATACAAAAAAAAAACGAAAATAAACAGCAGACTAGCATACTACATGAACAACATCACGACCAGCAGTAGGCACGCACTGAAAGCAACTGAACAAATATATTTAAACCAAGAACAAACGCCAAACTTCCATATAAGAAGAAACGACATGTTTCGGAAAAGTTAATCAAACTTCTTCAACAGCCATGGCATAAAACGAACCGGCACAAACCAACAAAGCAATGAGCGACAGAAGAGACTATTACGAGATGAAGGGAGACGAGAAGAGAATAGAGGGGAGAGGTTACCTGTTAAGGAGCAGCGAACTGGGCGTCGTCGAGCAGCTATGAAGACAATCTTTACACCACCGAACGGAGAGACGCGAACACAACGGAGGAAAACGAGTCGTCTGCTGCGATGGAGCGATATTACTCAAAATCCAATCCTACTGTTCTCCGGCAATCAACAGAAGGAAACCAACAAATTTTCTAACCCCCGAATGAAAGTCTAAGAGAAGACTCGATCTCAACCAGCCAAAGTAGATTGAGAAGAGAAAACTTGAGAAAACGAACTAAACGAATCTTTCTTGCTCTCTAAAAAAAATCTCTAAAAAAACCTCAAAATGTCCAACACTCTAAATTCTCAACCCAAAAATCCAAGTCCCACCCCCTTTACTGAAGACGCAGGGGGCTTATATAGAAGAGAGAGACTAGGGTTTCGAATTTGGGGCCAGAGCGCCGTTTTCGGCCCATTTCCAATTTGAAAATCAAAGTCTTATCCGAATCTGAGGGATATTCCTCGAATTCCAAATCATCCCAACGGCTTTGTGTGCGAGGTGGAGGGTCGAGATGATGCTTCCGTCCTTGCGCGCTTCGTGTCATCATCTCGTTGTTGCAAGGACGAGCAGGACGATCCTCACTGTCGTCTTGTGCACTGCGCTGCTGCGACGAGGAGAGGGAGAACGCATAGCTGTACGACTGTGCGCTGAGCGCGAGAAGCGCGAGAGAGCGAGGGAAGGAGACGCGCGACTCGATGACACGCGAGAAGAAGACAAACCGCTGTGAGAACTCCTCTGCGCTGCGAGTTGATTGCGCGTCTGGGATTTTCTGCGCGAGAGAGGGAGAGATGCATACGCGACTGCTCGCGTTGGGTTTCGCACGAGGGAGGGAGTTTGGAGAAAGGGAGAGAGGAGTGAAGGGAGACGCAAGAGGGAGAGACGGGTTTCCATTTTTGGTCTGTTTTTCTTTGCGTTTTTCGTTTGCTTTTTCTGGGTTTCTGTTTTTCTTCTCTGAGAATGGCGCCTGGGAATTTGGGGACGAAGGAGGGGGAAAGAGGAGGGAATGGGCCGGGTCAGAGGTGGGTTGGGTTAAAAGATGGGCTGGAGTTGTGTTTTGGGCTGGATTTAATTGATAAAGTGGGATTGGGTCGGGTAAATAAATAAAGGGTTGGGTCGATTTTAGGTGGGCCGCTGGGATTGGAAAATTGGGCCTGGGGAGAGTGAACAAAAGTGGGCCTGGGGATGTTGGGATTAATTTGGTTTGAAGGTGTTATTAAGTTTAGTGGGTTGGAAAGGAAAATGGGTTGGGTATCAAAATGGGTGTCAACAGCTGCTCCTCATTTTACTTGGATTGATGCAAGCAATCGAGGAAAATAAAAATTGACCAAGCCAATTTTGACCAAACCCATTCTTTTCTAAAGGAAGGATTTGAGAAAGGGCTTAGGAATTATGGCCGGACCCTTGAAACGGGTTTCCTACATATCTCAGGCTATATGAGAATTCAGGCCACTTGTAGTTTGATAAGCTTGATTCACCGCATGATTTTGGAAGAAACAAGAGCCACCTCGACACCGAATTATGAAGGTATCGAAATGCTCGAGAATGGAATTTGAGAGCGAATGTTCGAATACAGCCGAGTTTTCAACATTGAATCCGCCTACATATCCGTAAACCGTCGGAATCAGGCTGTGTGTAGTTCGACTCGATCGGTGGGAAAGGAAATCTATTACGCTAGATAACCTTCGGTTTTGGACAAGTGACTCATTAACGAGTATGAAAGGGAGGCTTGTAACTTCTTAGCCATGAATGTGGAGCTCTTCACATCCATAGGTAAGAACTCACACGGACATAACTTCCAAGGCTCCTGGCGAGTTGTCACTCAGATTGGAAACTTGCTTCCAAAAGATCGAAACTTCCGGATGCGAGACCGAAACTGACAGAACTAGAGAAAAACTCGCATGCCTCGAGAGGGTGGTTCGATCGTGGTGGAAGTCGCTCCTCTGCTCGCGTCCTAAGAGTTTGACATTCCTCTTTGGACTGTGTCCCAGTTCGCTGCTAAGAAAAAGTTCCACGTTGTGATGCATCCTTTTTGATGTCGTCCGCACCTGTGGTTTTTGGAGAATTCACCCTTTTCGGATGCTCTCGACAAAGACTGAGATAAAACTCGTCAGCTTAAAGAATGCAATTAGGATGGGAGACAGTGTCTTTTTACCATGTCGACACTTCATTGTTCTCCTCAATATTCGACGTCGACTCGATCGGTCTGACATCTAGCAAATAAAGCTTATGCCTTGTGCTTTGTAAATAAAATCTTCAATGTACTCTTCACTTGATGTCGAAATAGATAAATAAATGCCGATGCGATATTGATGTTTCTTTTGTTGTCATCTTTGATGCTCTCCTTGATGTTTACTTTTATAAGAAATAACAGAATGCAGTCGAGGCCAATGGATAAGTATTGCTCTTTCTTTATCCATATACGCCCTCTTGCGGGGCATGAATATCTTCCCGCGATACGTAAATTCCTGCGAGGCATAAAATCTTCTCGCAATATATAAATTTTGACGAGGCATGAAATCTTCTCGTCGTGCATAATTAATGACTCGCGATGCATGATTTTCGCTATGCATGAATTCCAGCGAGGCATAAATTCTTCTCGCGATGTATAAATTTCAGCGAGGTATGAAGTCTTCTCGCGATGCATAAACTTTGACGAGGCATGAAATCTTCTTGTCGTGCATAATTAATGACTCGCGATGCATGATTTCCGCGATGCATGATTTTCGCTATGCATGAATTCCAGCGAGGCATAAATTCTTCTCGCGATGTATAAACTTTGACGAGGCATGAAATCTTCTCGTCGTGCATAATTAATGACTCGCGATGCATGATTTCCGCGATGCATGATTCCGCGATGCATGATTTCCAGCGAGGCATAAATTCTTCTCGCGATGTATAAATTCTAGCGAGGTATGAAGTCTTCTCGCGATGCATAAATTTTGACGAGGCATGAAATCTTCTCGTCGTGCATAATTAGCGACTCGCGATGCATGATTTCCGCGATGCATGATTTCCAGCGAGGCATAAATTCTTCTCGCGATGTATAAATTCTAGCGAGGTATGAAGTCTTCTCGCGATGCATAAATTTTGACGAGGCATGAAATCTTCTCGTCGTGCATAATTAATGACTCGCGATGCATGATTTCCGCGATGCATGATTCCCGCAATGCATGATTCCGTGATGCATGATTCCCGCAATGCATGATTCCGCGGTGCATGATTCCGCGATGCATGATTCCGCGATGCATGATTCTTCAGTGTATAAATTCCGCGATGCATGAATATTTATATCGCCCCCGTGGATAGTAACGGTAAGACGATCTCCCAATAATATATCGACTTGATCGATAATAATAAATAATAATTGCATAATTGTCTCTTCTGAGGTAATGTGTGGTCTTGATCGACAATAATCATCTTGCTTTGACAACGCAATGCAAATAGCGTCTTCTATAGAAATCGTGAAACCTTCGCTGAGATTCCTTTTTGATTCACCTTTGAATCTGGCCAGGCACTTTGTAAATTTCGTGTATTGGGGAATGGCTTGAAATAAACAAACACATTCACAAGCATCTTGGCATAAACGATATGAAATGCTTTTTGCTTTCAATAAAATCACTGGCTTTGGAGATAGTGTTCTCCTTCTCCGTATTCATCAGTCGGAAGAATTCGGCCGATTTCGAAGCGAATCTATAAACCTGCATCCACAGAAAAATTGTCAGTTTTAAACATACTGATCTGTGTCGATCCCTTCGGTTGTTTGCTCCTTGTCTTGATGTCTCCGGTTGATTTCCTGATTTCCCGACTCTTGATAGATAAGAAAATATCTTATGCCAAAACAGATGAAATATAAAAGGGAAATTTTTTAAGAGAAACAAGAAATTTTTTAAGAAATAGTATCTTGAAAAAGTCGCTGCCGAGTCATGTCATGCCAGGCTTAACGAGCTCTTTAGAGTCCGACGCTTGTCGAATGAATTTCAAAGGCATTCCGGACTTGCAGGCAAGACCCATGACGAAATTTTGAGGCCATCCTCAAAATTTCTGTCCCAGTTTAGTATCTTGCTCATATTTCCATTGTAACCGAACAAATCGAGGAATTTTTGAGATCTTCTCAAAAATTCTGTCCCAGTCGCAAATTTGAAATGTCTCTAGTTTGGCTTGCTGAAGAGAAAGCTTCTTCTGGAGAATTTTTGAGTCCCTCTAAAAAATTCTGTCCCAGTTTCTATTGTAGAAAGGGGAAAATAGATCTTACGAGATATATGACCGAGCCCTTGTGGCGCCTACGTATCCCGTTGAGGCAGGAATCAGGTCAAACGTAGTTCCCCTTACAGGTTAACAAGAATAAATTTTACAAAGAAACCGACCGAGGCCGACATAGGCCGCCTACGTATCTCATTCTTGAGAATTCAGGTCGAACGTAGTTCAAATACAAGGAAATAATTAAAGGGGGTAAATGGGGTGACCGAAGCCGACATAGGCCGCCTACGTATCTCGTTCTCGAGAATTCAGGTCAGACGCAGTTCGTTACAAGTGGGATAAGAGTTCAAATTCGAACCAATACAAGCAAACAGAAGATTACAAGTAAATGATAGAAAATGCAAAACGAACTTCACGCGTAGTATCTCTTGACAGCATCTGAGTTGATAGGCTTGGGCCATACAGCGCCATCCATCTCTGACAAGACTAAAGCACCTCCAGATAGTACTTTGCGAACCATGTAAGGACCTTGCCAGTTTGGTGCGAACTTTCCTTTGTACTCGTCTTGATGAGGAAAAATACGCTTAAGAACCAACTGACCAACTTCAAAATTTCTGGCTCTTACTCTTTTGTGAAAAGCGCGAGTCATTCTCTGTCTATACAACTGGCCATGGCAGACGGCGACCATTCTCTTCTCATCAATCAAAGCTAGTTGATCCATCCGTTTGCTAACCCACTCAGCGTTGCTTAACTCAGCTTCTTGGATGATCCTTAATGACGGTATCTCGACTTCAACAGGCACGACTGCCTCTGTTCCATATACTAACAAGTATGGAGTAGCCCCAGTAGATGTTCTGACCGTTGTTCGATAACCGAGTAGAGCATATGGCAACATTTCATGCCAACCTCGTTGTTTGTCAATCATTTTCCTCAAAATCTTTTTGATGTTCTTGTTGGCGGCCTCTACAGCTCCGTTCATTTGGGGGCGATAAGCAGTGGACCTCCGGTGAATAATCTTAAATTGTTCACATATCTCTTTCATCAGATGACTGTTGAGATTTGCACCGTTATCAGTGATGATTGATTCTGGAACTCCAAATCGGCATATCAGATTGTTGCGGACAAAGTCGGCCACCACTTTCTTGGTTACCGATTTGTAAGAGGCTGCTTCCACCCACTTGGTGAAATAATCAATGGCAACCAAAATGAATCTGTGTCCATTGGAAGCGGCTGGCTCTATAGGACCGATGACATCCATTCCCCAAGCTACAAATGGCCAAGGTGAACTCATAGCATTAAGTTCGTGAGGCGGCACCCGTATCAAATCGCCGTGCACTTGACATTTGTGGCATTTTTGCACGAATTTGCAACAGTCGTTCTCCATAGTCATCCAGAAATAACCGGCTCGGAGGACCTTTCTTGCCAAGGTAAGCCCGTTCATATGTGTACCGCAAACTCCAGCATGTATCTGTTCAATAAGCCTCACAGCTTCAGAAGCGTCCACGCATCTCAAAAGACCCAAATCCGGAGTCCTCCTATACAAGACTTCTCCATTCAAAAAGAAATTGAGAGCCATACGACGTATCGACTTCTTTTGATTAGATGTAGCGTCTTCTGGATATGTCCCAGACTCCAAGTACCTCTTTATGTCGAAATACCAAGGCAAACCATCCGGTTCTGATTCAACATGTGAACAATGGACTGGATGTTCCTTCAAGTCTATATCCAACGGGTCGATGTAATCAGTATCCGGATGTTTGATCATTGAAGCGACGGTGGCCAGAGCATCCGCTAATTCATTCTGTATTCTGGGAGTATGTCTGAACTCAATCTTGCGAAACCTTTTACACAGATTTTGCACATATTGTACGTAAGGTACAATCTTCGGGTTCTTCACAGCCCATTCTCCTTGAACCTGATGAATCAAGAGGTCCGAATCTCCAATAACCAGTAACTCGTACACATTCATGTCAACGGCCATTTTCAAACCGAGAATGCAAGCTTCATACTCAGCCATGTTGTTTGTGCAGTTGAATCGTAGCTTAGCCGCCATAGGATAGTGCTGACCAGATTCTGATACTAAGACTGCTCCAACTCCTTTACCCTGGTGATTCGCCGCTCCATCAAAGAATAATCTCCAACCCGGGTAAGCTTCAGAGATATCTTCACCCACAAACGACACTTCTTCATCGTGAAAATATGTCTTTAGAGGTTCATACTCTTCATCAACGGGATTTTCCGCAAGATGATCGGCCAAAGCTTGTGCCTTTATTGCCTTCTGAGTCACATACACGATATCAACTCACTCAACAGCATTTGCCATTTAGCTAACTTCCCTTCCCGGGTCGGCATCGCTTTCTGGAAAATATACTTCAATGGATCCATTCTGGAGATAAGATATGTAGTAACGACTACAAAAATCTCAGCTTCTGGGCAAGCCACGTCAGAGCACAGCATGTTCTTTCCAGCAAAGTGTTAGCGAGACTCGTACGGAGTAAATTTCTTGCTGATGTAGTAGATAGCCTTTTTCCTTCTTCCCTTCTCGTCGTGTTGACCAAGTACGCATCATCCAAAGGCGTTATCGAAACAGACAAATACAGCAACAAAGGACTCCTCCTCCTTCTCGCGGAGGAACCAATACTGGTGGGTTAGACAAGTAGCTCTTGATAGCGTCGAAAGCGGTCTGGCACTCCTCAGTCCACTTAGTCGGGGCATCTTTCTTCAACAACTTGAAGATAGGCTCAACATACCACTGTCGATTGTGCTATAACCGGCTGATATAGTTTAGCCTCCCCAAGAAACTCATCACCTCTTTTCTCGTCTTCGGCGGAGGTAACTCCTGAATGCTTTATCTTGGAAGGGTCGAGCTCAATACCTCTTCTGCTGACTATAAACCCCAACAACTTCCCAGCTGGGACACCAAAGCACATTTGGCGGGATTTAGCTTCAGGTTGTAGCGACGCAAACGTTCAAAGAATTTTCGCAGGTGTGTCAAATGATCCAATCTCCGGGATTTGATTATGACATCGTCCACGTATACTTCAATTTCCTTGTGAATCATGTCGTGGAAGATAGTTGTCATGGCCCTCATGTAAGTGGCACCGGCGTTTTTAAGCCCAAACGGCATTACCCTGTAGTGATATACCCCCCAAGGTGTAATGAAGGCCGTTTTCTTCCGCGTCTCCTTCATCCATCAGAATCTGGTGATAACCCGCGTAACAATCCACAAATGACTGCATCTCATGTTTGGCACAGTTGTCAATCAGAATATGGATATTTGGCAACGGGAAATTATCCTTTGGACTAGCCTTGTTGAGATCTCTGTAATCAACACAAATCCTGATTTTTCCATCTTTCTTGGCGACCGAACGACATTCGCCAACCAGGTGGGGATATTGCGTCACTTCTTCTACCACCGAGACTCTATCTGCTTAGTGATTTCCTCCTTAATCTTCAAACTCAATTCAGGCTTGAATTTCCGAGTTTTTTGCTTCACCGGCTCGAACCCTGGGTTGATAGGCAGCTTATGAGATACGACATCAGTACTCAGCCCCTGCATGTCACTGACCTCCCAAACAAACACATCGCTGTATTCGGCAAGCAAATGAACCAGGCTCTCCTTCTGAGTTTCATTCAGGTGAGTGCTGATCTTAACCTCTTTGACACATTCTGAATCTCCCAAATTCACCATCTCTGTTTCCTCCAGATTCGGTTTATGTTGATTCTCGAACTGTCGAAATTCTTCTACCACATAGTCTGGTTCCCCACTTTCTTCGTCGTAGTCGTCAGCCTCGTGGTCATTTGCCTCATTTTGCTCGTTTAGTTCATGACATGACATGACATTGGCAGGTTTGTAACTTACGTGACTGAAATCATAAACAGACAAACTAGAAAAGTAAAATATAACAAGCAATCGAATAAACAAAGTCAAAATAAGGAGGCTTTCATTTAAATTGAATCAAAAATGCAAACTTGGGTCATGGCACAAGGCCATGTCGCCCTTTAAACAATCATAACAAAATTCAAAGTCAAGAAAATGCAGAAATGGTGGGTCTCGGGCCTCTTCCGGACGACCACCGATTTCGGTATGCACAAAATAATTCCTTTCTACCCAAGAGTCCGGGACATCAGGATTGGCGTGGACGTCCAATTTTGCAGCATCTCCCCCGGTTCAGCATCACGAAAGCCAGCTGGCTCAGCCTCCTCCTCTATGACGGCATTGATCTCCCTGAACAGGTCGCAGATTCCTTCCCCATCGTCTTCAGGCTCGGCATGCTCCTGAATTGGAAAGGAGTGATAGAGATGCGGAATCGGCTTAGTCAACTCCTGATCCCTTCTTCTCTTCATCTTCATATCATCATCTGTGGGGATGTACCCCAAACCATACTTTGATCCATGAGCAAGGACGGGAACTGGCTTGATGATCCCTTGGGCATTCCTTCCTAGTCCGGAACCTGGTTCGAATCCGCTCTGCAGCATCACCGTGGCGATCATTCTGTACACGGCCGGCATGGGAGTCTGTGGGGCCAAGCCCTCATCGGTGGCATTTACCAACTCCACCGTGTAGAAATCCGAAGTTTGCGGCGTTTCGTCCAAGATCGGCACCTGCTTACCTGAATGGCTCCTTTCCCCATGAATAACTAGTTCTTCATTTCTCCATACTAGTTTCATCACTTGGTGAAGAGTGGAGGGGATGGCTCCAGCCATAATGAATGAATGCCTTCCCAAAAGGAGGTTATAGCTGGTGTCGATATCCAACACCTGGAACTTTGCCTCGAATTCCGCGGGGGCCCATTTGGACGGTCAAGTTCAAGTTCACCCGCTCCTAACTCTCTCTCTCACACCATCAAATGCTCTCACATTGACCTGGTTTTTCTCCAACTTTCCGAGGTCAAACCTCAGCTGCTTCAGCGTGGACAAGGGCATATGTTTAGGCCAGATCCGTCGTCTACCAAAACACGGTTGACGATCTTTCCGCGGCATACCACGGTGATGTGTAGAGCTTTGTTGTGGGTTCTCCCTTCGGACGGCAACTCATCATCGCAGAAGCTGATGCGTGTCCCTGAATGACTCGGTGAATCATAGCAGCTACATTGTCGCTGCTTGTGCCTGAGGGCACGTATGTATCATCAAGAGCTTTCATTAAGGCCTGCCTGTGGGACTGAGAGCTCATCGCAGGGCCCACACCGATATCTGAGCCGGAGTCTTCTCCAAAGTTTTGACGATGGAATAGTCCTTCGGTTGCATCCTTCTCCAGAACTCTTCTGCTTCCCCCTCGCTTATCGGCCTCTTAGCATGGTCCTTCTTCTGTCCTCCGAGAGCAAGCTCATCAGGAGTGTAGCACCTTCCGGACCTAGTCATGCCTTGAGCCACGGCCGTTTCTATCACGAACTTGGGTTTGGGGAGAGTCTTTGAGGGCACCAAGGCAACAGCCTTTGCAGGTGTCAGAATGACGAACCTCCTCTTTTTCCCTGACGCTTAAAGAAGCGACAGCCCTTTCCAAGTCTTCCTGAACAACAGGAGTAATTCTCTTGGTATCACGCTCATCTTCGTCAATTTCTATCATGTTGGTGTTTCCACCCCCATGATTAGGCAACGGATTCGTGTTGACGTTTGGCGCCGCAGGCTGAAGGGAGACCACTTCTTGGTCAATCAAGTCCTGGATCCTGTGCTTGAGATTAATACAGCTCTTCTGTATCATGTCCAACACTGTTGGAATGATAAGCACATCTCTGCTCAGGTCTGTAGAATCTGGAATTGACATCCACGGGCTTGGGCCCCACAGGGTGGATGTATCCGGCCGCGGATAATCTTTCGAACAATTTAGTTCTGCTTTCGGCCAACACGGTGAAGCTTCGGAGGGCTTCTTCTCAGACCTGGGGCGAGGGGGATCATACCCTCCCTGCTGTGGGGGAGGGACTTGTTGATAACTAACTGCGGGCATTTGTCGTGGAGCTTGGGCTCTGGGATGGGATTTGTTTGGTAGTTTGGCATTGGGGCTCGGTAATTTGGATGGGGGTTTTGATATGCTGGAGTTTTATTTGATATGAGGGGGACGGTGCGTGATAGCTTGGCTGTACATTAGCGCAGCTGGGAGCGACATTCTGGTAGTGGGGAGGGACTTGATAAGCTTGGGGGTAGTTTGGATATATGGAGGGAAAATTTTGGGGAATTTGGGGTGGATTCTGATACGACAAAATATGGGCATCTTGATAAGGGGGGGCAGCATTGTAGTGTCCAGAATGATCTGAGTGTGGACGGTAGGCTTGATGAGGCTTTGATGGAGGATTGGAGCGGCCTTGGGGACGTGGTAAGTTTCTAGGGGCCTTTCTTCCCCCGTGTGAGATAGCGTTAACCTCCTCTCTTTTCTTCCTTACCAGTCCAGAGGATCCAGGCGATGCAGACACTCGGGCTATCTTCCCCGACTTCAGGCCATCTTCAATAGTCTCACCCACTTTGACTATTTCGGCGAACTTGGCGCCGATTAACAAGATGATCCTGTCATAATACTCGGGCTCCTGCACCCGCACGAACACCTCTACAATCTCTTGTTCTGTCATTGGAGGCCTCACCCTCGCTGCCTCCTTCCTCCATCTGTACGCAAATTCTCGATAGCTCTCGGTGGATTTCTGCTTCATCTTTTCCAAGGAGTACCTATCGGGGACTATCTCGACGTTGTACGCAAACCTGTCCATGAAATCTTTAGCCAGTGCGCTCCAACTGGGCCATTGTCGAGTCTCATGTGACGTGAACCACTCCAAGGCTTCACCGCACAGGCTCCTGCTGAACAACCTCATCAGCAACGCTTCATCTTTGCCAACTCCTACGAGTTGGTCACAGTATGCTCTTAAGTGTGCCATGGGGTTGCCCACCCCGCCGAAGGTATCAAACTTCGGGATCTTGAACCCTTCAGGCAGGTTCAAGTCTGGGTGGATGCATAGTTCTGCGTAGCTTAACCCGGCGACGTCTGGAGTACATTGCAATTCCCTCATTGCCCTTTTGATCTCCTCCTTTATGTCTACCTTCGCCTCTTCCCTCGCCCTCCACTCTCTTTCTTGTTCCTCGTAATGGTCCAACTCGGAGCCGTGCACCTCATGCTCGACTGGGACAGGGACTTGAAAAGTGGTTCTTTTGGGAGGGGTGGAGCTATAGAAGGGCTTGGGACGTTCTGTGTGGTTTGATAATTTTTGCGGATAACTTTGGGGACTGTTATTTGGGTCAAGTGGGGATGCGGTGTTTGGGAATTGAAGGCGGTGGGATTTTGGGTTTGATTTTGGGGTAGTGGGGCTGTTGGAATGCTTTGGGGGTGTGGGGGTATTTGTGGAGGATTGTTTGGGAGTGGTGAGGGAGTCTGATAGGAGACTGACGCGTATTGGGGGTTTTGGGTGGTTTATATCTATTCTGGAGGGGTTATGCACGGGTGTCGATGGACGGTGCTGAGTAGGATCCGAGTTTGACGAGGGGAAGTATGTAGAGGTCTGCATCGAGAAAGTCGGGGCCAAACCCGGGTGGAGGCGTATCTTGCCTTTGCTGCAATGCTACTCTCAGATCTGCTATCTGCTGCATTAGCTGCGCAATAAGCTCATTCTGCTCTGCCGCGGTGGGCTGAGCCACCACGACGTCTGTGAGACTGATTTGTTCATTGTTGTCGCCCATGTCTGTATTTGCGTTTGATCCGGGGAAGGAATCTGCGGGACCTTTTGATCTGGTAAAGTAGTGGTGATCTGCCAGCTTTATCGACACAGATCAGTAAAAGGTACCTGAGAGGTAAAAACAACTCAAAGGCAAATTTGTTAGTGCATGCCCGGAGTACAAAATGCATAATATCGCACATAAAACAGATAAACACACAAGTTGCTTTGTTTGAGGATATCTTAACCCACGAATGAAGACGGGATTATATTTTGAACAAACAGGAATTTGTTTGTTTTGACGTCATCTCAGGAAATCTGAATCACGTTGAGCTATGGTCTTCTTACAGCTGTCGTGCGATGGCCGTTGATCTTATCTTCGTATCTCCGAAACACGGAGGAGAATGAAAAATTTTTGTGATAGGGGCCGGGCCGGGAAGGCTGCCTACGTATCTCACAAGGAGAATTCAGGCCCAACGTAGTTCGGATTTTAGGATGAAAATTTTTCATTCATTCTTTCATTGCGATTACAAGGGAATTGAAAAAAACAACATTGGAATTTCTAGAAGACAACATTCGGCGATTTCTTGTTTAGTGGCTGCGTCATTCTTTTCCTCTCAAACAGTCGAAAATGGAGGTTTGTAGACGATTTCCTCCTCATCGTCCTCCTCAATTGATTCTTGGTCGGGACCACTGTCGTCTGCTCCCTGATCACGGGCGAGGTATTTTCCGCCCTTTAAGCTGTTATGGGTCGCCAATTCCTCATCGAGTGCCGCACTTCTGGCCGACAACACGGCAGTCTCAATATCTATCTTCGCTTCTCTCGCTTTTCCTTCGTGTATCTCTAAGCGAAGCAAGTTCAACCTTTTCCTTAGGCTTTCGGTTTCCATCTCAACCTCCTTCTTCCTTTTCATCTGCGACGCCAGATCTTCATCCAAAGTCGTGACCGCAGCTTTGTAGATCGCCGTGGTCATGTCTACCTTAAACCCCTCCTCTTTAATCTTCTGAATTTCTTGAGTAACCCGCTCGATTTTTCTTCGCACTTCCTCCTCAGTGAGCTCCGTCTGGACGTTCTTGCCTTCGTCCATAGCGGTGATTCACCTTTCCTGAGACGATAGAGTGGTATTTAGGATTTGTGGTGGGAGATGGATTTTGCGTGAGAAACTAGAGACTCGGGAATTTTGGTCGGACATTTGTGATAGTAGCTTCTGTATACTCTTTGGGATTTTGGCTAGGAGTGGGTTTACGATATCCTCATTCAAAGCAACGTAACACATAAGCATTTAAATACACATAGATAGCGTGTCCTAATCATGCATGGGGACCCTTTTTGTGCCAAGGGTAGGCCTAACGCATTCGAGTGATGTACGTGTGAGTTTAAACCAGTCAAATGATTCCCCCCAAAAAATAATATTTAACAATGAATGAAATGTTTTAAAAGGGAAATAAACAAACCCACGCAGGGGCTATTTAGAAAGTGCGATAATATCAGGCCCACGCAGGGGCTAAAATAACGCGAGTACAAACAGAGAAAAACCCGCGCAGGGGCGATGTCCACTATGCTGCTCCGGATGGTCCCGCTCCGTCGTCGTCTTTCCGGATTTTGTGTTGTTGGAACATGTACCTCAGCATCAGCAAGAACCCCTCACCAAGACGACCTTTATCTTCCAGACTTTCATATCGCATTCTCTCGATTTTCTGCTGGATCCAGCTGTCGAACTCGTCATACCCTTGCTTCAATCTCTCGATCTCTCGAGTTGCCCTCTCGAGCGCGTCCTGATTCTCCACGAACTTAGCGTAGACTTCATTAGCCTCTTCCTTTAACTCTCGCAATTCGGCCACTGCTTTGGCTTCTTTGTCTGTCACACTGCGAAAGCTACGTGGAATTTGAAAGGAGATATTTTGTATATCTCTTTTCAACCATGCTTTGTAACCTTCGTCGTATCCAGCGTCGAATCGGTCAGGAGCGATAGTGTCTTTACCCATACGCTTGGCATTCTTCCATTCTCTGAGCATCTCTGTAGCGTCGTCCACCCTGTCGTCCCCAATGTCGTACACATAAGCGCCATAGTATGCTTCTCTAGGCACAGTCTGCCTTCTTCCGAACTGTCGCAAGACTCGGAATGGCGCGTAAGGGCGAATTCCTCGAATGCCGGGTAGAGGAAGCACGGCACATCTACGACCCTCCACGACAACTTCCTTGGATATGAAGCGGTCGAGCATCCATCGGAGGTCCTCTTCTCTCAACTCGGAGAAAATTTGGGCCCATCTCCCTCTCGTTCTCCGATTGTTCAGGTTGGCCCAGAATAGTAAGTCGTTCAGGTTTTTGAGAGTGTTCTTGTTGTCGAGAGTGTGAAGTTCTCGAGTTCCAGCACCCTTCGCCAAGTGGCTGAGAATCCACCATTGGAGGAGCAGATTACAACCTTGGAAGTACCGATGTCCCTCTTTGCACTTACCCAAAGCGCGATATATGTCCGACAATATGACCGGGGCTACGGAGTAGTACTTTGTCGTTCCCTGATTCTCATACCCTTTGAACAACGTCTGGACGAGTGTTATGACTCTGGTGTTGATGCTCAGGCTCGGGCCGTGCGGGAAGACCATTGTTCCCAGCAAGGCTATGGCAAACGCCAACGGGCGAAGCTCGTTCCACTCCCTGTAGGAAATTCTAAATTCCCGATTATAAGCGGCATAGAAACTCGCGTGTCCAAATCTGACGTACAAATCCCTGAACATTATGTGGGAGTCTTGACACCAATAGGTGAAATCCTTTCTTAGCCCTAACCAATCCGAGATGTTCTCAACGGAAGGTTTGTTGGGGATAAACACATCCTCTTGCTTTCGGGCTCTTCTTTCTAGACCCGTGCCCACGGTGTCTATGCAATCTCTTATTTCTTCTAATGTAGGGGTGATTTCGGCCGTTCCGAAGCGAAAGACCATTCTTTGGCTGTCCCAGTACCCGGTAAGAACCTCGATCAACTCTGGCCAACCGTCCATGTTGATTAGCTCGGTCAAGGCCCCTATATATTTGTTGAGAGTTCTCTTATGATCTCCGTCTAAGTCGTTGTGCCACATAGTAAGTTGGGGTGGCGCGGAGATGACCATGTCGAATTTCGGAAAGCGGTCCATATCTGCAAAACAGAAACCCGTTAGACTTTCCCCTATCCCCAAGTTGGTTTTTTCACACATACATTTCGAATGTCATATAATATGGTGCGTCGTGAGGTCGAAGACCTTAGACGCGATTTTGGTGGTTTTCTACTAAAATGGACTTAATACGCCTTGGGTATTAAGTCGTCCTAGGCTGATGCCTAATTTTGGTTTTGGTTACGCTCTAACATAGGCTTTTCTAGAGTTGTTTTCAAATAGACGGTTACCCGAGTCGGACAAACATCGGGGTGGAGCTATCGAATAACGTCGAATGACCGCATTCCGACTATTTATTCAATACTCCCAAAGAGATCTTGGGGTATTTCTGAGAGAAGTCGCGGTAAGCCGCGTAACTTCCGTTTCCTAATGCAACTAGTTGCCGTATGGCGGAATTTATGCCATGAGAAAAAATGCAATTCTAAAGGCTAAGTAATCTAAGCAATTTAAACAATTAATTACAAGTTAGTCAAACAAAGTTAGTCTTAGGGTTAGAATCCTCCGTCCCCAGCGGAGTCGCCATTTCTGTTTTATCGAAAAAATATTTTCGAAAATGAGTTTATTTTATTTTAGACTTTTTAGGAGTCGCCACTTAATTTTTTAAGAAAAATCAAGAAAACTTTAATTTTCAAAAGACTTAACAGAAAAAAATCGATTGAAAATATTAAAAGGGGTTCGGATTCCTATTAACGTCTTAGGAAGGTTTAAATAGCACCCTAAGACGCCCGCTAACTACGGTTTTCCGACGACTAACTATTTGACTATTTTGTTTTATTTTTTTTCACAAGTCGAAGTTAAAACTTTATCAGAATCTACTTAACCAAACTTTGCAACGTTTAAAATATTTATCTTGCAAATTTTCCTTAAAGTTAAAACTCTCTAACTCAAACGGACTTGAAATATTATTGCTTTAAGATTTTTGTCAAAGTTAAACTTTTTAAACTTTAAATCTAAGCAACTTTAAAATTTAAACATATATCTTTTAATACTTAAATTTTAGTTTTAATCTTGATAAAAATAGAAAGGCGTTTTGACGGGGTTGGAGTTTTCTAACCTAAAACTAACAACAAATCGAAACAAACGCACAAAGCAAAGTAATAAAGGGAGAGAGAGAGAGAGGGAGAGAGAGAGATTTGGGTCCAAGTCTTCGGGTTCTGTTCGCCTTGACCGAAACTTGGACCCACCTGTTTTTTGGGTTTCGACCCATTTCTTTTTGTACCTGTCCTAATCTAAACATACAAAATAAACTAAGAAAATAAAAAAACTACAAGGGCTTATGCCCATTACAAATAAAAATACGAAACAAATAATAAAAGGAAATAAGAAAAAAAAAGGATCTTCCAATCTCTCTTCTTCCAACTCCTTCAATTCTTCAACCTAGTTCAATTTCGAGGATCTGTACGCCGGATTTTATGACCTCGACTCGGTGAAAAAGGATTTAGAGCCTTTATGGCTCTTCCGAAATGCAAGGATGAACGTTGGAGCTCGGGGTGAACCCTCCCAACAAATTTCACACATAACACAGAAAATGGCGAAATACATTAGCAAATATTCTCCAAAATGCTTACAATCAATTTAAAACCAAAGCTACATAATCAGAATACTAAACTAACACCACGCCACATTTTATTAGATGTACTCTCCTTTTACCGACCTCAACAGTAGCTTTAGCACACATTTGGTAACTTAACAAATGCCTTCAAGAGGGCCAACAATTTAACTAAATCTTGGCAATATTAAAAACAGAAACTGCATTATCACAAACAATTCAAATGCCCAAGAACATTATGCAACTCAAATTACTAAACATATAAAGCATCCGAAACCCGTTCATTACTAAATAGAGGCGACAATGTGAAACGGAACGAGGAAAGATTATACTTGAACATACAAAAGCATTGAACAAGACGAAAACGCAACACATGAACTTCGAAACAGTCAAACACCACAGAGTAAATCCCGATTTAGACATCGCAATTCATTCTTTCAACTTGAGGTGAAAGAGTGAGGGATACGACATCGAGTGTTTAGCACTCATTCAAACTCAATTACATATAAAAAAAAACATACTCGATAAGAAGAAGAAGATGGAATCATACTCATTAAAGTCTATGGACTTCCAAACTATCGCCAACGACGTATTAGTTTAAACACTAACTAAACAACCTGAATTGTATATGCCATTTAACAACAACAACAGGTTACAGCAAAGCATGCCCAGTGATGTCAGCCCCAACAGATAAGACTTGAACACGGAAGAAGAGCCAAAACGAGAACACACTTCAGGGAGTAGGGAGCAAAAGGAGAACCCTAGACTGCCTATTAACGACCTTTCGCACAAGGACCATACAAATTTTACATCCCCCGCCCCGAAACTGAAACACATCGACTCAAACTCACGGCGAATGCTAACAGTGAACTTCAGAGGAGAACATTAAACAACGATAAACCTCTGAAGACACATACATTCATACCAAAATGCTATCGAATAAGCGGCGAGTAACAGCCGCCTCAGCATAGGTACGAAAGGAGGAAAGCACAACTTGAAGAAACAGGCGAAAACATAGATAAAACGCACAACTCAATACGACAACAAAGAAGGAAACAGAACATTTGCCAGAAACATACTAGAACAGGCCATATATTCGATCATTCGAACGCTCCAACATGCTTGGCATACAAAAAAAAACGAAAATAAACAGCAGACTAGCATACTACATGAACAACATCACGACCAGCAGTAGGCACGCACTGAAAGCAACTGAACAAATATATTTAAACCAAGAACAAACGCCAAACTTCCATATAAGAAGAAACGACATGTTTCGGAAAAGTTAATCAAACTTCTTCAACAGCCATGGCATAAAACGAACCGGCACAAACCAACAAAGCAATGAGCGACAGAAGAGACTATTACGAGATGAAGGGAGACGAGAAGAGAATATAGAGGGGAGAGGTTACCTGTTAAGGAGCAGCGAACTGGGCGTCGTCGAGCAGCTATGAAGACAATCTTTACACCACCGAACGGAGAGACGCGAACACAACGGAGGAACACGAGTCGCTGCGATGGAGCGATATTACTCAAAATCCAATCCTACTGTTCTCCGGCAATCAACAGAAGGAAACCAGACAAATTTTCTAACCCCCGAATGAGAAGTCTAAGAAGAAGACTCGATATCAGACCAGCCTAAAGTAGATTGAGAAGAGAAAACTTGAAACAGAAACTAATCTTTCTTGCTCTCTAAAAAAAATCTCTAAAACCTCAAAAATGTCCAACACTCTAAATTCTCAAACCCAAAAATGTCCAACCCCCTTTACTGAAGACGCAGGGGGCTTATATAGAAGAAGAGAGACTAGGGTTTCGAATTTGGGGCCAGAGGCGCCGTTTTCGGCCCATTTCCAATTTGAAATTCAAAGTCTTATCCGAATCTGAGGGATATTCCTCGATTCCAAATCATCCCAACGGCTTTGTGGCGAGGTGGAGGGTCGAGATGATGCTTCCGTCCTTGCGCGCTTCGTGTCATCATCTCGTTGTTGCAAGGACGAGCAGGACGATCCTCACTGTCGTCTTGTGCACTGCGCTGCTGCGAGGAGGGAGAACGCATAGCTGTACGACTGTGCGCTCGTACGAGCGCGAGAAGAGAGAGGGAAGGAGACGCGCGACTCGAGGACACGCGAAGAAGAAGACAAACCGGCTGTGAGAACTCCTGCGCGTGAGTTGATTCGCGTCTGGGATTTTCTGCGCGAGGGAGAGAGAAGCATACGCGACTGCTCGCGTTGGGTTCGCACGAGGGAGGGAGTTTGGGAGAAAGGGAGAGAGCGTGAGGGAGACGCAAGAGGGAGAGACGGGTTTCCATTTTTGGGTCTGTTTTTCTTTGCGTTTTTCGTTTGCTTTTTCTGGGTTTCTGTTTTTCTTCTCTGAGAATGGCGCCTGGAATTTGGGGACGAAGAGGGGGAAAGAGGAGGGAATGGGCCGGGTCAGAGGTGGGTTGGGTTAAAAGATGGGCTGAGTTGTGTTTTTGGGCTGGATTTTAATTGATAAAGTGTGGATTGGTTCGGGTAAATAAATAAAGGGTTGGGTCGATTTTAGGTGGGCCGCTGGATTGGAAAATTGGGCCTGGGGAGAGTGAACAAAAGTGGGCCTGGGGATGTTGGGATTAATTTGGTTTGAAGGTGTTATTAAGTTTAGTGGGTTGGAAAGGAAAATGGGTTGGGTATCAAAATGGGTGTCAACAGGCATAATTAATAGTAAATATTTAAACAAGCACGTTTGTAAGTAATCAAGTATATATATACGAGTAAGCAAGCTATTATAATGACAATATCAAAAGAAAAAACATATTGAATAGAGATTTTTCATTTTTCTTTAATCAAATCCTCTAGACAAGCTAGGTACCCAGGGCTAAGTTTTATTTAGAAACAATATAACATCTCAAAGAGAAAAGTACAAGTAAGGAGGGCTAAACCTTACCTTACTAATCAAAGCAATTTTTCATTTAACATAAAATAAAACTATTATTATTGCGTCTTGCAAGACGATACAATACTTAAACTTAAATAGATTTGAAATATCCACTTATTAATCCCACTCTAATTTGCATTTGATAATGTTGAACCATTCAATCTCCTTTCTATTTCCTTCAATACCAAGTCCAAATAATTGTTACAATCCACTTCACTCTTTTTGTCAACACAAAATTTAGGATCCTCCAAAAGTTTCAAAACAAGAGACTCCATCTTTCTCACTTTGTTCTCCAACCCCATCCTTTTCAATTCTTCTTTGTTATTGGCAACACTAGCTAAAGTGACTTTCAAAAACTCAACACTAGCCATTGCCATTTTCTTTTCCTTTTTTTTTAGACTTAGCACTTAATGATATTTCACAATTTGACTCCTCCAAAATAGCATTATTTATAGGTAAAAACATGGCATTTGATTATGGTAAGATAGATTATAAGGATCTTTACCACATTTGACTACTTGCTAAAATTTTAATATTATGTAATTTTCAACTATAGGTCAAACCTCTATTCAAAGGGATCCACATTTAAATGCATTTTACATCAATTGACATTCAACTATGGTAAGAGTGTATAATGTTGCTTTAACTAAGATTATTAGTATCTTTAATTTGCTACATTTACTACTGGCTAAAATTGTATACTATGAGCCCGTTTGAACAGGCTTAAAAAAAAGCGACTTTTAAAAGTGCTGAAACTTATTTTTAAAATAAACAGTTATGCGTTTGAATAAAGATGCTAAAATTAAAAAAAAAATTATTAATATGTTTGGCAAATAAGTGCTAATAAACAGCTTTTTTATTGAAATTTTAAGGATTAAAATTAAAAACTTAATCTTCATCAAGCCTAAACAAATATGGAATAAGATTAACGGAGGAATAACATAAGTTTATTTATTATTCAGTAGCAAACACACATTTCATACATGCAAAACATTATTTCCGTCTTATAATACGCATGAAATTATTAGTTTTTCTATGGGCCCTTCTATTGCTATAGCCATAAGCTACGATAGCTTCAACGGACAACTACAAAGGGCCCACCACCCTTATATTTTTCTCCAAAAAACACAACAAACATATGTTGAAATAAACCATAAAAGGGCTACATATGTTATATTTCTGACCAAGTTCCTTGTATCAAATTATAATTATTTGAATTTCTGACAGAACAATTTGCCCTAATTTCACCTTGTGTCCCAGTCAACACATTCAATTGTCCCATCTTGATCATGGAATTCACAAATTCCTTAAAGAAAAGTGACTCATTGATAGCAAAACTCGTAACAATCCCTCGTGTTCTTCTATCTGTATACAAATCTTGATCCGATGTGAAAAGCCCTTGTCGATTCATGAGATCAACGTAGTACTTGTTATCGAACTTGTTAGGTGATCGTATGTCTAGGACAGTCGTGTTCGTGGAGTTTCTAGTTGGACATGTTATTTTAAGGTTGTTGGCAAAGGTTTTATCCATGGATGAATCTTGATTAGGGTAAAGTCTGTCTGTGAAAGAAGAACAATGACTAATACCAATAGTGTGACCACCAGATAGTGCAACAACATCTGTGGGAGTGAAGTTTTTGGTAGCAAGTGAAGCTAGAATTAAACTTGTGTTGAATGAAGGTGGTGGGAGATTGGCTAGGGTTTCATTTGTTGTTGCAAAAGTGAGTCCATCCCTTCTTCCTAGTGGTAGATCATAGTCCGGGCCACCCGACTGCATTTAATTATTTACGTAATCAGATCACATATAAGATATCGTGAAATGATATTCAGTATTACTTATTAGTAACCTAACTAAAAATAATAACTAGTAAGTTAAACTACATTGACAGAGAAAGCAAAAATATGATATATTGAAGTACTTAATATATATGGGTTCTAACTTTTTGATAATAATCAAAACGTGTTATTAAATGGTTTGATAAGAAAATGATTACTCCTTACCTCTATTCTAATTTATTTGACTCATTAGTTAGTGTAAAAAAAAAGGATGCATTTCTATATTCAGTAACAGGCTTTCTTTTTTAGTCCACCCAAAAAAGAATAACATATTTTTATATCTAGTAACACATTTATTTTTTTAAGCAGTCAAAAAAAAATAACACATTTCTATAGTCAATAACAATTTAACTTTAAAATATTTGATTTTATCCTAAATGAAATAATCTTTAGTCACACAATATTTATTACTTATTTTGGAACAGGCAAATCAAACTAATTCATATAAAATGAGACCGAAGGAATATTTTTATATATATATATATATATTATATATATATATATATATATATAATATATATATATATATATATATATATATATATATATATATGTGTGTGTGTGTGTGTGTGTTGTGTGTGTGTTTCCTTTTTTCATTGCTTATTAGTTTTAACTTTTTATATGACATGTTTATCACTCGAAGATTAAAAAATAATATGATATATTTTATATAAATTTAATTTAAAACATAATTTTGAAAAAATTTCCTTACTTTTAAAATTTTTATGTCAAAGACAAATTTAGAAAAATAAATTAAAACGGATGTAATAAAGAAAGAATATGCTATTAATTATGGTGTGACAGTTTAGGTACAACTTGTGGACGTGGGACACTTGAATGCGAACATTATTGAGAAGTGAAAACTTGTTCAATTATTTGAGGCTTTTATACTATTGCGCATTGAATTATTTGTCATAAATTTGACTTGAAGGTTTTTCTCCAAAACAATACTAAAGGAATATATAAATTAAACCAAAAAAATACATAAAATAGTGACAAATGTAAACTTACAAAGAAAACGGAGTCACGAGCAGCAATAGCAGTAATATCAGCACAAGAAACGACTCTACCACAGTCACGATGCACACGACGGCGAAGGTCTTCGATAATCCGAAAAGCCTGTTGTCTTAAAGTCAAGTTGGGGGGTGCATCTTTCTCACTTGGTCCACTGGCTGAACCATCTAATAGTACTGATCCATCACAACCCTGTGTATAAAATAATATTACATATATTAATTATTGAACATATATAAATATATATTGTAAAAATATCTCTTTTAAAAAGATGAAATTAAAATTTATCTATTAGGAAGTCAGGAGTGAATAATAGGAGTTGTATCTTCTTATAGTTACTTATAAGTTATAACATTAGTTACTTTTTTATGTTTTAGGTTATGTAAACACTTCTTTCTTGGTCTATTTAACTTTATGAAAAGCTTTCTAGTCATCGAAAGTGTTCATTTTTTATTGTCATATTAATTCAAATTATGTTACATAAGTTAAACTGTATAAGATTCTTTTTACTATAGTTCCATTTCATATTAGTTATCCATCATATTATTAATAATTGTCTCAAATTATTTGTCAATTTACCAAATCAAGAAAAAATTAATTATGTTTCTCTTTATTTTACCTCTACAATATATATTTTTTGAAAGCCTAAGCAAGTTTATAAGTTCTATAGAGTTTTTTTTTTTCAAAAGAGTCGATAAAGGGTAAATTAGTAAAACTATCGAAATTATATATGATTCTGAAGGAGTATGTAAAGGAGGAAGTGGACAACTGATATGAAACAGATGAATATACTTGTAATTAGTATTATGGCGCCTAGTAATTATTTATAAGTGATGCTCAAATCTAGCGACGATAACAAGTCAATACCTGAACAAAGCAATCATGGAAGTGAAGACGAAGAAGGCCGGCGGCCTGACCGATATCCTGCCGGAAAACATTCTGGAGTCTCCTCCTGATGATGGATTCAGCATTGGGACAAATGGAGTCATAAAAAGTCCATGAAAGACCTTTCACAATTGGTTGAGTACCTTGAGCTTGTGTTACTTGAAAATGGATTGAAACAAAAATAGAAAGGATTAGTACTACAACTAGTGAAGAATCAAAAGTGAAAAGACTAGTTGAAGCCATTATGATTAATTGATGATATTTTGAGGCTAAGTGATGAAGGTTCACATTAACTAAGCTCTATATTTATAGCGGGATGGAAGTAATAGTTGCTTCGTCCGTTTATTTTTATTTGTTCATTTTACATTTCTCGCACTAATTCATTTGATAGTAGTATATAGAAATAATGACAATTAAAAACGAACGGAGAAAGTAATATTAAAATTCGTTGTGTTGAGATTATTTATTATTCACTATATGATTTGGTGTATTTCAAAGATATTTTTATTTTTAACCATAATTGTTCATGTATTAATAACTACTCCCTCCGTCCGGTATTGTTTGTCATGGTTTCTATTTTTAGAGTCAAACTATTAAAACTTTGACTAACGTTTTAAGATGTATATTTTCATCACATTAATATGCAAAAAATTGTAATTTATAGTACTTTTCATATAGTTTTAGAATATCTATTTTTTTATTTAAAATATCGAACTAATATGATCCAATTTACCTTTGAAAATTAGTTAAATTAACTTTCAATAAGCGTAACATGACAAACAATTTCGAACGGAGAAAATATAATATTGCTAATATGATGAATTGTTGTGTATTAAAAAAAATTATTAAGTACACACTCTATAATACTTAATAGGATGCATACACTACTTAAATTACTTAAGTAACTACTGTGATATTTTTATTAGTTATACGCAAGTTGAAAACACTATTAAATAAAATATTAAACAATATCAAAATTAATATATGGTATTTTTTTTTAATACATCCTATCAAATAATCCATAAGAGTATAATGAGATATCTCATCATATTTTAATTGAGGTCTCAAGTTGTACCTTATAAATGAAAAAATATCTTGAGATAGACGTTTTTTCTCCAATTGACGGGCTAAGAAACAAATGAGTTCATTCCCACTTTTGTCCCAACATCTTTGATTTTTCTTCTTCAAAATAAAAAACAACTTTATTTATAATATAAATTTTTACATCACAATATTTTATAAGATATGTCTTATACTTTTATTATGAACAAAATATAAAAATCAATTAGTAAATTGTGCAATTAAATGGAGATAATTTCATACTATAAATAAAGCCTACCGATTATCGAAAGATAACACAAAAACAGATAACTACAAAATACTTTAATTGATTTGTCTCTTTTAATACAACAAGGCAATGAAAAAGATGGCTCATAAAATTATTTTTCTCCTTAATGGTGTATAATAATAATTTCATTTTTCATTTATTCCAGAGAAGGTAGCTTATTCTACCAGAACAAGTTGAAAATGGAGGTCAAAAAATAATTCATTTAGGTTTTGTTAATGTTGGGTTTTAGCAAGTGTGAATGGGAAAAGAAAAGAGAGAATATCAAAAGTGAGGGAACTACTTTGGAGGGAAAATGAAAAAGTCATTTGCAAAGTGCAAATAAAAAGTCATTTCTTTGGATTTGGATTTGGATTTGGCAAATGATGTGATTGATTAATAAATTTTTTGGACAAAATTTATTTAATCAATTTTTGTTAAATCAAATAAATCCTGTGAATATTATCTCTTATAAATTTGCGGGTAACAGTAACATTCCGAAAAGTCATTACTTTTCCGAAAAGTCGTTACTTTCCAAAAAGTAGTTATTTTCCTAACAGACACAATTTTTCAAAAAGTTTTTATTTTTTCCAAAAAGACACAACTTTCTGGATAAAATGAGTCTGAACAGATTTCACTGAACAGACATGTTCCTTACTGAAAATGGCTATAAAAGGAAGTCAATTTTTGATTTTTTAATCACTGAAAAAAAATTCTTTCTCTGCATTTATTTTTCTCTCAAACAAAATCAAAGTGTCGATCGACTGAGTCTGTGTGACTTGTTGTTGTTCTTCAGTTCGTTGAAGTTAAAGAAGTTTGAGGTACCGCTATTTCTTTAACAAGTTTAATCCGTTTTATCTTGGGAGAAATTAATCCATAACCTTGGGTACAGTGAGGGGATTAAATTTCTTAAGGACACACAGTAGTTTCTGTGGACTCGGATTAATTCTTGTATTTTAAACTTTTTTTTTCTGCTTCATCTTGATTCTGTTTCTGTTTATTAACTTTATAAATACAAATTATTGTAAGAATAACAGTTAATTCATAATGTATTTTGTGTATGATTTAGTCATAGACTCCTCTCCACTTCTCTCCCTTAATTCCTTTTAAGTTCCTGGTTGGATGTGAGACACATGGAATAAATGAAAATTAATGAGTAAGATTTAATTATGATTTAAATAATTAATATTCTATTAAAAAATAAAAATATATACCACAATTATAACAAATACATTATCTTATCTATGAATATATCATTAAAAAAATACTAGTATTATATTCTGTTTTTGTCTATAAATATATTATAAAATAATTTCTTTTTATCTAATTTTTTTCCATGCGAGTATATTTGCTATTAATTACATGTAAACTAATTTTAAAGAGAAAGTTCAAAGTTGCTATCTAAGACTTATTCATTTTTTAAAAAAGATAAACGGGAAATTTATAAATACTCATAGGAAAAAAATAGAAAAGAGAAAAGTTTTTATAAGATATTTATCGACAAGATATTATATTGTTATGACTTATGATTATGATATTATAATTTTTCTTATGAAATAATTATTTAAATCATAATTAGAATTTTATTTTTAATCAAATAAATCTTAGCCATTCATTTTTATCCATATAATGTGTGTCATATGTCTCACATCGATCCAAGCAAGACCTCGGGAAAAATGGAAAGAAGGAAAATGAAGAGGAGTCGAATTCAATTTTTTTTTGTAGAGTCAAAATTTAACTACGAGAGACTGTGAAGATGAAATGATAATTAAAGAATTTTTTAATAAATACTTTCTTAAAGAGAAAATTAAAAACAAATACAATAGAAAACTTATGTCAAAGTGAAGATCGTGAAAGAAGGAACAACTCTTTAGAAATTAGCAACTACAATTACACCAACCATATCTTTGTTGTCTTTGATTAATTTAATTGATTTTTCCTACGTATTGCTAGAGGTCATCGATTTCAAGTTGTAATTCATTTACACTTGCATATTAGTTAAGGATATTGTATGTGAACAAATTAAGTATTACTAATTCAAACCAAAAAATATATTAAACTTATTTTCTTCTGTTTAATTTGAATTTGTTCTATATATATAGTAAATGTTATATTGTGTGACTTCATAATACTCGTGGACAGATTTAAAATTAAATTTTGTAATTTTAGTATTAAATCTATTAGTTATTATATATCGTTTGCATAAAGACTTTGGGTGTGTTACCAAAAAACTTAAAATATAAATAAATAAATAGGTTCTTCAGATCTTGATCTCATGGATAGTTCTTTTGGCTTGTATCATAAACTTTTCATTATATTCTAATTTTTGTTAATTTTACAAAAGAAATATACAGATACTTGTAATATTTAAAAAAAAAAATTACAAGTGCATGTGCATTCCACCTTTGCTTATATGGCTACGTATAGTAATGATACAAATTATATTTAAAATAATAATGATGACTTGATAGCTATAACTTGTTGAATATAACAAAGATAATGTCTAAATTGACTATAGAACATATAATTAATTAATGTGGAGACACTACTCTTTAACAAACACCCACCTTCTTCTTTTCCTCTATAGAATCTACGAATTAATCAATGGTGTAATAATTAGCTAAATTATAGCTAGTTTGAATTTCCTGCCTCCTATATTTTTAATTATTTTTTATCATTTATTTTTTTTAATTTTCAAGACTATACCTGCAATTAGGAGACTGCGATTGAGTTAATTAATACTAACTTATACGGTATAAAATAGGAAAATTGTATATAATAGCAAACTAATAACCTAAATTAAATGAAATAACTAGGGTTTGATTTAATTGTGCTCCATAGCAAACATTAGCTAAAATTTGCCAGCGTCTCTCTCTCAAAAATCTCGCTCGCCACTTTCCATTCTCGCTCGCCTCTCTCGCTTTATACACAGAAGTGTATAATTCTGTTTCTGTTTTGTATAAAGCGAGAGAAAACTGTATATACACATGCAAAAATGTATATCTTCGTGTTATACACTTAATTATACAATTTACAAATATTTTACTTCAAATATTGCAGAGAAAAAGGCCAACGAATTATACAATTGCGAATTATACAATTGCAGTGAAATACAATTTTCTCTAGCTTTATACAACAGAAGTGTATATATTGTGTTTCTGTTTTTGTATAAAGCGAGAAAAACATATATCTTATTGCTATACACTTATAATTATGCAATATACATACATTTTAATTCGATTCAACTGTATGCAAAACAAATTATACAATTGCAGCGAAATAGGCCAGCGAATTATACAATTTAGGCCAGCGAATTATACAATTGTATATGTATAGCAAATTATACAGTTTTATGTTTGCTATGGAGCGCAATTATGCAAAGTTTGTTATAGCATACAAATATAAATTTTTTGTTTGCTATATGTGAAAGTTGCCCTTATAAAATAGTACTATAAGTAATTTGTACATATATCATGATAATATTTTAACATACTCCCTTCATCTCTAATTTCATTTCATATTAAGTTAATTTTTGAGACATTTTTCATTTTTTAAATTACTTTAATTGTTCAGTTTTCAGAACTATTTTTAGTGTGTTTTTTTTCTAATTTTATTCTTTATTAGTTAGTATTAAAATTAGTGGTTAATTATTATTTAGTTATTGTAATCATAAATTTGACAATAATTAATTACAAGGATAAAAATGAAAAACTAGATTTAATTTATATCTTAATGTACTATTTTTAAAGGATATGAAACACCTTAAAAATTAACTTAATATGGAATAAAGAAATATTGTAATGTGTTAATTAATTCATTTATATGAGTACTATTAATTATTTATAAATTTACTTTAAGTGATTAGATAACATTTAGGTAATCTTTAGGTATGGATAGTATTATCTATGTTCTTTGCACCATCTTTCTTCCCTCATTACTTTTAAAATAAAATTAAATCAAATCTTGTCATCAAAAATAAAATAAAATAAAATATGATGTTGATAGATAGATCTAGGAGCCAAATATTCCAAGTATTAGGTCAGAAAACAATAGGCAAATTAAAGAAGCCGACAACAAAGTAATACGAGGAAAGTAGAAAAAAATATTAATAACAAAAAATATTGAGGGTTAATACTTTCACCAAAAAGGTGAAATTATATTTTATTTTTTTTCAACCATATTATATTCCCCTCATTTATTCTATCTTAGCAACATGCCAAAACGTATAAAGACAAGAAAGAAAAAGAAAAACACGATGTTAAATTAGTGAGACAAGAAATCTCTTACCCCAACAACTCAATAAAAAAAAAATTAATTTTTCATATATTCATATTGTAAACATTACAAAATAATATTATGTATTATATTTAAGCATTTGGTCCAACGTGCCATATTTTGACAATTGTGTGGCCACGGTGAGTTCTATGTAGTTTCCCAAGCTAAGGTGATAATGAAAACACCAAATTTATTTTATTTTATTTTTTAAAAAAAGAAAAATAATGAAAAAATTGAGACGTTATTTACGAGTGTGTGGGGTACTATTAAGGAAATATTTTTTTTCAAATAAAAAAATATTATGAAACTATATGAAATTGGGAGAATAAAATAGAAAGAAGAAAAAAAAAATTTTATTTATCTTGAAATATATTCAGAATTCATATATATTTCAATAATAAGATCCAAGAATTTTAGGAAAAAGTGATGGAATGATTTTGATATATTCGAAGAAAAAAATAGTAAAAAGTTACTTCTAGTTAATTTGAATCATCATCTTTTTTAAGTTCACACATTTTTTTTAGATTTGACAACTTAATTTTCTTCTCGACTTTTATAGTTTTATATTATTATTCAAATATCATTATTTATATATTATGGATTGTATTATAAATTATGTGGTAATGATAGAATAATTGACTCTCTTTACCTTTTATTATTTTTTTTATTATTTTTTTATTTTATAATATTGGTAAAGGTTCTTTATTTTATTAGGATAATAAGGTCTAACCTAATTCCCTTAATTTAATTTTAATTGGATATCAGTCAACCTGAAAGTCTTTTATTATAGAGGAGTTAGGGGGGGGGGGGGGGAATGTTTTTCTATTTATGCTTTTAAGATTCCCACAATCAGATGATTGTTTATCTTAAAGAAGAGTAGAAAAATAATATAATTATATCAAACCTTAATTAAAGTTGCAATTTGCAAATTAATTATATCAACACTAATCAGAACTAAAGTTGCACAGCCAAGCAAATATAGTGAACAATAATGACATCTAGTGGTGCCTATGTACTTATGGCAAAAGGAAACACTCCAATTTCAAAATATTTGTTATAATTTATTTTTCACCATAAAAAATTATTCGAATTAAAAAAATTGATCAAATTAATTGTCGAGACAAAAGAAAACATGAAAATTATTTACTTTCGAAAATCAAGAAAATGTTACTTATTCATTTGTCAAATTATCAAATCATTACAAGTAAAATAGATTTAAATTTCTCAAATTAGTGCAACATGCAAATTGGCCAAAAGAATGTATATACTAGTAACACAATTTTGATATCATCATGGGAGCTAGAAAACATCTTGAGAAGAGATCCAAAACACCATCTTCTTACATTACATCACAAAACAAAATGTGATTATTATACTAAAAATTAATTAACACACTCATTATTATTATTACAACAAAACCAGAAGACTGATTAATTAGAACTTAAAACAAAGCAGAAAAAGTTTCCTCCAATTCTTCAACAACAGTAGCAATATCAACCTTTTTAGCCTTATTCCTCCTATCACACCTATTCCTAATTTCACCTTGTCCACCAGTCAACACATTCATTTGTCCCATTTTTATCATACCAATAACAAATTTCTCATAAAACAACGATTGATTCACCGCAAAGCTCGTTACAATCCCTCGTGTTCTTCGATCCGTATACAAATCTTGATCGGACGTAAAAAGCCCTTGTCTATTCATGAGATCAACGTAGTACTTGTTGTCGAAAACATTAGGGCTACGAATGTCCATGTTGACCGTGTTGTTCGAGTCAGCCGTGGGACAACTACCTTTAAGGTTGTTAGCAAATGTCTTGTCCATAGTGGAGTCTTGGTTTGGGTAGAGACGGTCGGTGAAGGAAGGACAGTGGCTGATACCAATAGTGTGGGCCCCAGACAACGCGACCGCATCGGTCGCGTCGAGGCCTTTGGTTGCGAGGAGAGAGAGGACGGTTGTGGTGTTGGCAGAGGGTGCGACTAGGTTGTCAATTGTCGCTTGCTCCGTTGCAAAGTTGACTCCGTCCTTTCTTCCTAAGGGTACATCGTAGTTGGGCCCACCCGTCTGAAATTATTATAAATTTATATTGCGTTTAACTTGTATATATTGACATATATTATAAATGTATAGAAATTTAAATTTATCTACCAAACCAAATTTGAAGACCTATCAAGTCACGAGGTGGGGGGCCTAAGTGGTGTGAAAAGTAATGGCATAAACCAACTACTCATGATTCATTGAAATTCAGTACTATGACATTTTCCCAACATGAAAGTCTTTTTTTCTACAATATAAATAGTTAAACTTTATATTAAGGTAAAATACGTACATAAATATATTTCTAAACTTGTTTGGGTTTTTCCTCTCAGCTATTTTAACTATGCTATTTTTCTATTGAATCACTCATAATTTGTTCTTTTTAAACATTGTTGATTGATGATCTACCAACTATATAAATAGTTGAACTTTCAATTAATGATCTCCTAAAATATCTTATTGTATAATATATTTTGACAGTTTCTTTTTATATAGAAATAGTGTTATTCTTTTTATATACCATATAATAAAAATATATCATATAAATTAAAACAGTGAAAAAAACAATACTTACCAAGACAACAGAATCCCTAGCAGCAATGGCAACAATATCAGAGCAAGACACAACTTGACCACACTCATCTTGGATCCTTTTTCTAAGATCATCAATTATCTTGAATGACCTTTTTCTTAGGGTCAAATTTGGAATTGCAGTTTGCTCACTTGGCCCTCCTGCTGATCCATCTAGCAACACTGAACCATCACACCCCTGCATCATAAAAAAAAATTATTATTTTTTTATTTGATTTCCCCCTTTAAAACATGTTCAGTAACAATTTGTTTTCCATCATGCATTTTCCTAGACAGCTAGTTCAGTGGAAAAATTATATTTTATAATATAAAGTTCACACTAATTCGCGATAGAAATTTTTTTTGTTTTTAATAATGTGAGTATACAAATAAATAATAACCTGAACAAAGCAATCGTGGAAATGAAGACGAAGTAAGCCAGCAGCTTGGCCAACATCATCCTTGATTTGTTTTTGAAGCCTATTTCTAATAATGGATTCAAGTTGAGGACAACTAGATTGATAAAATGACCATGAAAGACCTTTAGTTAAAGCAGGCCTTTGAGCTTCTGAGACAAAGAAAGAAAGAACAAGAACAAGTAGAAAACTTGATAGAGTAGTTGACACCATGGCTATTGCTAGATAGTTAATTTGTACAATGATAGTAACAAGAATGGTCAAATTTATAGGCATATAAAGTTATCCACTTGGATATTTTAAATTTTTCTTCGACTATTTGTTTGGACTTTTTTAATTAAAATGAGGCATCTCGAGATTATTTTTTTAAGAAATTAGCCGTGTGGTCGTCACACTGCTATTAATCTTTTGATTTTGATAGTTTGGAATGTGGCACACGTACTTTAGAAAAATTATTTACTTTTATTAATTAATGATAATTTAATGAGTAATACTATTCTTTTGTTTTCAATCAAACTTAATTTAAAACTAAAAATAGTTGAAAAATTGCAGGGTAAAAAAATAAATAAAAAAGGTAGACTTTAAAAAAATCATTCCTTTGAAATACAAGAAAAATGTCAGAGATATATTTATTTTTGAATCGGAGAGTGTGTTTTTTTCGTTCATTTTTATTGTTATGCTTAAATTTAGTGTTTCTTTTTTAAAAAATAATTAACATGAATAATTTGTTACTGTATTTATTTTAATTGATATTTATCATAAATTTTAAAAAATAAATAATTAACACTAAAAATAAAATATGAAAAAGAATATAAAAATTAAACTTTTCTTGTTCTTAATATATAAAAAATGACAAATAAAATAACAATATAACTTTAATTACAACGAGTATGAGTAGTATATATATATATTGAATAGAATAACGAATCGAAGAAAGACACAGATCTATGTTCTTTAGTGCTACGTGCAAAATTTCTTGTATAGTATAATTTACCTTTACAATTATTTAACATCCAATAGAAAATCAAAATATACTAGCCGCCAATAAAGAATGCTTTTTTTCACTCTTATCCCATATTTATTTACGCGATGCATGAACCTTTGTGATATTATTTGTTAAATAGATATTCGATATTTATATTAAAATTTAATTAAAATAAATTATATAAATTAATATATTTTAATAAATAATTATTAATTTTAGTGATATTTTTTATTTATTATCATTTACAATATTATATTAAATATGCAATATGAATTAAAAAATAAATTATGTATGTAATATATATAAATTAGTATTGTTTTTTAATATATTATATTTGTTTGGTAAAAATTTGACACATTATATTATACATGTATTAAAATGTGTCATAAATGTATTATCTACCATTAAAACTTGTATTATATGTGAATAATAAATTATTATTTGTAATATGTATTAAACTTGTATTATAAATAAATTAAAACTGATCAAATTAAAATATATATTATTATTATAATAATAAATTCTTTTTTATTATAACATATTATATAAGTTTTCTATTAATTAAAATATATATGACCTAGAGTCTGAGAAGAAAACGCTTTGATCATATTTAACTTTTTTTTAATATTTAGTTATAATTGTTCATTACAAAATTTTATATCTTAGTAAACTACATAAATATAATAAATTTATATAATTAGATATAAATATCGTAAGTGGGTGAGTTTCCTTTTTTCTTTTTTACCAAACTTTCCACTAACTATCTAAGTAATCGGTAAAAAAAAATCATACCTTAGCCGACTATCTCGATTATATCTTTACACTAATTTGTCTATCAAAACCAAAATTACTCTAGTAAAAACTTCAAGAAATGCAGTTACACTTTAGATTTGTCAGGTTCCTTCACAATATAAGTATGAGATATTTCTCAAATTATGTTGTTGTAATTTATGATTAAAATTGCATTACTTTTAAAAGTTACATTCTATTTATAGTTTCACAAAAGTTAATAATGATAAATACAATTTAAATTATATCGTTGAATGTTTTTCTTCCCAACTGTTTGACACGAGTACTTCATATTAATATACATATTAATTGATGTTAATTCTTGAAAAGTAAATTGGTAATTTGTAATTAATATTAGAGGAACTTTCAGATATGGCTATTTAAAAATAGTCTAATTATTTTTATAATCATAGTTTGATAATTATAATTTGTAGTTATATGTTATGGAGAGGAGAGAAGCAAGCAAGACTAGAAGAACGATAAATTGTATATATATATATATTGGTTTATTTAATTATATATTAAATATATATATTTGAATATATGACAAGCGAGATTGTGAGATCGAGAAGAAAGGTGAACGAGACTTGGAGAGGGAGGAGAGGCGAGTGAAAGGTGGAAGAAAGTGAATTGTGTATACATATCGATTAGACAATTGTATATTATATATATGCATTTGTATATATGGCAAACGAGATTGGTAAAGGGAGGAGAGATGCAAGTGAGAGAGGACGAAGAGTGAGAGGGATTATATGTGTATATTCGTTAGATAATTATATACAATTCATATGTATTTGTATATTCAGGCGATTACATATATACAAATGTAGGTAATTATACAAATTCAAAATTAATTTACAAAACTAATATATAATATTAATCGTGAGTGATAATTATAGTTGATTATAGCTTTAATGATAAGTAAATAGAATAAACTTACTTAATCGCAAACTTTTTCCTTAATATTAAAATAATACTACATGTATTTTCTCTGAATATATTAAAATAACAAATAAAAAATATTTTTAATAAACAAATAAGAATAAAAGTAGGAAGGGTATTTATCATCTTCATTAATCAACGGAGAAAGAGACACGTGGTCGTCGCACTTGGTTAACATTTTTGCCTCTTTCTAGATAAAGCTATGCTTGATGAAAAGAAAGCCGAAAGGGCCAATTTAGTTTATTTTAACTATTTTAATTTTAATAATTTTTAAATTTTTAATTTTGCACATGATATAATAAAATTAAAAATATATTAATATAATTTTTTAAAAAAGTATCACAATAATAAATAATCAATAAAGTTTCACAAAGTTTATTTTTCTCAGAATATGCTTTAGATACTATGAGGCATCATGGACCATTTTTTTTCTATAAAAAGAGCCACGTGTTCGTCACACTGCTCTGGTCTCTGGACCTTTTGATATTAATATTAATATTTCAAATTGAAAAGTATAGTATTATATCTATAGTAGCACTAATTATTACCTATACTTTAACATTAAAAAAAAGCATTAGGTACGCATATCATAATTTACGGAAAATTAAAATTTGATTAAAGTTTCACATGAATACTTAATGAGATGTGTAAAATTATTATAAAGTTTAAGCAATTCTTCTTTATTCAAAGTATCTTTTGAATTGTTAGTTATATTTAAAATCTAATTTAATATTGATATATTATTAATTATCAATTTAGTATATTTTATAAAAGGAGCGAGATATGCACTCCAACTCAATTAACAGCATCACTGATTATTATTTTTATCTCTAATATAAGCTTATGGATTTTATCCATAGGAGCTGTGATTTTCACTTTTGTAAATATTTTTTCGTATTATTCCAACTCTAGTGCAAATGTTATTTTAACTAGTTATATGATCATTTTCATTAAAAGAAATCGTAAAAATTAACATAAAAAATTTGCAGATGATTAAAAAACAGAAAAACTTTTATGATAATTATATTTTATTTAAAAACTAGTCAGTCATGTTTGTAATGCAGAAAATCTGGCAAGAGTGGTGTCAAAATGGGCCCAATCAATCCAACTCTAATAGGCTACAGAGTTAAACGGGTTGAGGCAGATTGACTCTTTTAATTAAAAATTAAAGGGTCAATAAAATAGCGGTTCCATTCAATTATAAGCGGGCCATTGGTTGGAATAGGTTGACCTTTCAATAAAAAAATGAACAATATTACTCTCTTAGAAAGAGTATCGAATGTTGATGTCTATGAACACGACATCAATTCATACAAAAATTTCATTTATAAATCACACACTTCGGTGAGTACTTACAAAAAATACATTTATGAATCACACACTTTGGTGAATACTTACAAAAATATTACTAGCCTACGTAATATTTAGCGAATAAATGTTAATCATTCCATCATTTCTCTAAAAAAAACTAGCTAGTTTAAAAGATTTTCAGCAACACAAGACAGCCTAAATACTTAACAAATCTAAATTTGTAAATATTAAATGACTCATTAATTAATGTTTTACAACTCCACTTCTACTTCCACCATCTATCACATTTGAATCAACAGATAATATTATATCCTTAAGAAGTTCTTGTTCATCTACAATTTACTTGATTTTTTATTTTTTAAAATATTTATCATAAAATCTGTACAAATAAAACACTATTAAAAATATATATATAAATATTTATAAAAATTAATAGCACATGGACTGGGCTCAGAGGCTTGCGGGTTGGGCCTACGAGGCGGGCCAAATAGCACGGGCTAAAATGTATTATTTATAAATGAGCCAAAAATTTTAAGTTCAACTCCACTTATTTTAAAGATTGGAATGAACCGGTCTCGCGAGCTAAATTCATTTTGACGGCTTTATCTGACAAGTTATTGAAGAGCAAATTAGGTAAAGTCATTTATTATCAAAAAAAAAAAAAAAAGCTTCAAAGGGTTGACTGATAATTTGAAGCCAGTGGTTTTGGCCCCTAGGATGTAATAACGCATTTAAAATATTTTTTTGTTTTAATTTATGTAATATAATTTAATTTGATGTAAAAATTTAAATTTTTTTTATAAAATTTATAATCTAAATAAATTAAATACATCTTTATGATTACTAAATCATTTTATCAACAATAAATATTTATGAGGGCTAACTAAATAAGAGTGAATGAAATTAGTTCAGAAGGAGTATCATTTCAAGTGTACATTGTGTCTTATAATGTCTTCTAACATATCCATGTTAGGTTTATTTTATTTTATAAAATGCACGTTGAAAAATAATACTATTCAAAAGAAAATCTACGTTCATACTCTAACTTCCTTTCAATTATTCTCTTGAAATATATATATATATATATATATATTCCACCTTTTTTCTTTTCTTTTGGTGACTTATTATATAGGAGTTTAAAGTCTAAAGGGTATAAAATATTAACAAAAATTTCAAAATGATATATAAAATTTTATATTAATCAAAACGGTAAAATCGCTGGAAAAACAGTGATTTACTCCACCAGAAAAAGAAAAATCGCTGCTATTGCATCGATTTTGCAAAATTGGCAACGATTTTCAATATTTTTTTTCAAAAACAAAGTTGAAAATAGCTGCCTTGGTAGCGATTTGAATTTATTTTTTAAAAAAGAATCACATTTTGCAAAATCGCTGCAGTAGCAAAAATTTTATTTTTTTCAATGAAGTAAATCGCTATTATTCCAGCGATTTTATCATTTCAATTAATAAAAGTTTTATATACTATTTTTAATTTTTTATTAATATTGTATAAAGCTCCGGACTCTATTATATAGAGCAATTTAGTCGTTGATAGTTGCAATTTATTTCTCTTGTTTTCTAATAGAGGCCGCCCACGTGCAGAATAGCATCAAGACTTTGGAGGTTTTCGAAAAGACAGTAGCAGCCTATATTATCACAAAAAATTACGATAAAATGATAAATGTTGTTTATTTTTTGATAAAATATAGTTTTTTGTATTTAAGATTTTTATTGTTATTAATAGAGAATATTTCACTCATAAAATAGAATTTCACAGCACGAATTTAAAATAATTAAATTTTAAAATAAATATGTCATATGAAAAAAAAAAAGCAAAAAAAAAAGACACACGCCTCAGTAATAAAATAAATACACATAAAAGTCTATGTATATGACCAAGAAACTTTTAGTTCACCTAATAGTTTTTCTAGCTACTACTTGCTCATGATACGTTCTATATATTATTCAATGAATCAGTATATTATATGTGTTTGAATGAAGAAACAAAAGTCTCTTCATTTTTTCAAAATTTAGATGTACATCTTTGATTTCAACCGTCCCAATTTGATAAAATGTAGTATAATATGTTAGGACTTGTTTGTTACGAGGAATAAAAAGGAGAGTAAATTAATTTTAGAATAAAGTTACAGAATAATTTATATGAAATTAGTTATGTCTCAAAATTATTGTGTTCTTTTTATTTCACTTTAAAGTTGAAATAATATTTTAAATTTACTAATTTCAAAATAATTAATTCTGAAATAAGAAGATATTTTCTCACATTAAAACAAAAAAATTAAAAAGAGGGAATGCGAATATTAAACTATGAATATGCATTCTCACATTCCCTTCATACTTTCACTTTTTTTTTCTAAGCTGACTTTCAGTTTTCGTTTTTCTCCAAATTTAAAATTTATAAATAAAAATACAAAGTGTGGATGAGGATTAGATTTGTAAGACATGTATCTGTATAAGCGTTGAATTACTAATTTGATAATTAACATGTATTCTCGCTTTGTTAAATTACATGATCATAATATTATAATTTTATATGATTTAATATAAAGATTTAACACCGCTAAAATTTAATAATTAAAGTAGAAAAGAAAAGGTGTGTCATCAATTCTTTTTATATTTTGAACGCATTATATATGCAAAATAAATATGTAAAACTGTAAGAGTAAGATACTTAAAGTCGCAACAAGTGATACTTTTTTTATTTATAAATAGGGATGACAATTTCGCAGGTGGATTAAGTATTTTTCAGCTAAAGTTTATCTAATTATTTGAACTTATGTCATGTTTAATCCCTATTTTTTAGCTTCTACTTTATATATATATAATTCTTTGTTTTAATTATCGAAATTTAATGTTACTCCGATGATTATGAAAAATATTTGTAATTTTTTTCTTGTAAAAGTCACAATTTATTCTATTTTGTTTCTTTTTTCATATGGTGCAAAGACACTAACTCCTTTAATTGAGAACAAACAAGAAAATTCCGATTTTCTAATTTTATTTATTTAATATGTTGTCAGTATTAAATTATAGTATTAGAGACATTTTAAAACACGTGTGATAGGTCGTGAGATAACTACATTGACTTTGAAAAGGACTATCGCGAGATTTTAAATCAAAATAATTTCTAATTCTTTTATTATGTTTACAACTAAAACAATCAAAAGACCTGAGCTTAGATGTTGAGCTATTTATGAAGATTTATGAGCAGTGAAAAAGATGAAGAAGAGAACAGATAAGAGAGAAGAAGAAGAGTAGAGAAAAGAATATTTAGTTATTCCAAAACTTACTTGATTACATTGTAGAGTTCCTATTTATAGTAGTTGTGATATCTTGATCACACTTAGTTATTCTAACAGACTAATAACTCATTGTAACTAACTTGACTAATTAATATTATGTTAGTTACTATAACAGTGATGTAGGAACATGTATAAGGTCCGGGTTCACACATTTTATTCTTCTTTGTTGTTCTCATTTTCAACACTTCCCTCAAATTAGGAAGTGAGAAGATGTTCAGAACTCTTTGTTTGGAGCTGAGATGTTTTGACTATTGTATCATCTAACATCCAGTACTTCGCTAGTTAAAGAATGACAAAAGTCCCACATCAATGGTTAATGAGATGGGTGGACTCCTTAAGAGGCTTGGACAATCCTGCTCCCTTTGAGCTTACTTTTGGGGTGTGAGTTAGGCCTAAGACCTAATTTCACATGGTATCAAAGCAGGGCCCGTCTCACCCGATGTTGGTACCCCTAAAATCAAAATTGCTTACGCACCAAATGCTAATTATCGGGCGTGAGTGGGGTGTTAAAGAATGACAAAAGTCTCACATATGTGGTTAATAAGATGTGTGGACTCCTTTTAACGATTGGACAATCCTACTCCCAACTAGCTTTTGGGGTATGAGTTAGGTCTAAAACCTAATTCAACATGGTATCAGAGTAGAGCCCGTCTCACCCGATGTTGGGACCTCCGAAATCAAAACTATCCATGCACTAGCTGCTAAGCACTTGGCGTGAGGTGGGATGTTAAAGAATGACAAAAAGTCCCACATCAGTGGTTAATGAGATGGGTGGACTCTTTATAAGGCTTGGACAATCCTCATCCCTTTGAGCTAGCTTTTGGGGTGTGAGTTAGACCTAAAACCTAATTTCACATGGTAACAGAGCAGGACCCGTCTCACTCGATGTTGGGACCCCCCCCCTCCGAAATCAAAATTGCCCACTTACCATATGCTAAGCACCAGGCGTGGGGTGGGGTTTTAAAGAATGACAAGTGTCACATCGGCGGATAATGAAATGGGTGGACTCCTTATAAGGCTTGGGAAATCATCCTCCCTTTGAGCTAGCTTTTGGGGTTTGAGTTAGACCTAAAACCTAATTCAACATGGTATCAAAGCAGGGTCCGTCTCACCCGATATTAGGACCCCCGAAATTAAAATTGCCCCGCACTAGATGTTAAGCCCTAGGCGTGAGGTGGGGTGTTAAAGAATGAAAACAAGTCCCACATCGGTGATTAATGAGATGGGTGGACTCCTCATAAGGCTTGGACAATCCTCTTTCCTTTGAGTGTTAAAGAATGACAAAAAGTCTCACATCGGTGGTTAATGAGATGGGTGGACTCCCTATAAAGCTTGGACAATCCTCCTCCCTTTGAGCTTGCTTTTGGGGTGTGAGTTTGGCCTAACACCTAATTTCACATGTAATCAGAGTAGCGCCCGTCTTACCGATATTGGGACCCCCCAAAATCAAAATTGTCCACGCACCAGATGCTAATTACTGGGCATGAGATGGGGTGTCAAAGAATGACAAAAGTCTCAATCAGTGGTTAATGAGATGGGTGGATTCCTTATAAGGCTTAGGCAATCCTCCTCCCTTTGAGATAGCTTTTGGGTATGAGTTAGACATGAGACCTAATTTCAACATAAAATATAGCAGCTATTTTTTTTTCTTGTTGGAATTATTGTATTTTAGGGATGAATAGGTAGGTAGGAGTACTAATTGACATTTAAAATAAAATGTTTAATTACTAGTATTTCAATTATTCATTAATATATTACTCTCTCTGATTCTAATTATAGTCACCATTTTAGATTTTACGTCCTTTATGAAATTGAGTATATAAGCTTAGTATTCTCTTGAAGTCAGAACTTCAATAAATGAGCATAAATTAATTTGTTTTGATTAATTAAATGGACCGGTGAACATGAATTAACCATTAAATTTTTCGATATTAGTCAAATTCTACTTTTAAGGATGATAACTTTGCAGGGTAAAATAGGAAGAATAATGTCATTTATTATTGGTTTAATAAAATGACAAATATTAAAGACTATATATTTTTAGTAAAGGACGACATATAAATTGAAATAAAGAGAGTATATTATAATAAGGCTTATATATTTATAACTTACCAAGACAACAACATCCCTAGCAGCAAGGGCAGCAATATCCGAGCAAGAAACAATTCTTCCACACTTCTTGTGAACTCTTTCTCTAAGATCTTCAATGATCTTAAATGACTCTTTTCTTAGTGTCTTATTTGGTATTGCAGTCTTCTCACTTAGACCCCCTGCTGATCCATCTAGCATTACTGATCCATCACATCCCTATATCCATCGCATCACAAATAAATAAATAAAATGTTAGATTATATACGCGTCCTGCCCTCCTAAGTTAGAGGTAAGATATTGCATACTTCATACTTATTAAATTTCGCTTGATATATTATTATGTTAGCTAGATACATATCTTCCTCTTTTAAAAGGATCATAGTAAAAGTTATGTTGTGGATAAGTCAAGTTAAGAGCTTAATTTGAGGAGGAGAGGATAGCAATGTCACTTACAATATTCTATTGCATTTTTAATTCGTTTCGAAAAGAATGTTTCTTTCAAAAAAAAATTATAATTCTTTTATTTTAACTTTTCAAGTGATATATTTAGTATTATAAGATTAAAGAATATTTTAATATCTTTAATTTAAGATTACAATATACAAAAGTTATTTTTACTTAATTTTTAATTTTCGTGTCAAATTAAGTTATACTAATTTATCTGAACAAAGCATCATGGAAATGAAGGCGAAGCAAGCCAGCAGCTTGACCAATAACTTTCTCAAGTCTCTTTCTAACAATTGATTGTAATTTTGGACAACTTGAACCAAAGAATGTTCATGAAAGCCCTTTCACTATTGGAGGAAGACCTTGACCTTTTGATGAGACAATGAAATATTGAGAAAAAACAAAAGAGAAGAGACAAACAAGAGCTTAAAGCTTGATGACACACTAGTAGAAACCATGAGTGTTGTTACTTTGTCTTGATGCAAAAACTTAGCAAAAAAATGGCCAAATGTATAGCCATATAGTACTAGTTGTTTAAAATTATGAGTTATTTAGAATCAATTAGAGCCATCGGATTTCCTAGAAAATGGTCATTAGTGCATGTGGCCATTCTTCCGTTTCCTAAATTAAGATTAATTTATATATTTGGAGGTGCAATGATTAATTCCAACAGGCTGCTTTTACAAGTTTGAAATGACTGCTCCACTCTCAAGTCGAATTCAAAATTTAGGTACAGACAAAATTATGTTGGAGCGTCACACAATGATGGATTATACAGTACATGATCATATTTAATTGGGACTTTAATATGAGCATCGAATACTGGTGAAAAAAAAGTATATGTGAACATCATCTGAATATCAACTGTATAATATAAATAGTATACGTGAACATCATCGATGTAACCAAGCTCAACCCATCTCATTGAAGGAAACTTTGCAAGAAATAAAAAAACAAACAGAAATTTTTTTTTTGCTCCTTGGCTTGTTATGTTCATTTCCCTCTCAGACACTTCCAACATATTTAATCTCTCCTAAAGAAAATAAGAACTAAAGTTCAGAAATTATTTTTAAAATTTTGAGAATAAATAATTGAGACTTTGGTCAGTTGGGCAAGTCTTATAATCCATCATTATATATTTATTGTACGCAGCTTTACTTGTATCTCGAAAAGATAGAGAATATTTTCAATAGAACTTCAATTAGAGTAAGTATATTATAAATCAAGTATGTAAAGTAAAGATAATAGCAAAGAAGTCATGTTACATTGATAAACCAGTAAGAAAAGAGCAAATAGCAATAACAAAATATTTGTTACTTCCTGCAAATATACTAATAAGAGAATTAGACAACGCTATCGACTAACGGCTTATTAATATTTTCTGGCCTAATTTCGATCTCTAAGTCTTTATATCTGTCATATAAGTTGCAGATAATGACAGATATGATCTGTCATGTCTAATCATCTCTCCCCAGTCCTCAAAATCTCTCTACTCCAGCCTACTTCTACCTCTTCTTATACCAATCATCCACTATAGTCCATCTCACGCACCTTTTTATTGAGAAATTCGTACATCTTCTCTTCACATATTCAAGTCATCTCAATCTTACCTTTCTCGTCTTGTCGCCATGCGAAGGCCTCACCAACCACCTCATTCATATATCGGAAAAGACTCCAAATATCCTTAAAATATCCGAAATAGCTCACATATACTCTTAAACTATATTTCGGCTCAAAACTACTCTCTGCGTCATACTATTGGATCAAACATATCCTTTTTATTCACAGAAGCGTGTTAAGTGTCATGTGAACGCCACATGGATACCACGTGAGCGCCACGGAGTAGACTCATAATATGATTCCTAATCCATAATTTTCATCTCATTTCTCCATTTTTAATATATATACATGAATCCGAGATTTTTGGACAAACTTGTCTTAGCAAAAAATCGTGTTGATTTCTTTTTAGACAGCTTGTCTAGCTGTCCACGTTATTAAATTATTTATTTTAAATTACTTATTATTTCATAAAATTAAAATATAAGTTTATTAATTATTTTTATTTTGCTCATAAAATTAATTCTTCTTGGTATAAATATTGTGATCTTTTAAAAAAGTAATACCATTATTAAGGTACTGATGAATAAGAAACATAAATAAAGTGTATTAAAAGCTTTAAAAGATCAATAAGTAATTAATTTATATTTTTTTTTTTAAAATGTATAAAATAGTAAATAGACAAATAATATAAAACAAAGGAAACGAGCCAAGGACCACCATTAAAGAAGGTCTTCCTCACCTAATTCTATATGCCACTTTTAACTCTCTTTTTTTGGTTCATAAAGCTTACTCAAGTTGGGTTCCTTCAACCTTAGGAAATAATTATATCAGTGTATCCATCAATTTATTATGCGCTAGCTCCACACTTAAAATATGTAATGGGTCATCATTAGACCCAAAGTCTTTCTTTAACTTTTCCAGTCATGTAAAACTTTATAAAGTATACTTTTCTCTGTATGTGCTACTTTACATATGGTCACTTAATATTTATCATAAGAAAATAAAATTAATGTAATTTGAATATTACAATAGAGCTAAATCCATTATAGATATCAAACACCAATAAGCAAAAAAATGATTGCTTGCGAGCTATTATTGATTCAATCTTACATCTTCAAACTTTACAAAAGCATATAATTATTTTTAAATAGTACCAATCTCTGCACTTTTTAAGATGACATTCTTGATGTATTAAGAGTTGGGACTTACATATTATATAAGTTCTCTCTGGTTGGGCTAACTTAGGCTGCCTACTTTCAGCCAATCACCACCATATTATCTTTGGTCCTATATCAAGGAAAACTTGGACCTTGGACTTGAGGATGTGGAGTCAAATCGAGTCGTTCAGTATGTTATAAAGTAAAATTATTCTCGAATCATGCATTTGATTTGGTTGAAGGTATTAGGTAGTGATGAAATTATATATCCTACCATTTATACCATAACCATAATAGTGAGTGGGATAACTTATTCCCTACCAAACACTATAGTACCGTTAGGAAAAAATATGTAAAAGGAAATGAAAAACAATCCATGAAAGCACATAGCAACCAAGTATAAGAAGCTAAAGAAAGCTCTAAATTGAGAATTCAGAAATCTATAACTAAAAAGAGTTGCCTCGTATAGTTAGAAATTCATGTACCCAAAAAATGTGGTTTTCGTTATGTAAACCAGAAAATACATCTCTCGTCATATATCCATCCAGTGAACACAGAAAAGCTCCTACAGACTTGTGCCGTATATTTAAAAATCTCTTAAATTTAACTCTCACAGAAAGATAGGAGCCATCACAAGAGTTATTGTTGCAAGCATTTTGATTAGTACATGGAGAGAAGGTCCAGCTGTATCTTTGAATGGGTCTCCTACCCTGAAACACAAGAAAAATTGTAACAAATATGCAAGTTTTGCTTTCTACAAGATTTAGTATATTTTTATGACTAGAAGAGTATTTAGAACAATCAATCAGGCACTTTGAGAACTATTTTTGCTAACATCCTTCAAAAATGCCGCCACTGGAAGATCCAACATGGATAAGGTCACATTTTTGAAGAATGCAAGCAATATAATTTGAGAACACGTGAATCATTTAAGAATACTTACGTGTCTCCAGTAACTGCTGCTTTGTGGGTGTCACTCCCCTTGCCACCAAGAGCACCTGTTTCTATGTATTTCTTTGCATTATCCCAGGCTCCACCAGCAGTGTTGAGGAAAAGAGCCATAAGGATACCAGAAACCGTGGCAAACATCAACATGGAAGCTACAACTTTAGCCCCAAGAAGAGGATGCCCTGTGTAGTAGCCCAAAATGCGGAAAATAACACCTATACGGAGATCAAGATGATATAATAAACTCAATATTCAGCACTGAGATCAAGATGATATGAAACAGAGACTTAAAGACATCAATTAAGAATAAGAATTTCCCTGCACAAGTGAACTGATGGAAATAAACAGATTGCAAACGATTCTCCTCAGATTTTATATGTATGTTTGGTGAAGAAGAGATCACCACTCACCAAAGAGATAAAATACAGAGTGCACACAGAGACAATACCCCAAGTAAACTAACAGGAAGGATGAGACAATAATTGACATGTACTATATTCAGACGAACATACAGTACAAACACTGCTGCAGAAAATAGTCAAACAGAGAATCACACAACTTGGTAAGTGGATAGAATTTGGATGAGTGTTGGATATTTCATGGTTCAGCAGAAAAAGATGCAGGGTGGATTTGTAAAGATGTAGTCTAAGTTGCTCAGACTCTCATGATCAAGATTTGTATAGATGTAGTTGTTCACTGAAATCACTTGTGGTGGGAAAACTCTTATTTCTCAATGATACCTCACCTCACGACACATTTTGCAATTCTAAGCAAGTTGTTACTTTGCAATATCAAGTGCTAAGCTTTACCACAAATGACAATGTGGAATCTATTTAAACCACGAACACAATATTTAAAAAGGTAGAAGAAAAAAGATAGACCTGATATGTGGGGTTCTTATGAGTTAAAAGTAGATATAAGTTACCGAGACATTCCACGGAATACGCAAGCAGGTGCAGATTAGAGCAAATATATGACAAGATCAACAAACTCATTGAATAAATCCACAACAAAGATTATTTCAGGAAGATAGATATTAGGGATAATACATATTTTACCCCGACTCTTCCAGGTTTTTAGCTGCACACTTGAACTTTGCCAGGGATGGAGGTCATATGTTCCATGTCACTTAAAAAAAAAAAAAAGGGGGGGGGGGGATGGCAGGAGCACGGATGGTTGGCTGGCACTATGGTTGAGTTTTAGAGATGAACTTAGGAAAAAGAAGGGAAGGGCAGAAGGGGTAAGAGAAAATCATTTATTAATCAATGAAGTATAATGAATTATGTAGTATCGAATTAAAACCGACACTTGTACACATAAATCAATCTCAACTTCTTTTTGCCTCACACCTCTCACAGTGTGAGGCTCACTTTCTGTGCCACATCATCACTGGCAGGGATATTTATTCCATTTCAGAAGGTGTCCAAGGGGGTAATAGGACCCCCTACAAAGTTTGGCTGTGCATCTGAAAAACTGGACAATCCAGGGAGGAACATGTGTATTATAATAACTAATATTATAGCTACAGATTTGACCTGGTAGACATATCACCAGAAGACCAGTGATAGCTACAGATTTATGCTCCAAGATTACAGAAAACACGCAGTTAATTTATTTTTTGTGACATAGGAACCCGCGGTTGCTACCCTTTTGGATGCGCACATGGTAAACCCCACTTTAGTCTAATAGCTCGCAAACTATACAGAAAGGATAAATCGCACTATGCAAGTCCAGTGTGACGAGCTCAATCAAGAAAGCATGCAGGGTTCAAACCTAAGACCCCCCCCCCCCCCCCCCCCCCCCCCCCCCCCGCCATTGGGAGATCCCCTGCTCAACAAACTCGGTCACCCTTGCTGGTCAGTTTTATGGCTTTTATAGCAGGCAAACAGTTCTAAGTACAAGACTCACCAACAACTGTGGGGGATATGATAGCTAGGGCTCCAGGTTTAATCATCTCCTTCAAAGACGCAGACGCAACAATGGACACACATCGACCATAATCAGGCTTCTCCTTATAATCCTGCCACCAGTAAAAGTAACATGCATTAATTTCAGCCTTGCCATGAGCATTCTGCAACACATGGTAACCTTCTGAAAGGTAATCCTACTAACCATGATCCCAGGCCTCTCAATAAACTGTCTTCTTACTTCATTGACTACTTCCTGAGCAGTTCGACCAACAGCTGCACACGCCCAAGCACTGAACAGAAAGATGAGCATAGAACCCAGTAAACCACCAACAAATACTTCAGGTATCGCTATGTCAACCTGCATATTAATAAAAAAATCTTGGTACTGCAACTGTATAGTTAACATAGTTAAAATTTAAAAAGGTCAAATAGAAAGTCATAACAATTCCATACCTGCTTGAAGGGTTCTTGAGCAAATGCAGCTACCTCATCCATATAGGCACTGAACAGAAGAAATGATGCAAGTGCTGCAGATCCAATTGCAAATCCCTTGGTTGTAGCTTTGGTTGTGTTTCCAACAGCATCAAGAACATCAGTTATCTCACGAACACTTTCAGGCTGTGCATGAAAAAGGCTTATTGAGCTAACCAAGCTAACAAAAATTTACAAGAAAAAGAAGTCACCAACCTCGTGATTTTGCTCAAAAACATAAGCCTCACCTGTTGGCTCATCTCAACAATCCCACCAGCATTATCAGCTATTGGACCAAACATATCCATGGTGAGAACATACGCAGCCGTACTAAGCATTCCCATAGTTGCTACAGCAGTGCCAAACAACCCCCCAGTTGGATTTCCAGCTTCGTCTGTTAATCCTGACGTGCGACCAAGCCAGAAAGCAGAAACAATAGCCAAGCTTATGACAAGGACAGGTAGAGCTGTGGATTCCAGACCCAAACTAACACCCGCAATTATGTTTGTTCCGTGACCAGTAGAGCTAGCAAGGGCTAAGGTACGCACGGGCTCGTACTTGTAGTCAGTGTAGTACTTTGATATCCAAACAAAGACATAAGCAGTAACAATTCCAACCAGACCACATAAAGCAAAATTCAACCAAGCAGTAGGAGCCTGTTCGGTATATAGTAACCACCGTGTTGACTGCAAATGGAATGCAATGTAAACTATCAGTGGAGAGAACGGAGACAGGAACTCAAATAACCAATAAGGGTAGAAATGGTGGATAAGGCAAATAAAACTTACCAAACCAAATGTCAGAACAGCTAAAAATATTGTCACCGAGTAACCCTTTTCAAGAGTTTTCATGGGATCCTCTATAGTTCCAATTACTCCAGAATCCCTTTTGTTCCGAATAGAGAATATGCCAACTGATGATATAACCAGGTCAAATGAATGAACAACTAGAGGAAACAGAATAAAGCCGGACGGATCTGCAGAAGAAATCAATCTAAGTTAGATAAAACATACAACTTAAAGGAAACAGCAGATCGCATGGGAGGAATTGGAAATAATTTCTAGGAACAAAAGTTCAGTATTTAGCCACATTATAGGAAGGGTGATCATTCTGTACACATATATTTCTAGTAACTAATCAAGCAAATATATGAAAAGCATAGCTAAGAATGACGTTTTGGGTAAAATTCTCTACTTTCTGTAAAGGTCTTGCATAGCACATTGATAATTAATTATTTCATCGAGAAATATCGAAAGTAAGGCTTTAGAGGTGAGAAATCGTTACAGTCTCATTCTATCTAATGTATACCATATAACTAGAGCAACGAAGCCTCAACACCGAGCTAGTTCTTGTCGCCTTCACGAATTCTCATCAGCCTTCTCCCTCCATTTGGACACAAAACCCTCACTTTTTACTATAGCTAAACAAATACTAAGAGCTCGCTTTGTGGCACCTGGGTAGTTTCAATCCACGACACAGTCGGGTAATAACAGACTATTAGGCTAAGCTGCAACTCATATCAAAATTTAAGATGACAACTTAATTATGGGATGAACAAAAATGTAAGACCGATATCATTGCAAGTCCTCTTCCCCCCGGCATTATAAACAGCAGCATCTAAAACAGCTTTGCCAAAGGCATGCTATTGCCCAGCTTAACCACTGCTTCAGTGAAGGAACTAAGTTGATGAAATGTCGCCATCTTACAAAGAAAAAGAAAAAGACAACCAACAGCTCTGTGCTCACTAAATCACGTGCTTTAATTGTATTTTCTCAAACGCGTACAACTCCACTGGCTTCAGCGTTTTATTGGGCATTTTCAACTTTAACAACACTGGTCTACAAACACTTGCAGTCCTTCGTTTGCAAATATGCAGTTCCATCCTCACAGTACATTTACTTATGTTGAACAGTTCCCTTTTCTGTAATACTTGGATTCAAATGCATCGGTTGGTATAGAACAACTAAAGTGGTCTTTTTGATACACTCCCACCAAGATTACAACCTACGTTACAATTTAATCAACTCAAGTGTGAGTGTCATCCTACCTTCAATTTTGCAGCGTTGAGCCATGGTTCCTCCAAGTATCATCGCACTAATAATCTCCGCAGCTATACTTTCGAAAAGATCTGCACCTCGAGCAGCACAGTCGCCAACATTGTCTCCTACCTTAAAATTGGGAATTTATAAGGTTAGCATTAGGCACATCAACACAACGTATAGGTAGTCACAGTTACGATCAAATAATTGACGGGGCAGATGTCTGTACTCTATAATTCCTTTTCTATATTTAATTTAAAAGAACAACCTTTACTTTCTTTTATGTTATATTTGTTTTTATTTGTTGCTAAACACAAGCAAGCACTAAAGCTAGGATGTGAAACAATTGATCATACCGACCTCAGTAAAGACAAAGAACTACTTTAAACTCCGAGAATTTATCAAAGGAGATAACTTTCATCTAGTTCTCATTGGTGCTACTCAAGCACCAAAAAATGTTTCTAATCTCAAAGTTTAAGTACAATGGAAACAGAAACTTGGAATATCGCTGCACTAGCAACGTGTATGGGGCAAAAAGTAAAACTTAATGAGATCATTCATAAAACATCGAACTAGAATACATGACTAAAAGGCATGATTGAACCAGAATTCGCAGAAGAAAAGTGAAAGAGAACAAGAAAAAAAGAGTAGATAAATACCAGATCTGCAATTACAGCAGGGTTTCGTGGGTCATCTTCAGGTATACCCTGCTCTACTTTTCCAACAAGATCAGCTCCAACATCAGCAGCCTTTGTGAATATTCCACCACCCAACTGAGCAAAAAGGGCAACAAATGAAGCTCCAAAACCATACCCAACTAGTAGAAGAGGCACTGTGCAAAGATGAAGCAGAAAACAGACATTCAAAAGTCAAAAAAGCATAAAATGAAATAAAACAATGTGAAAAATTAGCAGATTTTACTCACAATCGGTTGCCTTCATTGTACCAGTCGAATCCACCCCAAACCACACATACAAAATTGCATACAGGATAGCAACACCCATTACAGCCATACCAACAACCACCAATGCTGAAAATCCACCAGCACGAACAGCTATCTACATCAGAAAGATCTCAAGTCAATTTCCACAAGAAAGGACCTTAGCGTTCTGGTCGAACATTCTTATGAAGAGTAATAAAAGGAACCTGCAACGCCTCACGAGCTGACCGTCTTGCTGCACTAGATACTCGAACGTTTGCACGTACTGACACCCACATGCCAACATACCCAGCAACACCAGAACATAGAGCCCCAAAGAGAAATGCAGCGACCGTAATATAAGCAGATGTTACCCTATATCAAAGCATGGGAAGTATCATAAAGTGAACTCAAACTTCTCTGAGAGAAGAGCAATTATCCAACTCAAAACCTGTCATCACCTGCCTAAGCCAGACGATTCTTGCTGAGGAGTTATATTACGAAATAAATAGATGCCTAGTATAGCCAGTCCAAGCAATAGTGCCATCTTGGAGATGGTCCCATACTGAGTTCTGAAGAAACCTTCAGCTCCATCACGTATTGCATCTGATATCTAGCAAGTTAAATAATGAGCTCAAGACTTTAAGACAATTTACAACATGTTCCAATGAAACAGGAGCAAAATCATGACTGCAAATCCAAGTTTCTCTAAATTAGAGGCTGCCATGAATGTCATCAAGCTTTTCAACCAATTTCTTTACATTAAATCTCTCATAATGTTCAAAGATAATTTTGCCTTTGAATTGACTTCTCTTTGAAAATCTTATGTCTATGAAGGGCACTAAGGTTGTGTCGCATGTAAACTAGGAGCATGAAGAAGAGAAATGAAAATGGAAGAAATAGATCATTTTTGTGGTTGGCAGGTGAAGGTGGAAGAAGCAAAAGCAGAGGCCATCCCATGCTTAATCTCCATAGCATCTTTCTTTAAAAAAATCTCCATAGCATCTTCTGCAGATGAAACTCTTGCATACAACTTTACCCCTTGGAACAACCACTCATACATGATGATCAAGAGTTAGCTCAAATAATTTTGCCTTTGAATTGACTTCTCTTTGAAAATCTTATGTCTATGAAGGGCACTAAGGTTGTGTCGCATGTAAACTAGGAGCATGAAGAAGAGAAATGAAAATGGAAGAAATAGATCATTTTTGTGGTTGGCAGGTGAAGGTGGAAGAAGCAAAAGCAGAGGCCATCCCATGCTTAATCTCCATAGCATCTTTCTTTAAAAAAATCTCCATAGCATCTTCTGCAGATGAAACTCTTGCATACAACTTTACCCCTTGGAACAACCACTCATACATGATGATCAAGAGTTAGCTCAAATAATAGGAGCCCCTTAACCAAGACAAAGGTTTTAAATACAATACCATTCTTGCCTCCCTTACAACCTAACCCGATTCCAACATCCACCTCTATCTTCCACCAATAAATTAATAAAATGAAAAAATAGAGAAGAACTAAAGAATAGTAAGATCTAGACTCGTTTAGTTTACTACATAGACCTTGAGACCATATCAAAAGAAAAATATGCAATCTAGTATGGAAGATGTTGTCCAAACTCACTGATCCACAAGTTATAAACACAGAAAAAAACAAAAGGACCAGGAAAACTTTGAAAGACAACATAAAAACTGATCAAGAAGATTGTACCTCAGACATCTCAGGTGGTCCCTCATCCTTTGCCAGCACCCACTTAGTAAGATAAATCGACACGAAAAAGCTGATGATACAAACTGAAAACACAAACACAAGGATGGGCGAGGTACTTGCACCAATGTAAAAGATAGCTCCAAAACAAACAAGCAGGAGCATCAAAAGAATGCGTGAGTTTATCCTCATGAGAACACGAAATATCTGCATGAAACAGTTGTGATAACATTAAAACAAATGCTTAGAAAGTCATAATGCAAAATATGAAAGAAAGAAAATTAAATAATGCTGCTAAAATAGCTTCTCATTCAACAATTTTATTAGAGCAAAAGTGAAAAACTAGAACATCTAACTCTTTTTTAATCACACAGTATTATTTTAAACAAGCAACTGAATGAATAATTGATTTCTATACAGATAGAGAGAGGCACACACAAGATTGGTGCTAGAAAAAAATCGAGTTTTGGTATACTTTCAGAATGTTGGTCCTTTTCACTCACTTCGCATTACAAAATTGTAACGAGCTTTCCCGCATAAAACTACAATCATCTTTAATTCTCATCATATTCTGACTTGATGTGGCACAACTTCTTGAGCAAGATTCGAAATCAGAGATGTTTATTACTCATAGATGATAGATACCAAAAAGATTCAAAACAGCATTCTGAGGCAAACGCCTGACAATAATTGATTCTAATTTAGAAGTACAGACAGGAGAAAATGAATGGTGAGTAAAATTTTAGGAAAATTAACTATAACCATGCATTTCAAGAGGAATAGAAACTTGGTTCTTCTGCGACTAACAATAAGATCATTCATTCTTCCACAGATAAAATTTTAACGAAACGTATTTCTCTTTAGAAGAGGCCAGAGTATGTAGAATGTACAACAACGTGAGGCAAACGCCTGACAATAATTAATTCTTTTAACAAACATGTAAATTGTAATAAAGGTTTTCGAGAAATTATACAAAGACAGAGAAGCACTCAATTAGCATAAAAATGAAATAACCCACCTTATTCATCCCCTAAGCAAAAGTGAATGTATCTATGATGAATCAACAGTAAGTAGGAGAACGAGAAACTTGGGTGATACGTATAAGGTGATTTGAAAGACCACCACTTCTACATTTTGGGTAAATATACACAACAACAACAATATACCAAGTGTAAACCCACAAAGTAGGGTATGGAGAAGGTAGAGTTCACCAAAACCCTACCACTACCTTAAGAGGTAGAGAGGATGTTTCCTCTAGACTCTCGGCTAAAGAAAACACAGTCCAAAATAGAAGAGAAAGAAATAATGGAAATAAAGACTATCATGGCAAAATACTCAAGTCAAACTAACACATCATCCTAAACAATAGTCATAAAATTTAGTTTACAATTTGGGTGAATATGGGAATGAAGAAAATTTCGCCTGTTTTTAAAGAGTTTAAAAACCATAATTCCTTCAGACATCTTTAAGTGGAACATGGTGCACCGGCTAATCTCCGAAAACTATATGGTTAGGAAATAAGCCTAATATAATCTCCATGTTTAGATTGTTAGTCCTTGCATAGTCTAGGAGGATAAGATGTAGACTACCTTCACGACATAGAGGGGCTCGGTCAAAAGTTGAAAAGTACACGAAAAGTACTATATGTCAACATAACAAATGATTCAAAAATATTTTTAAAATGTTCGACTAAAACAACCGAATAAAAATTTGTTTGACTCCACAAATGACTTTCACATCAAACAAGACTGGAGGATTACTTTATAGTGCAAGTGAGTGGAGATCAATACAAGAAGCTTCAAGATCAATCTATCCATCTTAATTCTTTTTGGGAATTCAGTGATTTACTTTGATTGCTTTGGTGCATGGGAGTTCATGCATTTAGTTGTGCCATGTTTCAATATTGGAAGGATAAGTATTACCTCAATCCAACCTAAAGTCAGTCACTAGTTTACGTAGAAGTAGATGAATAAATGGTCAACCCATGATGATCAATGCAATGGGTGTAAATACCAGGGTTCAAATCCTAGTAGAATTACACCATACCTGTGTTGGTGAAATGTAGCAGGATCCAAAGAAATAACCGAGGTACGCACAAACTGTCCCAAACACCACTGTCATAGAAGAATCTATGGCACACTTAACTTGTGCGCATATCTTAATTTTTTGAAACAGCTAAGGGTTTTATATATGACAAAAAGAGCAAGCACTTAAACAACGTGCAAATATTTATTTAAAAGTTCATTGTTAAAAAATAAAAAATCTTTCGCACAACTTCAGCTTATGAGAACATGACCCATGATGGAAAGATCTTTGGCACAACTTCAGCTTATGAGAACATGACTGTAGATGGAAAGATACAGAGTATAAAGTTGGTGTGTAGCTGAGTGTTGACACACTGCTTGTGAGAGAGGTGAGGCTAGCCTCCTCTCTACTCATTATTAGTATTACTTAGTAATTGTGTAGCTTCCTTTCTTCGGTGTTTTCTTTGGATCATTCCATTATATCGTCTTATATCCTTGCACACTGCTACGATTTCTGCTTTTCTTTTTAGCGAAGGGTTTATCGAAACACTCTCCCTACCCCACAAAGGTCATGCATATATCCTACCCTCCCCATCTCCAGACACCACTTGTGTAGTGGGATTACACGGATATGTAATATGTTATTTATATTTTTAAAGATAATCCTATAGAAATTCTCAAGAGAACTCTAGATATAATTATATACTAAAGGTGATTAGTGAATAGTGAAAGAACCCATTTGACCCTATTGCTAGTCACACTACGGTTGGAACTTACTTAACGTGTATATATTTATATTTTGTTTACTCGTTTCAAACAAATCTAGTCTTACTTTACTCATGCATACATATCTTCTGTTTTCTACTGCTTCCTTTTGATTTTAAAAAGTAGGTCTTCTTTCTATTACTGTAGATGTATTTAGAATAATTAAGAATCATTGTTATGTTTGTAGAATTAGTTCGTTGGTGGAGAATAGGCCAGATGGAAGATGTTGCTAGATCACCCTTAACACAACAAACTTCCTTCTGTAACAGCAAAGTGGTTACCAGTTTTCATGCACCGTTATTTTTCAAGTATTATACTATCTTTCAGCGCAATCATATGCCTTTTTTCACCAGTTTCTATAAAAAATTATCTAGCAGGATTAAAGAATTAGAGAAGACCATGAACTATCAAGTGAGATACATTTGGGAATTGATGATTCAGGACATGTTACAATTGTACCACCATACAGGGGATTGATGAGAAAACAGATGTAAACACAATACAAAGGAGAAAACTAAGGTGTATAAGAAGATTCTAGGATAGTAAAAAACAATGATGAATCTGTCATTACTCTCCATAAAGCTAGATAAGAACAAATGTTTCTTCGTAAAATAATCAAAAAGCACGATTTTAATCATTGGAAAACACAAAATTTTGGAGCAAGATTAAACAAGAGCAAATTAGAGAAACATGAGCAAAATACAGAAACAAGTGCACCTAAATAAGGTAACCTACCCATGGTGCATAAGCCTTGCTCTTCATGCTAGGGAATGTCCTTGGTCTATCCTGGTAAGGACCCAATTTCCCTCCTTCCATTTCATCATCCATTGCAACGGTTTGAAAAGAATTTACCCTCCGTGCTACTGGGAAAGAGCTGAAGTCACTTTGGGGCAAATCGCCCCCTGAACCTGGTCGCTGTATTTTGAATTTCTTTTGTAAATCACTTCCACAAATTCCTTAGCTCGTATTGAAGCAGCTGTGACGTTTACTTCTCCACAATTAAATCCACTCTTCAGGTCTTTGGGGAAAAAAAGAAACCAAAAAGATTCTATCAGTAAACTTGCAAAGAAAGCCCATTTGAAACTGATCAAAGCTGAAGCATCAAGTCTATATAACAAAAACTCGTGAAACACAATCTAAACCTAGAAATGCCCGTCGAGCAGTTACAACTTACAGCTAATTCTCAAGTGTACATAAGTTGAAAATCAAATGTAATGCCCAAACTTATTTTAGACTAACAGAAACACGAATAATCAAACAAAAGAGAGCTATAAAAAAACAGCCAAGTTGAACAGAAGAAGACAAAACGAAACAACAGAACAGAAGAGATCAAAATTAACCATTTCAAACTATAAACCTCCAAATAAAATCAACAAAATTTGCAAAATAAACACATTTAAAACTGATCAATGTTATAGCACTTAAAAAAAAATTCAAAAAAAAATCACGAAACACAATCGCTTATCCTAAAATACCAGTACAAGCAGTTACAACTACTTTAAATCCAATAAAACTGATAATTAAACTGTAAATCCCAAATAAATCAACGAATGCAGAAACTCTTACGAACAGCAATCACAGATCGGGATCCGATACAGTGACGATCAACTCCGCCGGGAAAAGAGATACGTTCACCTCCACGACCCGATCGGACTCTGGAGAACTTCCTAAACCCTTAGCAGATCTCAATTGAGGGATGCGAAGACTAAAGATTCGAAGCGAAATGTTGAAACGCAACGGCCGAAAAAGAGTGAAACTGGGAAAAGCTATTTTTCTGTGTGTTTTTGTGAAAGTATTTAAGATTAGGTGAAAATGAAATATTTAGCAAATTGTTGACTTATGTGCACAATCCAGTAAATGATTGACACATGAGCAATCCAACGTGTTGTTGCTTGCGTGTCATTATGTGGGCTTTCTCCCTAAAACTGACAGAATTTTCGGATATGCTGCTACTTTTTTTTTTTTTATGATAAGAAAATATAATAAAGACTAATACAGTTTTTTAATTCTATTTTCCTTTGGTAAAACATATGCCTAAATTGGAAAATTAACACTAATCACTAATAGTAAATATCATTTTGTTTCCTCTTTTTGCATAATAGTTTATATTATTTAGATCCAAAAAAGCTTTACTAATATTAGAAATTATTAAATAAAGGGAAAAGAATTTAGTATTGATCAGTCATGATCTCTTATAAGCAGTGGTCGCCCTTCGTCGAAAAATTTTATTATATATATATATATATATATATATATATATATATATTAAATTCTACATTTAAAAGGATATATATTTAAAGTTGGACACTCTTGATAAAAGTTATGTCGTTGATGTAGTAATATTTAGATGAAAGAGTTTCAGATTTGATCCCCAAATATCACATCGTTATTCTTGGACACAAGGAAGGATAATAATAAAGAAATTCGGGAGAAGTGGAAGTGCTTTAATGTAAACAAGATGCAGAAACCAAAAGCAACATTGAGATGATTATGGCATGGGAAATAGAGATATACAATGCAGAGGTATAAGAGATTGATGATTGACTATAAACAGTTTCAAGAGAGGTAGAGGTATACCGGAGGAGTATTGAGGAAAAATAATTATATAAGATGTGATACAATTTTAATTTAACGATGATATGATCTTAGATAAGAGAGTATGAAAAACACGGATTAAAATAAAAGGTTAATAGGTTATATTGTGCTGTTCTTGTTGTCGGTTCATATTAGTAGTTGGTTTTTTCATGCATGAGGCACAAGTATATGATGTGGTAGATAAAAATTATATGAGGCCATTTATATTTATGAAGTGAATTTATTTCAGAAAATTGGCCAAACTTCTCTTTCTCTCTCTCCCTTTTCACGTTTTTTTCTCTTTCTTACTTTTTACTTTTTTAACTTTTTTTTTCCATGGATTTCTTTTCTAACATTTGTTCCAAATTTTCTACTTAAATAACTTTATTCATGAAAAATATGAAACTGTTATAAAATCAAGCTCATACGAAATATAATCATAAAGAGTAGAAGACAAGAAAAGTAGATAGAAGAGGAGGAATTTCCTTCTTATTCAAATGTATTTAAGTCTCATATGTATATATTACAATAGCGAATGAACAACCCTATTTATAGAGTGAGAAATCACTCCAAAGGTCACCATATTAAGTATCATAATAAATAGATACATTCTTATCCAAAAGGTTCATGTAACCTAGTGAATATGAATGGTTGTTCATGTACCAACCTTATGGACTATCCACTTAATTCAATGTATTTATAACACTCCCCCTTGGATGTCCATAGATAATGTGCCTCGTTAAAACCTTACTAGGAAAAACCCTGTGGGGAAAAAATTCTAGTGAAGGAAAAAGAGTACACATATCTTTTGATACGCACCATTTGTTGCCTCATTAAAAACCTTGCCAGGAAAACCCAGTAGGAAAAAAACCTCGATCAAGGGAAAAAGAGTGCAACGCGTATTGTACTCCCCTGATTAAATCATCACTTAATTTCTTGTGATAATGTCTCCAATCTTCGTACATTGTGGTTGGTATATTCTTTTGTCTCATAACCATGATTTAGCTATAATTGGAGGCATACAATTTCCGCTAAATCAACCAGCATTATCAATATAATTTCATAGTTTGGAACTGTGCTCTTAATTTTAACAATTCGAGCAAACAACCTTACAAAAACCAATTTGTAAGTTGACAACAAAATACATGTGACCATCACATAGATGCATTAATCATATAGTTGCAAATGATCCACATGACAGGTGAACGGGCCCATATTCACCCTTTTATATGTTCCAAAAATTTCAGGGGATTACAGTCCTAACCTTAGCTGGTACAATGATCACTTTATCAAGAGAACAAGCAACACAAGAGAATTCTTGAAGAATCTTTATTTCTTCATCATATTTCCATGACACACCTCAACATCACTTTGAAAGATTAAGTGTACCGTCACTTTATCTTCTTGTATCATGATAGAGGATTTATAAACTTGTCAAATTATTGGGTTGACAACATTCACAAGTCTAATGACCTTTCATACGATTTTGATCATAAAAATTGCCTTCACATTCTGAAGGACTATTTGAAGAACTTATAGTGTTCTTCTTTTTATCATTACCACAATAATGACTATTATAATTCTGTCCCTCCACGCCCTTATTCATATCATTAATTATTTGTCATCTTTCAGACTAATCATTCACTGCTACCACATTCATATGATTGAATGGAGCAAGTCAACAGGCGGATTTCAGAGTTATCACATGTTGCTACCACATTCTTTTCACGGAATGGAGCAAATTCAATATGATGAATTTCAAGACATTTCATCAAGAATATCTTAGTCATCATTTTATCATCGCTATGGTGCATTGGCTCAAACTCAATGTCTTACCCATATAAGACGTGTTACGCCATAATTCTATGAGACTTGAACTCAATCACGGTGCATCAAAACTCTAATTGATGTCTTACCCTTTTGGTGCGATAGAACTTGAATCTATCGTCTTATCCTCAAATATTTTTCATTATGGTGCATCCGGACTTTAACCTGATGTCTTACCCTTTTGGTGCGATTAAATTTGAATCCATCGTCTTACCCTTAACCAACGGTATAATAGACCGAAGTACAACATGACTCATTCTTTGAGTCTTTCAAAACAATCAAAATTACATTCAAACTCATGCTATTAAAATTTTATACCTTCTTCTATTTAAGAAGTTTTGTATATCATGTCATATTCAACCAATAGTAGTATATGTCTTCGGTTCCTGATAATTGTTAGTAACTTAATACTATTTTATTCTAAATCATAAAATATTTTAGAAAATACATACCTGATTTTATGCATATAATACTTTGATCTTCATAACGAAATCAACCAAAATATGAGCTAAAGAAAAACAAGAACTCACTCTCAATTGGATAGAGACTCGTGCTGATAACGTGTTATAAAATCAAGTCCATACGAAATATAATCATAAAGAGTAGAAGACAAGAAAAGTAGATAGAAGAGGAGGAATTTCCTTCTTATTCAAATGTATTTAAGTCTCATATGTATATATTACAATAGCGAATGAACAACCCTATTTATAGAGTGAGAAATCACTCCAAAGGTCACCATATTAAGTATCATAATAAATAGATACATTCTTATCCAAAAGGTTCATGTAACCTAGTGAATATGAATGGTTGTTCATGTACCAACCTTATGGACTATCCACTTAATTCAATGTATTTATAACAGAAACTAAAAAATTATTGTCTGACTCATTTTGTTTTAACATTTTAATATTATTTTTTATTTTGATATTAATTATTTATATTATTAAAATTAGTTACATAAAATTATTTGTTAATTTTCAAAAATAGAATTAATTACAATTTTCTTTTTTATATATAACAATTAATTATTTTTTAAAAGTATAAATAAAATTTATAAAGTTAACCAAAAAAAATTAAGGTATAAATTAGTAAAACTATTATTCTATTTATGATTTCTTAAGAAATTTGTAAAAGAAAAAGTAGATTATTAATATGAAAATAAAGAAGGTAAAAATTTAATATATTTTTTTTATTTTTCTCTCGACAATTTCATAATCCAAAAACACTTCAATCGACGAATACTCTTCAATAAGTAAATTTAACGGAAAGAACATCAATAATCTTAACAAACAATTATATAAGTTTTGATTCTATTGTCATGAAATTCAAAAACTCAATACATCCATAAACACCAACATGCATATATCTTGTTTTAGTCAAATTATACGTTATTTTTATTCTTAAAATTTAAGGTAGGTGAAATTTAATTAATATTTTGTTTATTAAATTTTCTTACACATTTCTTAAGAAATTATAAATATAAATAATAATTTTAATAATTTATTTCTTTAAAGAATTTTTGCAATTTTACAAAATTAATTTATAAATTTTTTTTAAAATAATTGCTAGGATTAGAAAACATATTATATCTTGATTTTATAAGCTAAAAAATAAATTTTAAATAAATATTTATTGCAATAGAATAAATAACATAAAATAGAAAAACAATATTAAAATAATAAACTAAAAACTTATACAATATCGTAAAATTTAAATAAAAATTTAGTACGTAAAAAAGGGAAGTACAAACTAATTAGATCAACAAATAAATTCTCAAAATATATGATTATAATTATCATAAAAAGACAAAAATATTTTTAAAAAATTAAAACACAATATATTGAGCTAGGGGCATAAAATCAAAAAAAAAAACAATAGAGACTTAAAATGTCCCTTTATTACTTGGCATATGAGTCCCGTTTATGTCCATTTATCAATCAAACAATGTCTCATACAAGTATGATATGGTGTGCCTCGTATATAATAAAATTTTTCATAGTTGATAGTATTGTTTCTATAATTTCTTGTTCTTCAATTTCTTTTATTATATGTTGATTTGTTGTACTTGATTATTGTATTGTTTTTATAGTTTGTGTTTGGTTACTATGTGTTGAGTTTTATTAGTTGTTTTTGTATTTGTGTTACTTTTTTGGCTTAACTAGTTTGAATAATTTTTTTAACATGATTTATAAGAAGCAATCTCCCTAACTTTGAAATATGAATAAAATTCGTAGATTACACTAGAAATATTATTGTAAAATAATTTAACGCACGTTTGGAACATCATTTAATTATTTTATTTATTTTTTTGATTTTATGTTTTATATGTATACTAGTAAATTTATTTAAATAAATTAGCTTACAAATTATTTAGAATAGTTGTTTGTTATTAAATAAGTCCAATACAATATTTTCTAACATGAGTTGTTTAACATTAATTAAATTAAAGACAAATGTGTGTGTGGGGGGGGGGGGGGGAGGCAAACATGAGTAAAATTGTTCTTTCTCATGGCTAGTTAGAAGACTATAAAAATTGTCCAATAATTATTTATCTTAATTCAATTACGTAATAATTCAATGGTATGACTGAAAAGAAATTTTTTATAAAATTTTAATTCAAACAGAGGATGATGTGAAAATTAATGAATCAAACACTTAATAAAAATAAACCCTGTATTATTAATCCATTAATTCCTATATTATTAATCTCAGTGTTATTAATTCCTACATTATTAATATTTATACGAAACGATCCACGTATTGTCGTAGTTTGTACCAGTTTAAAATTTGTGGGCTTTGTGAGTCGGTCCATAATATCCAAACCGGCTCATGCTTCTTACAATATACTGCAAGCCCTCCACAAAGTTTACAGTAATAACTTCTCATTTCCACTTGGGAATAACAAAAATCAGAGCTAATCAAACAACGAGTTATATGGTCAAATATATTTCTTTTCACGTGCTCAAATCTCTGCTTTAGATATACATAACAGTTTAATAAGATTTTTTGAGTTTTTTTTTTTTTAATTTTTTCATTTTTCAAACTTGTTAAAGTTTTTTCAGAAAAATTATGGCGATTGAATCATTTTAGGCACACCTAGCTGTTATCTCTCTTCAACACAAATCATAAAACCAATGTTTTGTTCAATTATTTGAAGTTATATGCAAAATCTCTGATTAAAAGTATATTTCTTTTGATATAGATATATTTAAATTTCTCAAACATTTAAAACAAATACTTACTAATAATACATTTGACGTTTGATTGATGATTAATGATTAAGGAGAGTACATTTGACACAACAAGGCCATGTGATCGCAAAAAGTGGTCAAACAATTTGATAGTCTGAACCATCTTTGCCATGAATCATGATGCAACAATATTGCCATATTCAAGCCAAAAAACACCACAAACTTTTCAACCACCAAAGTATTTTCTTATAATATATATATCTACTACTAAACACGACGCCAACAACATGCCCATATGCCATTGGCCCATTACCCATATGTCGGTCTTGAAAAAAAAAAGAGGACAAATCAAAGTATTTATGCACTTGTTACATATGTTTTATAAATAACTTGACCGACCAACTTAAAAGAAACTTCCATATGCCTCTACTCATATGTCATTTTTACTAAAAGGACTAATATTCGAATCGATGTGGGTGCATCAAAAGCTAGTTAAAAATATTTTGAACTATTCGAAAAGGTTTGAAAATATCATTCATTTACTTATTGAGTTAAAAATACTTTTTCATCCATTTTTTTTGGTTCATAATTACACTTAAACTTAACAATCTTTTAATTTTTTTAAGGGGAATTTTTCAAAATGTCAATATTTTAGCATTTAAGAGGGCTCATTAGCAACACTTTCAATATTTAGTAAAAATGTCAAATTTTAGTTTAATATGTATCTTATTTATGTTTTTATTATTTGTTTTTATTTGATATTATATAATCATTTAATAACAAAATAGAGAAAATTAAGGGAGAGAATATTTCAAAAAAGGTAAGGATCCTTAATTTTCTTATCAGTTTCATTTTCAAATAAAATTTAAATTTTATTCTTTTTTTTCTCTAGAATTTTTACCTCTTTAAAATTATATTCATTCCACAATATATTCTATTTATATTTATTATAGTTATTTATTAGCATGTACTCGTTCCAATAGGTATGACGAATTTATTTATATAGTCATTTAAGAAATATATTTGTATTTTCATATATTTTTTTCCTATATAGTTATTTTTTCATCAAAAATCTTGCATGTATTCATTTCAATATGTATTTTATTTGTATTTCTAATTAATCTAGTTTTTATTTAGAATTTTGTATAATAATATATAAAATACAAAAAATTGGTATGATGAAAAAGGGAATGAAAATATAAAATTGAAAAGAAATAATTGAATATTTGGTGTACTCATTCTTAAATAAAATACATAACTAGTTGACATACTTTTAGAATAAATACGACTTAGAAAAAAATGTCAAATTCATAAACAATGCAACATAATTTTTGAATGAAAACAACCGTTAATTGTAAAAATACATACTGACTAAAAACAGTATCAAAATTCAATATATACTTCCAAATTTATGAATACAAAAAACAATAAAACTATGAAATACAAAAATAAATACTAACTGTGGTACATTGACATAACTATAAAAAAAACAGAATACAAAATGAATTAAATATATGAAATACGATTCCAAATCTATGGATACAAAATACAATAAAACAATGAAATACAAAAATACGTACTGACTAAAACAACAACAAAATTCAATATATCTTTTCAAATTTATGAATACAAAAAACATCAAAACTATGAAATATACACAATCAAACTCATATAATGTGTCATATCGACATAACTAACACACACGAAAAAAATAGAATCAAAATACAATAGATATATGAAATACAAAAATAAATACTAACTATAACATAGTAAAAATTCCATATACACTTCCAAAAGCATTTTAACATGAATTTTTTTGAATCTAAAAAATTACTAAACAAATTAAACTAAACATGCAAGACACAGAACATGCAAAAAAAACTCTTCTCCAACAAATTGGTCTTCTTCAACTTCATGGTTATGAATTTGTGTGGGATTTTCCCCCATCGTATATCCTCCTTAGATTTAGAAGCGGAACCTACGTTGTTGTTTAATTCTTGAGTGGAAAAAATTAAATGATGAAAAATCGGAAGAACTTTGATTATTTTGTCCAATACCTCTAGTAACTCTCTTGAAAACGTCAATTGAAGAGAAAATTATGTAGTCTCAAGCCCTAAAAAATGTTCTAAGAACAACTACAAAACAAAAAAAACAAAAAAAAAACACAAGTAAATAAATAAGGAATCTGAAAAACATAATACTCATATCAATGTTAATCTTCAAATCAAATCTTGAAACGAAATTAAATGAAAATAATAGAAAATATTAATATATTGAATCGAAAATCTGAGGAATTAATTTGGAAGAATGTTAGAGAGAGAAATTGAAAAGAAGAATAAGAAAAAAGAGAAAAATCAAAAGATTTTATTAGGAAGAAAGTAAGAGAGAAAAATTGATAAACTTAAGAAAAGAGAGAGAAAAATTCAAATGACATTAATATCTATCCAATTACAAAAATATAGAAAAATGTGTAATCTATGAGAGAGAAAAAAGGGTGTAAATAATGAGAGAGAAAATATTAACAATATCATAATAAATATTTATTTCTAAAATAATGACATTTTTGACATGTTTACTAATATTATTAAAGTATAGATATTATCACTAAATAAGTTGATTTTTTTGACTAGTTAACTAAATTTTCCTTTTTTTAATTATTATTATTATTAATTATCATGTGGCATCTTTTTATTGGATAAATTTAAATTCCAACCCATCAAATTTTTCTACCCATTTAACCCATATCCACATTCTTTGACCCAAACCCAATTAAAAAATTCATCAAAAATAATAAATTTCATCATCTCTTCTCTTTCCCTTGACCCTGATAACCTATTTTCTTTTTTCCTTTTTTCTTATTCAACAATTTCAAAATAACATTAATGATTGAATCAATTAATATTTGAAATTGACATAATGCTATTTGAATTTGGTCATATCAAATATAACTAAAAAGCTTTCTTGATTGAGTTTGAATTTGATCTTTCTTGTTTCTTTCCTTTTGGTTCACATCATGTGAAAAAATTAATTTTTTAAGGAGAAGTTGCACTAGATAGTTCTTCTTAATCGTGCTTTAATAGTAGAATTGACATAATTTGACTTGGGTCTTGTTTCTTTCTTCCCCTTTTGGTTCACACCCTTTTAAAAGATTCAATTTTTATGGTTGAGTTGCACTAAAAGAGTTGTTCTTGATTGTGTTTTCATGGTGACATTGAGAAAATCTGAATTGGGTCTTCTTATTTCTTCCTTTTGGTTCACACTCTTTTCAAAGATTCAATTTTGCATAGTGGAATTGCACTGAAAAGCTCTATTTGATTGTATTATAGTGGTAGCATTGACCAAATTCTAACACAATCAAAGAAGAGGCTTTTACTTCTAATTGGTATTAAATTCACTAGTTATCATTGATTGAGGTTGTATATGGTAATGAGAAAGAGAGTAAGTTATTAGGTTGAAATGGTAGAGAAGAGATGTTCAAATCTTCTAATTTTAATGAATTTTTAATTTGGTTTGGATCAAAAAATGTGAATATGGGTCAAATAGGTACAAAATTTTTTGGTGGATTGAAATTTAAATTTATCCAATATGAAGATGCCACATAATAATTGATAATAATAATAATTTAAAAATAAAAAATTGTTAATTTTAAGAGTAATTATGGATCAAAAAAGTGGATGAAGGATATTTTTAACACAATGAGTGAAAAAAAGGATATTTATAAACCTTTTAATAGTTCAAAGATATTTTTGGCTATTTTCCCTTCTTATTAAAAAGACTAATATTCGAATCAACTTGAGTACACCGCAATCATTAGCTTAAGTATAAGTATCTAATAAGTTTATCCACTATATAAGAAGTTGGATTAATGCAAGTACTTAAATAAGATGAGAAGTGGAAGACTTGGACAATGTGGTATATCCACAAGCTTGCTTAAAACTTTATTAGGACATAAGATGGTGCAATTGTTATTTACATAATGTCCGAATACCTTATCTCATTTCTCAATCAATTAAAAACAACCATTTGCCCTACTTTTTACATTTATATATATAAAAAACTACTAAGTACAAACTTAAAATAGTAATACATAGAATTGGATACATTAGATATGAATTTAGGAATACTTACTAAGAAATGAATGTCGATGTTGAAATTCCATCCAGAATCTTAACGACTTCATTCATAGGCGGCCTAGCGTGACAATTTTCGTTAGCACACATCATAGCGATCCTAAAATACTCAACAATTTCACTTTCTTTCAACTCATCCTTCGAAAGATTGTCATCCACCATTTCCATGTACCTTTCTTGTTCTACCATACCACTAATCCAATTGACAAGCCTAATTTCGCAACCATCTTCTCCTTTAAACGGGAAATTAGGGCGTCTCCCGGTAACAATCTCTAACATTAATACGCCAAAACTATAAACATCTCCGTTTGTTTTAGCCATGGGTGCACCATTTATATACTCTGGTGGCATGTACCCCATGGTTCCAGCTACTTGTGTTGATACATGTAAATGTGATCCTTGAATTCTTCTAGCTAATCCGAAATCAGCAATATAAGCATTGAAATTTGCATCTAATAAGATGTTACTGGCTTTGATATCTCTGTGAATAATTGGAGTATCCAAATTATGCATATAGGCAAGTCCTTCAGCTACTCCTTTGACAATTTTTATCCTTGTTTCCCAATGAAGTGGCATCCATGGCATCGATTCCAACATATCGGAAGTAGATGACGTGTCGTAAAGCCATTGGTCGAGGCTGCCTTTTTCGATGAACTCGTAAATTAGTACCCGGTCACTACCCGTGGAGCAGTACCCGAGCATTTTGACTATGTTTTTGTGCTTGATGTTACCTAGGGTTTCCATCTCCGCGCGATATTCTCGGAACCCTTGAAAAGCATCGGCGGAGAGTTTCTTCACGGCGACGGTCTTGCCGCAGGTGAGCGTTGCCTTGTATACCATCCCGAAACTCCCGTCGCCGATTATGAGTTCCGGTGAGAAATCTCGGGTCGCGTCGGCGAGCTGCTTCATGGAGAGCTGATCTAGATTCGGGTCGAATGTTGCACTTTCAGTTACGGTGATGGATGAAAGATCTGTATTGCTACTAGCTATAGCCCGGATGTTCCGGTTCCGGGTACGGGGATGATTCCGGGTTTCCTCTTCAATAGGACGACGTTTGATAGGGTTTCTGCAGAAAATATAGAGAGAAGCAAAGATCAAGAGGACTGCAACGAAACTGGAAGCCGCAGCTATAAAAGCTTGAAGTGGAGGATCCATGGAAGTAAAAAAGTAAAATCGAGTTTTTCAATTTCCGATTGAAACTGAAGATGGAAAAAGGTGGAAGAGAGAGAGGAGTAGAGGGAGGTGGAAAAGGAGAAGCCGCCATTAACGGGTGAAGAAGATGGGGTTTTGAATGAAAGAGAAGATGTTGGGTTGTCTGAAAGCGCGGACTGGATTGGGGGTCAACGGTCCATACAGTAGAATTTCATCATACAGTTCTAGTAACAGTAAATTTGCTTCAGTCCAATAGCTCGCGTATAATTAATTAATAAGCAACTTTCACGTATAGCAAATAAAAAATCTATATTTGTATGTTATAACAAAAATAGAAATTATATAATTCGCTATACATATACAATTGAAGCAAATTGTATAAAACAAAGTGTATAAAACAAGAAAGAGAAAGACACTTGGGCAGAGAACTGTATAAAAACGAAGTGTATAAAACGAATTGTATTATTATAAGTATATAGAACGATTATATACCAATTTAAATTTGTATAAAATGAGAAAGAGAGAAAGACAAAAGAGACTTGACAAGGAATATACCATTGAATCGAATTGTATAAAATGAGAAAGAGAAAAATTAGATACAATTTGAAAATTTTATAAAATGAGAAAGAGAGAAAGACAAAAGAAGTATTTTTATTGTATAATTATAAGTGTATAGGACGAAAATATATGTATTTGCATGTGTATATACAATTTTCTCACGCTTTATACAAACAGAAACACAATTTATACATTTCGCTTCTGTTTGTATAAGTGAAAAAGGCAATGGTGACGAGTGAGATTTGTGAGAGTGGCGAGCGAGATCTGGAAGAGGGGAGAGAGGAAACAAAAATATATGTATTTATATAATTTTCTCTGCTTTATACAATTAGAAACAATTTTTATACACTTGTATTTGTATAAAAAGTGAGAAAGCGATCGAGAGATTGGAGGAGAGTGGCGAGTGAGATATTTGGAGAGAGGTGCCTGGCAATTTTTCGCAAACATTTGCTATTGGAGCACAATTAAATCAGACCCTAGCTACTCAATTTATTTTAGATTATTAATTTGCTATTATATACAATTTTTTTTATTAATTAATGTAAGCATAATAAATATATATTTTATATAGATTATGTGTTTGGTTTATCTTGATCCGATGCATACTAATTCAAGGATGTAATTAAAAGAAAAAGTACTTTTTAAAATTTTATTTTAAACACAAAATGAGCAGAAAAACTATAAACCAAACATGTATTTGTTACGTGAGCTATTGGGCTAAAAGTGAATTTACTGTTACTAGAGGATCAAGATAAATAATCGTTGGATAATAATATTCTTTTTATTACTTTCTAATTAGCTATGAGAAAGAATAATTTTATTGTTATGTTTACTATTTTTCACTTTAATTATTTGAGGAATTGTATCTTAAAAAATTATTCACTCGGAATGTCATTTTTTAAGTTAAAAAAAATAAAATATCTACTTTTAAAATTAAAAAGACGGTCAACAATAGTAAATTTTAATAAGTCATTTATATTTACACATAAAAATTGCAAGATATAATTCTAATATCTATGTAAGTTTTTAAATTGTTCAAAAAATAAATAATTAGAAAATCGCACATATATATATATATATATACACACACATATACATTTCAAGTTTCTATTGAATTTATCTAGTAACAAACAACTATCTCTAAATAATTTGTAAGCTAATTTGTTTGAATAAATTTACTAGTACAAATATAAATTATAAAATTAAGAAAATAAATAAAAATAATTAAAATACTTTGAAGAATATCTTTGTCATTATATAGACTTATCCAATGGGATTATATCCTATGAGTTGTATTACTAATACCTCCAAATGGAAGGTATTATACATTCTATAATATCATGTAGGAAGTATAACTAATCCATGAATTAATTATAAATAGATCTAAATTCCTACGAAACATAGTAATTAATAATACTCCCCCGTTTAAAAAAGAATGACCCTATTTCCTTTTTAGTTTGTTTAAAAAAGAATGATCCCTTTTTTAAGGCAATACTTAAACTTTAACTTTTCACATGACATGTTTAAGACCACAAGATTAAAGGACATTTTGGTACATTTGACATAACTTTAATTTTGAACTATAAGATTAAAAAATCTTCTTTCGTTTCTTAAACTCCGTTCCAAGTCAAACTAGATCATTCTTTTTAAAACGGAGAGAGTATTTTACATAACACATGGACTATCTCTTCTAATGTGACGTACTAAACGACCCTACATTATTAATATACTCTATTTAGCATTACTTTTACATATTTTATCAAACTACTCCTAAATAAGTTTGATATCATGAAAATCAATTTAAAAATAGTCATAAAAATATGAATTACTAGACAAATTTAATACGATGAAAATCGAATAAAATATATATTAGAGAAAAATGGTCTCAGGTCTCACTGGGAATAGTAGTAATAATACTTGTTTACTTGTTTTTCTTATTTTTTGTTTGGAGGTTCATTGCTTCTAGAGTTAGCTATACTTGACTGAAGACTTTTTCAGATGGAACGAAATTTGGCCCTCTCTTCATTTTTTTAAATTCGTCTATTTATATTTTATTTAAATCTGTTGAATTCAATTGAAAATTAAGAAAGAAAAAGTGATTTTTTTTTTATTTTAAGCTTATCATTATTTTTATGTGATTATGAAAATTTTTAAATTTATGATTTCAAATTTATCGTAATCTTTTTTATATAATTCGTGATTGCTAAAAAGAATATCTCAATTTCACTTTAATGAAAGATTGTTACCTAATATGTGATTTGATCAGATGTAGATAAAAAGTTCAATAGTAAATTATTTGAAAAGTTTGAGCATTGAATCCTTTTTCATAAAGTAATATAATTAGAGTGAGTAGAAAAAGAGTAAACACAAAAAACAAAAATAAAAAGTTCATGACTTAATACCAAATTATTTAACAAAATTTAAGAAAATCTTCAACAATTGAAGAGGGAAATTAATTTTAAATTTTGTGAAAAACTTCGTTAAAGATATTAATGGTATTTCGTAATGTTAAATTTAGAATCTTTTATTCATAATTTTATATATATTATATGACTATAAAATATAACAATTAATGAAGTTTGATAATGAAATTAACTATAAGCCCTATATAGATAGCTAAAGGAGACTTTGACGGAGGAGTTGAGTTGAATGAATTAATTTAGCTAATGATTTTACTCGCTTAATTATAGATTTTAGAGGACTGACTAAGTGAGTTTGTTGAAACAAGACTTAGAATAAATAAATCAAATTAAAATGAGATTATTTTTTCTAAATCAAAAATAAGAATGAAATGTGCATTTAAGGGTTTACTCATCACTCGGAATGAAAGAAAATGATTTAACTTTTAGGTTTAGGTGCATAATTACTGAATTATTCAAATTAAGAGTGTCAAAATGGACATTGTACTGTATATATACCCGAGTTGGATTGGGTTTTTTCAGATATCAAACTAAAATAATTGTGTAAAATTTTTAAATTTATAAATCAAACCAAACTAATAAAATTTTTTTTTTTTTTTGGATTTTTCAACCTCGGATTGGTTTGGATTTTTCAAATATCAAACCAAATCATTGTGTTAAATTTTCAATTTCAATTTTGTACACCCCTATAAATATGTTTGATTGAATTTGTACGTAAAAATAGACTATGTTAATTAATGAATTGATCATTAACCGATCCAAAAGTTATTTAGGTTAAGACAAGTTCAAGATCAAATAAACTAAAAGCATAGTCATCGTTCAACTAATTTAATTCTTATTACATTTTAATTCTTTGTCCATTTTTTATTACTTGACCCATACCTAATTATTTTTGTTCTTATATATGATTTATATAATATATCAAATAAAAAATATTTATTTAAAATTTCTTATGAATCAATTTAGACTACATATTAATTCAATTTAAATTAATTAAATTAATTTAAATAGATTAAATTAGCTGAATTCATAATATAAGTAGATTATTAATTTATCCAAACCTAAATAGATTGAAAAGGTCATGATTTTATAAGCTCATTTTACTATTTTTAGTTCATATGTTGAGCTAAATGATATAGAGTTCACTCTTAAATGAGTTTCAATCATGTTTCATTTCAATTTGGGACATGGCAAAGTATTTTTGACAATTGATCTACTATATATGAAAATTGAAAAACATAATTTTCTTATCTACCAAATACACCCTAAATAAAAGGTTAAATTTAAAATTATTTTCAAATATAAAAAACGATCGTTCCTTTCTAAATAACCTAAAAAGAAAAATAATATTGTATAAAATAAAATAAAGACCAATATATATACTTTTATTGTAAAATAATCAAAAATGGATATCACATGCTCTCTCTTTGTTAGTTCTTTATTTTAATTTAGTTTATTAATATTAATTTATTAGCTAATTATTTTATAACACCTCTGATTTAAATATTAGATTATTTTGTTCACATTATTATGACTTTTTACCATTGTTAGTTTTGTCAAATCCTACTTCTCACGTTAATATGAAAAGTTTAGCGTAGATAGCCGATTAAAAGTATCCTAGTTTAAGTTGAGTCCTACTTTTTGTATTAATATATATTTTTTTTAGTAGCCAAATAAGAAAAATATAAAATTCCTTTTTTTTAGTCCTTTGCTATAAGTTCCTATTAACTATTTGTGATTTGAATCTACAATTTTAAAATTAAATATAAAAATACTATTTATTTGAACAATCTTCTCTTATAGTTGATAGATATCTTATTTCTTTCTTTCCAAAATTTTATCTCTTACACTAAAAACAGAAAAGAAATATCAATAAGCATAAAAGTTAAAGGTTAAGAAGTGGTCACATAATTAGTAAGGAGCATTTGAAGTTTAAGTTGGAAATCTAATGAATTAATGACCAAACACTCCACTAGGAGAAATTAAGTTAGTTCTATCTTTAGGATCAATTTTCTAGTTGAAGTTTTAGGGTTACAAGCAATATGAGGGTTTTATTACTTTCCAACTTTTTTATTTTATTTTGTAGTATCTTGTTGATCGATGTGAAGTTAAACGTAAGAATATCTTCCTCAAACATGAGAATCTTAAGAAAAGACTCTAATTAAATATAAAATGACTACGTATCTGTCCCAAAACTCTCAAGAACTCTTTGTTCAAATATACTCTTTATTCTTATTTTATCACCCATTTTCAAGAGTTCAAATTTTTAAAAGAACTTCACCATATATATGTATAAATAAATCAAGCTCAAATTCACTAACATTATTATCAAACTCTAGTAATCAATTTGACTAACTATCAAGAATTTTGATCTATTTTACTTATTCTTCAATTTTATTTTTTTTAAGGTTTAATAATAATAGATTCTAAATTCTTTCTCCATTTTCGAATCTCAACAAAAAATAGGGATCTAAGAATAAATTTAGAACTTGAATCTCATTAAAATTGGGAAATGAGAAACAAGAAACTATAGTTTTTCTTTTTATATCTACTAAACTTCTCCCTCATTTTAACATTTGGATTTGGTTGATTTTATTTTATTTTGAATTTAAAAAGAAAACAAAATAGATTATTTATTTATTTATTTTAAAAACAAAACACTTGTGGCATTGCGTATACTTTATCGTCTATTAAAAATTGAGTTTTCTTTGCCCTATCAATACTTGAAAGTGACATTTTATTTCATTTAAATTTTTTTAGAGGGATAATATAATCCGTAAAAACAAAATGTGTTCCTATAACGTTACACATAGCTCAGGGTATTTATGCACGTTTTTTCCCCTGTAAATAATAATATTCTTTTTTTCTTCATATAATAAAAGGTACGTGACTACAAACAAATTATAAATACTTACTGAGTAAATTGTGATTTTCTATGTTACATAAATAATTTAAGCAAAACTAAAAACAAAATTTATTTTTTCAAGATAAAGATTTGCCTAAATACATAAAATAAACGTCTATAATTAATTGAAAGTATAACGTTTATGTTAACATTATAATATAAATAGTCAACTGGTCTCATGAGGATATTGTCCACCCTCAACATCTAAGTCATATTAGAAAAGTTCTTCAAGAGTTGAGTGGGGAAGAAGCTTATAAACTAATCAACATCATTATAAGTTCTTTCTTGATAAATAATATTTTAGAAAATTTGAATATTAGCAAAAACAAAATTTGAATTGTCTCACAAGAATTTTAAGTAAGATCAAAAAGTAACTTTAGTCTCCAAATTCTATGCGTAACATAAAAATGAATCGTATAGATGATTCTATAAGAAAATAATTATCCTGATAATAACTAATCTAATGATTTGATAGTACAGAAGGTTAGGAGTGTGTTAATTTTTGTTATAATGAAACTACAAATTCTTGTAAAATCAATAAGAACATAAATATTGTCGATAAATATATAGTCTTCTTTAGTAAAAAATTTAAAGCATAGTGTACATTAAGCTTTTAGTGAAATTTGAATGTGTTTTATACTAAATTATAAATGGTTTTTGACAATTTATTACTTGTCAATTCTGAATATATGCATGATTTTCTCTATTAAAATAACTTGAATGCTACATGTCAATAGGTTCCAAATAGTATGATGAATGATAAAATTGCCTAAATAATTAGCAATAATAGATCAAAAGCTTTTACTATGTTTTCGTCTCATTAAAACTATTTATATACTTGGTCTGAATGTAGTGATAAAAGATTTTCTAATTAAGATATAAGAAGCTTGCAAAATTTTTGAAATGTCGCTATTGAGTAGCAGATCGAAAAATAAGGACATGAAAGATGAAAAGATTATGTAAATCAATTTATAGCCTATCTTACGAAGCTATTTATATTTGTTTTAAGTGACTCATTATAATATATAGCTATAGATAGATTGAATGCTAACTTTGAGAAAAAAAATGACTTTATAAAATTTATACTTTTAATTTAAAGAAAATCTTGATCAAGAAAAAAATTATTTTCTTTAAGGTAATTAGTACATGCTAAAACATATCTAATTACATAACCAAAAGAACTCGAAGTATATTTGGAAATGAATCTGATGCAAATAATATTAATGCCAATGGCAAAGAGGAAATTTGTAAATTTTGATTCAATGCAGTTTATCCTAATGAGACAAAATCCAAAAAAAAATTGTTAGAATAAAAAGAAAATTCAGTAGAGTATCTTGTTGGTCTTATAGATTAATCACCAATGAGGTCAATAAATGGGTGAATTTCAAGATCACGCATTGATTGATCATCAATTTTGTTTTAGAAAAGTTAAATGTATAATTATTTTTTTTGATAACGTAATTAATAATTCTAAGTAGGAAGTGATTTTAATATGTTATTCGTAACAATCAGATTTTTGATGAAGTATAATTAAAGGCTTTGTGCAGGCTCAAAGGCGCAAAACGTTTATATTACGTATGATTTACCCTCTCTCGGATAGTGAGTGGGTTGATTCGGAAAGAGATTCATACAAACCTTTCAAAACCAGAATAAAAGTTAATCACACGGTCATCTACGTGGGAGGCCACTAACCATAAAGCCATCTCAGGCATGGAAAAGAAAGACAGTGAACAATCGACTTAACTAGAGAGACGAAACGACATTGAGAATGAGTCCATTCGCAAACAATTTTGTAATTGCTCACACAATTAGATTAGGCACAGTTGAGAAGATAATCTAAATCACTATTGACACAATCCAAGGTTAATTTACTAACATAATAAACTTGACTTTTCTCCGAAAAGACGAAAAGACCTTTGATTTGAGCCTGAATCATTTTTCTTTTTAGCTTCTTTAGCCCATGATATTCCTTGCCATCCTTAAATAAAATATTTATATTCTTTTAACATCTTTATTTATATATTTTTATTTCTTTATTAGAGTATGTTTTTTTTACTTCCAACATTTTCGATATGACAAGAAGTATTCATACATGTAGGCTGTCCAAAATCTTAAACAAATCTAAATGACCAAAAATGACAGTCTAAAACTATTTTAAAAATCATGTCACTACTAAAAATAGTGACCTAAGAAAGAGAAAATTAATGTAATAAATTAAATTTTCTTAACTTAAAAAAGTGTTTAGCCTTTTTCGAACCAATTTAATTTTGTTTTCTAAAAATAACAATTCCCAAAAAACATAAAAAAGGGGATATTTTTTTTTTTTAACCAAAAACTCCAAAACCGCCACCACCACCCACCACCACCATCTCCCGTCCTTATACCCCCACCCCCTCAAATTCTCTTCTTCCCCATATTCCAAATCAAAATCCCAGAAAAGCCCTTTAAGGAACGCTATTTATTTGAGCATTTGGTTCACAAATCGCATGAATTTGTTGAGAATTTACTGAGAATTTTCGTTCTTTGTGTTTTTGGTGTTAGATAGGTTTTGAGGGAGGAGGAGGAGGAGGAAGAGGAGGAGAAAATGAATCTTCTTAAGTTTCAAGTCTTTGACTCTGTTCCAGCGTAAGGTTTGAAAGGTCGTAGTACGTGGGGTTGAGGCGTGCCCCATGGCAAAGCGCGTGTACCAAGTCTGGAAAGGAAGCAATGTGAGAAATTTCTCTTACTTTCTTGCTTGTGATTGTTTCAATTTTGCTTTTTTCTGATGTTTTTTCGTTTGTCATGGTTTGAATTTTTCTGGGTTTTGCTTTAAATTTTAGTTAGGGTATTGTTTGATGTAGTGGGATTCAGGCAAATTTTTGTTTTTTTAAAGCAACTTTCCAGTATCTAGGGTTATTGATGAGCATTTAGTTTCATTTTTTGGTCAGTAACAATTTGTTGATATCATTATTTGAGCTGTGTTGTTTTGAGGCGCTATGAGTGAAGAGAATGATATAAGTTTCTTGGTGTGTGTATCAGTTACTTTCTTAAGTTCTGCATAAAGATCGAATTTTAATTGCTTAGTATGATATATTTGCAGCTTTGAGTTATTCTAATGGCCTTTAAAATGTTAAAGTTTTGATCTGAACTGTAAAGAATGTTACTCCTCGGCATTCTTTTTATTTTGGAACTCTTGGGATTTGCATCAGTTAAGCATCTTATCCCGAATGCTGGAGCTACTGCTGATTGAGAAGATGTTTCCAGACAAGTGTCTGCAAGTTCGTTACGTTCATAAAAATCTGAAGAAAATTGTTGAAATTTTTCTTTGAGGTTAAGACATAGCTTACATATATGAACATTCAATCGATACACCCGCACACAGTTATGTATAGTAAAAGACTCTACCCAATGAGGAAAATAAGAAGAGCTGTTTCTTGAATAATACTTGAAATGTTATATTCCAAGAAGGATTTTTTTTGGTGAATATGGCTGCTAGTTACTTAGGAATCTGATCGTGTCACATGGACTTTCGAATTCTTGTTTGACATATGGGAGGTATTGCTGCTAACTGTCTTTCTTTACTTTATGACACGTTGAGCAGGAATAGTGCAGATGTATCTCTCTCTGAGGACACAGTAGGCAACCCTAAAATTTAGAAGGATTTTAGAGCTCTTTTTGTTTTTAAGGGTTTGTTTGGTATGTAGAAACAAAAACAACAACAAACAACCTAGTATCTTCATTCATAATAGTATCTCTCCATCCATCTCATCATACTCACTTATGCTACTTTCATCTTCTTGGTAGGCAGAAAAGGTTTTCCAGTTTTTTCATGTTCGGCTTAAATGTTTTGAATTTTTCTCTCTTAATAACACACTTTTCTTTAATTTCTGGAAAATAACTTCCTTCGCAAGAGGAGGGAAGTCATTTCTGAAACTCATTTATGCTACTTCCAACATATGGTTTCCATACCTCTCCCACCCCAGCTCCACCCTGAAAAGTTGGCTAATTTTTTCCCGTTATAGTTTTGGAATATATAGTTTTCTTACTTATCAAGAACCAAAAAAGCATATGAAGAATCATTTATTTTCCTGCGGAAAACATTTTCTGCGACTTTCAAACAACTATTAGGATTGAGTTGAGTAGCAAAATGACATTTCTCTTAAAATCAAGGTGCATTGTTTTATAGAAGTCAAGTGGGGGTGAGATTACACTTTCAGGTGTGTGATATTTGTAGGATAGAATGACAAGGATGTAGGGACACTTGATTGAAGTTGAAGTCCTGAGGAAACATTCTATCTTGTTTAACCACGTGGCAATGCTTTTAAAGTGAAAAGCACATAAAAGTAACAAGATTCACAGGGCTTGGAGGGGAAAGCAATAAGTGAGCTGCATACTTCCTTGAAGTGAAATGCAAAGTAGATTTTTATGAATTTAATAGCATACTGATTAAATTTCAATTAAAATACCCCCTTTTCCCCAATTTTTGTGTCATTTTTTCCTTTTCAGCCTGTCTGAAAAAGAATGACATACATTCTTATTTAGAAATAATTTAGATTTAAACTTTCCATTTTATCTTGAAGAGATACTTATAATCACAGAAAATGTTCATGACTTCTTTTTGAGAAGGTAACATGTTGTATGTATTAAACACAAAACAATACATGGGTTGTGCTGAAATCATCTATACAAGTGAGTGAAAGAGAGAAAAACCATGCTGTTGTTCTGATAGGAACCTAATGTTTTTAAGTTACTGTATTCTCAAAGGTGATTGCCTTTGCGCCTTTGGTGAGAGGCGAGGTGAGGCAAAGGCTTGGCGCTTATTACTGGTGAGGCATGTCAATGCGGCAAGGGAAGGCGACACCATTGCCGCCTTCTTTTAATTTTTTTTAATAAAAGACATGACTTAATAATTAAAAGGCAAAATTAGGGTTTTAAAAACAAACATGCTCACTGTGTTATCAGCAGTGTGCATAACTTCTCAAACGCCTTTTGATTGCGTTCCATCCATATGACATAACTACATTCAGCGTACACTCTTTGAAGTTGTGAGCTCTCATAGCACCCAAGGGTGTGGGCTTAGCGGTCAATGAAGTGGTTGAAAACCCAGGTTCAAAACTCAGTGGATACCAAACAATAGGTGATTCTTCCCATCTGGCCTAGCCTTGATGGAAAGAGTTACATGGTACCCGTTGCTTGAAATTAGTCGAGGTGCGTGGCCTAGACACCACAGTCATAAAATAGAAGAAAATGCGAGCTCTCATTGTTCTTCCCTTTTCATTCTGGATGACCCATGTCAGATGTTACTCCTTATCATTTCTAAAGCATCCCTACTGTCGAATCCATCTGGATCTTATCCCACACTTGCTTAGTTGATGTGCAACTCATAAGCAAGTGGTCTCTTGTCTCTAGTTGAGCATGACATAAACATTCAAGGTTAACTGCCATACCTCATTTGATAAGCCTATCAATTGTTAAAAGTTTCCCCTGTAATTGCAACCATATGATGAATTATGCTCTGTGCCTGGCATCATTCTTGTACATCACACATCTCCAAGGAACTTTAGGAAGGTCAACTAGCAATACGGAGTAGATTTGTTTAGTTAAGCCTTCAATACATGTTCAAATCTACACCTGTGACAAAGTATATCTTGCTTCCCAAACTTTCCTGATGATCCAGCAGTCATATTGTGGCACTCTAACATTATCAATTAGTTGGCCTTTGAGATAAAACTCATGAATCCAGTTGATCCCAGTAGTCTTTTTTGGCTAAGGCATCTTTATTCCACAGCATAATGTTTAGTGATATTTAGACCTCCAAAAACCTTGGGTTTACATACCTTCTCCCATGCAACAAGACCCTTCTTAGTGAATGTTTTAGTTCCAGACCAAATAAAACTCCTGTAGTATTCTTCTGTCAGTTCGAGACAGTGTTCTTAAAGGTGAGCGCCACTCGCCAAAGGCGACGAGGCGTAGCGATGGGGCTGCTCATATTTCTGGCGAGGCGTGGCGAGGTTAAAAATGCAACCCAAGGCGAGTGGTGACGTGGAATTGGCGATGCAATAGGCGTTGCCTTTTTGATTATATTTTTTTAAAGTCTGAATTTTTAATAATTAAAAGCTAAATAACCAAATTAGGGTTTTTTGGGTATTTTTTCAAACTTGATGTCGCGACTGCTGCTGCTCCTTATTTCGCGACTGCAAACTTGAAATCAATTACTTTCTTAGTTAGCGACGACTGAAAACTTGAAGCCGCGAGTCGCGACTGCTGCTGGTGCTCAGGTACTGGTCTGGACTTCTCTCTTTTCTTTATTTCTCGAATCTCTCCTCTTCTTTTCTCGATTTTATCTCTTCTCTTCTTTTGCTTTGTTTTTAGTACTCTATCAGTCCCTTTATTTTTTATTGTGAAGTCTGCTGAAGAAGTACCGAGTGACTGAAGCCACTGCCCACTGCCCACATTTTAAAAAACAAATAATTCTTCTATAATTATTTCAGTGCAATTTAATTTAGTTTAATACTAATTAATATTTCTATATGCAATAATGTTTTTATTTTCTGGTATTAATTGGCGCCTCAATTCAAACAGGCGAGCGCCTCGCCGCGTGGCGAGGCAGGCCCTTGTCGCCTTTTGTCGCCTCTCGCCGTCCAAAACACTGGTTTGAGAACTTCAACATGCATCTGAAATAGTTGAAACCAATAAGATTGTATTCGAAATACTCCAGATTGAACTAGCTGAGCTCTTCCGGCATATGAGAGGTTTTTTGATGTCCAAGATGTAATTCTGGCCAATATATTTTATATTAGAGGTTGCCATTGGATAAAAGATATTTTTTTGGTTGATAGTGGAACTTCAAGATACTTAAAAGTTAATTCACCAGCAGGTATTCCAAGCATATGCACAATTCTATCACTTCCCTTCTCAGCAACTCCACCAAAGTATATAGAGCCTTTTTTTGGAAATCTGCTTGCAATCCTGACACCTCTGAGAATTGCTTGAAAGTCTGATGCGGAGTAGATACTAGTGTTTTGGACGGCGAGAGGCGACAAAAGGCGACAAGGGCTTGCCTCGCCACACGGGGAGGCGCTCGCCTTTTTGAATCGAGGCGCTAATTAATACCAAAAATTAAAAATATTTAATTGCATATATAAATATTTATTTGTATTAAAACTAAATCAAATTGCAAAGAAATAATCATAGAAGAATTCTTTTTTTTTTTAAATGTAGGCAGTGGACAGTGGCTTCAGTAACTCAGTTATTATTCAGCAGACTTCACAATTAAAAAAAAATAGAGGGACTGATAGAGTACTAAGACTCGAGAAAAGAAGTGAAGAGAGATTCGAGAAAAGAAGAAAAGAGAGAAGTCATGTAAGAGAAGAGAAAAGCCCAGACCAGTACTAGCAGCCGCAACAGTCGTGAACTCGCAGCAGCAGCAGTCACGACTCCTGCCTTCAAGTTTTCACTCGTTGTGAACTGAGAAGGAATTGATTTCAAGTTTGCAATCGCAAAAAAGAGCAACAACAGTCGCGACATCAAGTTTGAAAAATACCCAAAAAAAACCTAATCTGGTTATTTAGCTTTTAATATTCAGACTTCAAAAAAAAAAAACAAAATAAAAAAGGTGACGCCTATTGCATCGCCAATTCCACGTCACCATTCGCCTTGGCTCGCCTTTTTGACCTCGCCACGCCTCGCGGGAAATAGGAACACCCCCCATTGCCTTTGGCGAGTGGCGCTTGCCTTTAAGAACACTGGTAGATACTGATCTAAGATCTCCCCTAGCAAATAATAAAAGATCTTCTGCAAATGTAGGGATGACTGGGTAGAAAGAAGGGGAAGCCCCTCATAGAGAAAAGAAAACCCTGTATAAAATTCATATTTGTAAATATAATATAGTTTATCAGGCTGTTTTCCTCATAAATATCTTCTTTGTGCGGGGACCCCTCTATGCTGGATGCATGGATCCTAGACTTTTGGCGCCTAAATTCCTTCTGTATTGGATTTTTGTTAGTAACATCCCCCTGAGTTTAACAATTAGAGGCCCGTTTATCTTGAGGTGATGTATGTACAATTCAAAAACTATTGTTATAAAATCATGATCATAGCCACAAGTAGATTTGTTCTGAACAGAGAGAAGTCTTGAAAAGGAAATCGGAGAAGATCGCCATCGAAGATTAACAAAACCAATAGAAGGAATCAGTATACCTGCTACCTACATTTTCCCTTTTGATTAAGCCACTCACACTGTTTGCTTCCACTCATCCTCATTCTCATGACCACCCAATAGTTGTTGCTACCATGTATAAATCTTGTCTGCGCTCAAAGCCTTGAAGAAAATATTTTAAATTTAGACCAGTTTCTGAGTACTGGTTAAGACCACCGAGCAGAAAATAGTAAATATAGGTGAGACCATTTGCACTGATGATTGCAATGAAAACAAATTGTTAATTTCCCCCCTTGAAATTGTCTCTTGATCTTCCATCTGTTCTTGTCAATCAAGGATTGAAAAGATAAATCATTTTTCAATATTTTCATTTGCAGCAACAACAGTGGAGTCATTCATCTGTTACGTCTGTAACAAATCAGCAGTCACATGCTATGCTATACTTTTTGCTTGGGGTTTCATTTGCCTTCTTTTTTAAAACTCATTTCCTGTCTCTTGCAGTATTTTTTTCTAGGTGGAAGGTTGATTTTTGGGCCGGATGCAAAGTCGTTGCTTATCAGCTTATTGCTTATCATAGTGCCCGTCACTGTTTTCTGTGTGTTCGTTGCAAGGCATTTGCGCCATGAGTTCCCATCGTACAATGCAGGATATGCTATCTTGGTAGTAGCAATTGTTTTCACCATCCATGTAAGCTGTACAGTACTTTTTTCACCAGTAGGGATAAAAAGTGTGACAAGTTTGTTTTGCTTTGAATTCTTCTGGTTTTTTGCTAGTGGCTAGTTGCTGGCTTGCTGCATTTCATTTGTCCATGGATATTGAAGCATTTGCATCTAGGATTTATTTGTCCCTATGTGTGTGCGCCTGTATTTTAATTCTTCTGATTATTTATTTGCTTTTACTTTATCTTTTTCTTTTACACATAATTGGAAGAGTTTTGTGATTGGATTTTGCTATTATGATTTCTGGTTTTTTGTGGGTGGGTATATTGTCTGTAGTGCCAAGGGCAGTAAGATTTCTGGTTAGAGTATGTTTTTTAATTTCATTTTTACTTTCGTATCATGGGTTTTCTATTTTGGGACAATCTATAATATATACACAGAGTAATTTTTTTTGAAATAGGTAACTTTGTATTATATCACAAAATAGTACATGGGTTGTACTGTAACTATTATATACAGATGTCTCCTTTTCCACTTGTTTTCGTCTATATTGAGTCTAAAACATCGATTACTGATAGTGTCATTGGAGTATACTTGATTACACCAAAAGCATAACAATAAAATGCAGTTTAACTTGACTTTCTGGACATCATTCTCTATGCTCTCAAAACACCTAGAGTTCCTTTCCTTTCCAAATAGTCCACCATATACATAGCAGGGATAATTCTCCACCTGTTTCTGTCCTTTGCATTCACCCCTGCTGCCTCCCAACTCTTCAAAGCCCCTGAGACCTTCCTGGGCATGGTCCAGGAGATGCCTTTGAGGTTCAAAAATATCCTCCATAGTTGTTGGGTATACTTGCAGTGTAGGAACGGATGATTCATCGTCTCTAATGCCTCCCCATTAAGAAAACTAGAGCATAAGGTTATCCCTCTTTTCTTCAAGTTATCTTGAGTCAGAGCAGCTTCTTTGGCCAATAACCATATGAAGCATGTGATTTATTGAGGTATTTTGCTTCTCCATATTTGTTTCCAAAGGTGTAGTCACTTATTTCGTCATCCATGTATCTTCACCTTCATATTTTGCACTTATTACCCTTCTCCATAGCATCTAATTTTTATTGGCAAGTTTCCACAATGATTTCATTTTGGGAGCTTTACTCTGTACCTTCAAGTTCTTTATCCCCATATCCCCACCTTCTTGTTGGTTATCATAACAAAGTAATTAGTTCACATCAAATACAAACATAATTTTCTTTACATAAAAAATAGCCCCATTTTTTGTTTTTAGGTAAATGGGAGAAAAACTGTTGGTAAACTGCATTTTTTGTATCTCAAGATATTTCTCACATTAAAAAATGGAGCAAATTCCAACTCTTCCATACATGTGACAAAAATTTCAGCAAAAATAATTGTACATGTAATGTATCAACATTGCATAAAAGGTAATGCATGTATTGATATTGTATTTAGTGTATAATCATGCATATATGATGTATATCTATGTATCAAAAATACGTATACATCATATGCATTGTTTATACAATTAATAATATAAAGGGCTAACCATATGCATTGTTTATACAATACATTTTTTTAGTATCTCAAAATAAATATAGTCATGTTTTTCAAAAGTCATAGGAAGTATACGCTGACTATACAATCTATAGAGCCAAAAGTCATAGAAGGTATTATTGATTATACAATATAGCTTTGCCAAAAGTCATATGTCATACAAAGTAATAAGTATACACTGACTATACAATATAGTTTACTTGTACATGAGCTATAGACTGACTATACTTTATTATACACTCAAAAAGCTGAATAGAGCATAGCTATACATGAAGTATACACTGACTATTCAATCACGATCAACTCAACTCAACTCAAAATCGCCTCTAAACAGTCTCAAATTTTAGATATGAAACCCTCTCAATGTTTTGAGTAATTGATATAAATTTGTTGAAACAATTCATGTTTATGTTACGTTAAATTTTAAATCAAGCAATCTTTGAAACTTTAATGGCTGATTGATCTTGGAGGAGGGAGGAAAGAAGGAAGGAAGGAGGAGGAAGAAGAAGAAGATATAATCTTATTAATCTTCAGCCGATTCCTATTGATTTTAGAGTTAGTAGCGATGGGATGTTCTGTCTTTTTGACGAACTTTCGCTTTTTTATCTCGTTCTTAAGAGCCATAGCTTCTTGAAGAAGAAGAAGAAAATGCTTTAATGGCAGATCGACGCGACTACGAAGAAGAAAATGACACATGAAGAAGAAAAAGGAGGCCGAAGGATGTAGCAGAAGAAACACATGGCTGTTATTTTTTTTTGGAAAAAATAGGGCTGAATGGCCATTTTAGGTTAATTTAAATAAAAATTTTGCTAAAAAGGTGGTAAGTAGACCTTATGGGCAGACATTTTGCATAATTTCCCCTTTCTATTTTCTTAGATCTTTTAGTTACATCGTTTCAAGACTTCGTCTCAGACCTAATTACTGAATATGAAGAAGGTAAATAACTAAAAAGATCTTCTTAAAAAACAAAACTAAGAAGAACTAACCTAAATAGCCGTTACCCAACAGCTCTATATCTGATATTACAATGATTTTTTTTTGGTGTTAGGCTTCATTTGTTTGCACTTTATAGAGGTCAGAAATCCAGTCTACCCGTCCTGACCTTAAAAATACACTTCTTTTGTCCTCTCCATATCACTTTGTCTCTTTCGGCAAAACAATTTCACCACTTCCTGCATATCTATCAACCAGTCGGCCAAAATTTTCATCGATAAGATTCTCAATTTTTTATTTGAAATTATATATCTAGATACCAATTTTTCAATGGTAATTTTTAGGTTTTAAACCAAGGGTCTAAAAAGACCCATGTCAGATATAATTTAACTCGTGGCTAGAAGGATGCATTGATAATGATGACAGGTTTGGATGGGATGGGTAAATTTCATTAGAACAATGAACAAGGATGCTTGCATGTCTTCAATATCATAAACATAAAAAAATTGAGAAATTTTGGCCTTGGCTCATTCCATTTTCTTGTTTTACCTCTCTTTTCTGTTCTATCGGGACAATTAAGTTTTTTGAACTGATGAGAAGTGGAGTCTTTACTTGTCAAAGTGATGTAGATAAATTTGTATTTACACCTTTTAAATTTCTAATAAACTATTCCTAAGTATGTTTTCTGACAATTGTAGTAGATGCCCGATTCTATAGCTGCATATAATTGATAGGCTTGAACTCTTGTCACTAATGCAAATTTGTAAAGAAAATGCATATTGGATATTTTTTATAATTGAAGGATTAAATTTATGTTTGCTCTTCTTTGATTACATATGTTAAAACAATTGTCTAATTGATATAAAGTTTGATCAACTATTTTAATTTTTTTTTTGAATTGTGCACATTCAGATGTTGAAATCTAGACACTACATTTAGTATCCAGATATGCATTGAGATTCAGACGTCTTAATCATAACAAAAATAAATGAGACCTTAATTTTCTTCTTTGTTTGGACTGTTGGAGGTTGCACTATTTTGCTAGTAGACCCTGCTGAACATGTGGAAATGTCAAGCACATATGGATATGTTTTGTTAGCTCTCAGATTTTGTTAGTGAAACTTCAGAATGTGATTCAGGTTACTTGTTTTATCATTATATTTCGGATAGCTGAATGCAGTACTTTTGAAAATAGATACCTTATAATATGTTCTGATAGTTTCTTTTTATGTTGAACTATGTACTGTTATTGCCTCTCTACTTGAATCACTTTTTGATAATCCGGAATAGTGTAGAGGAATAATGAAATAACTACAAGCTGTGGCTTAGAGGTTCCATAAATTGATTTTGGCAGGTACTGGTGCTGCTGCTTCTTACATCAGCTCGAGATCCAGGTATTGTTCCACGTAATTCTCATCCACCAGAGGAGGAGTTCCGCCATGAACTTTCTGCATCGGTAGAGGGTGGAAGACAAACGCCCAGCCTTCAATTTCCCCGAACAAAAGAAGTAATTGTTAATGGGATGCCAGTCAGAGTGAAATATTGTGATACCTGCATGCTATATCGCCCTCCACGTTGTTCGCATTGCTCCATCTGTAACAATTGTGTGGAGCGATTTGATCACCACTGCCCATGGGTGGGCCAATGCATTGGATTGGTAGGGTATTATACTATTGACATTGGTTTTGAGTGTTGTTTCCCATAGTGTTTGGATCTATTGGTTTATTATTGATACCTCTTATTTTATTATGCAGCGTAACTACCGTTTTTTCTTTTGCTTTGTCTCTTCTGCTATGCTGCTATGCATCTATGTGTTTGCAATATGTGCTCTGTACATCAAGGTGCTAATGGATAATAATCAAAGCACAGTCTTGAAGGCACTGAAAGAGTCACCAGCATCCGTGGTTCTAATGGCTTATTGTTTTATTTCCCTGTGGTTTGTTGGTGGACTCACTGGCTTTCACTTGTATCTAATAAGCACCAATCAGGTCAGCTGCTTTATCTTGTATTCATAATGGCGATAGGATTGGTTGTTATAGAGAATAGGGGAAATTGATACTAGTTGTGCTTCAAGATACGGAATGAACCTGTCATATGTGGTGCATTCCATAGGCAGGCCTTTCGTGATTTGCCTCTGGCTGCTTTTATACCTTTGTTGGGCCCATGAATGTGCTGCTGTTGTTTTCTTTAGCAGAATGTGGTAGGAAGTTTTTGATGCCTTTTTACTGACCTCGTGATGCAAGGAAAAGATGAGGAGCCTAATGTGCTGCTTTTTAGTGTACTGTTGCACAAGGGTAGGTTTAGGTTGCTGTTTTATGTGTTCTTTATTACCAAAAGTTGTTCCTTTGCATATGTGTTCAATAGTTGCAGGCAGTTCTTGTAAAGGTTTTGGGCTGGTCTTGTTTCAGATAAAATGCACTCTGTTTTCTACTTTTCTTCTGTTCATTTAAACCAACTAATCCTTTAACTTCTAGTCTTCTAGACAAGGTATCTCACTGTGAGATACCTCGAGAAGCTTGTTTAATGAATGCCCTTGTGGTTTCTGTAAAAGCTGAGTCCCATTCAGTAAATGTAGATATACCTGAATACTTGTAATTTTTTTTCTGTTTGTTTCTGTAGATGCAGTTATAGTTGCATGATAGAGAGTCAAGTTTTACTGTCATGTCAACTAGAAATTTTCCTCTTGTGCTGTTTAAATATGCAGCAGTCTGAGCATTCACAATTGTGTTTAACCTTTTCTTTTTCAGACGACCTATGAAAATTTCCGCTATAAAGCAGAAAACAGGATCAATGTCTATGACCTTGGTTGTGTGAACAACTTCATGGAAGTATTTTGCACAAAAGTAAAACCATCACGGAACAACTTCCGAGCTAATGTACAAGAGGAAGAACCACGACCTCCTTTGCCCACTACCAGGGAAGCTGAAGTCGAAATGGGTGAGGATCAACGAGTGAAAGTAGAAGATGATCTTGAATTTGGTGGAGACCTTCTAAAGATCTCACAGCGTCATAATATTGAAGACATTGAAGCAGAGATACGAAGCCGAGAGAGTGATGTGCACCACCATAATTCGTCTGAGGCTGATTCTGTTCTTGGGTCAGATAGGCGAGCCCCCAATGTGCAAGCAGACATACGAAATTCAAGCTGGGGAAGGAGAAGTGGGAGCTGGGAAATCGCATCAGAGGTCGTTGGCGTGAAATCCAATGTCACCGAAAGCAGGAGCCATGTTGCTCCAAAAGAGCAATATCAATGATTAAGGATGTTGTACAGTTGACGGCGATGGGCCTAACCTTTGGCTGCAGTTGCTTTTGCTTTCTGGTTAGAAAAGGTGTCATTGATGGTAATATGGAGCTAAATGTAACTTACTACTGTAAGGTTAAATCTGTGCTACATTATGTTCTTTTCCCTTTCTCATTCACCAGTGAGATACTTCTAGCCAAATATAAATATTCTTTTGGGAAAATTAGATAATAGACGTGTGTATTTTTTTGATTGACAAGGAAACTAACTCCCTGTTATAGCTTGCTGCTACTTCTTAAGTTCCAATTGCAGGACTATTAGTTGGTTTGTTTTGTCTAGACTTAATGCCTCTGGAAGTTAAGCAGTGATGGCTATTGCACAATTTCTTCACATTAGCTTCTTTTAAATATTTTCCCCATCTTCCATATTATACGACAATTGTGGAAATAAAAAGTAATTGATTGGACGGATATTAACAGACTGTTGGAATGTTTACTGGTGGTGTCTGGATAGAACATTTTGCAGTTAAATCCCCCCTCAGCACCATTTATTGCAGGATTGGGATTCGGATACAATACTCCCACTGTTAGCTTCAAATTTGTTTTGAAAAACGCTTTTGTTTAAAGCAAGGTCTATTGAAAACAGTCTCTCTACGTTGTAAAGGTAGATAAGGTTTCTTTTAGACCCTGTCCGTGATATCACGCTGAGTCTGTTTGTTGTATAGAGAGCTATTAGTTTTACAAATTCTCCTACATTACATTGGTGCATGGTAGAAATTGTTATGCCAGCAAAAGTTAAAGAAACAACGATTACATCGATCTGATTAAGATGGTATCTCTAGATATACTTAATTGAAAATGTCATTAGTCTGAATTAAGTACTCAGCGATATCTATAATGTTATACTACACGTTGAATTATATACATCAGAACAAATGAATTTTGCCACGTGTCATCATATGTATGAGCATAATATTTATTATTAAAAAATATTGTATGTTCATTTGATCCATCCAAGTACAGTGTTCTTCCTATAGTTGAAAGCCTACAATTTAAATCTTTACCTTCTTGATATTCGTCACAATTAAATCGTGATAAATAAGTCATACTAGATAAGTTGAACCAAATAATAATCAATTATTGAAACAATTCATTATGCATATATATTCCAAATATTGCTCATGATACAATTCCATATAATCATTGGAACATTCCATCATTTTAAATTTTCAAGCAGTACACACTCTCATAACAAGAATATTATGTCTTCATCGATCAATATTTCAATTCTTGCAATATTTATTTTCCCGTCCTTGTTATTCTTTCTACCACGAACAATTATTGCTATGCTAGAGACAAATTCTCCAAAATTGCTCAAGAATGCTTGTATTGGTTATACAAAAGGTTGGAATTCTTCATTTTGTTTGGAAATTATGAAATCAAATCCTCAGATCGTATTAGCAAAGGATTTGTTGCACCTGACATTATCAATCATCGAGGCAGGACTTATAAACGCGATAAAGACACAAATATACATGGAGGAAAATCGTAAGGAAAATATTCTAGAATCGAGACGAGCTCTTGATCAATGTCACAATTTGTATCATCATATAATAGGTGTGTATAAGGGTGCTTTGATTCATGTTGAAAAACAAAAGTTGTATGATGTCGCAGGAGCTGAATTTTCAATCGCAGCTAATAATGCTGAATATTGTGAAAATTGGCTAAATATTCACGATATTATTGACACTCATATTTCAAGTGGTAACAAAGTTATCAAGTATCTTAGTTTGACCGGATACAATGCAGTCAATGATCTTATGATTGCAGATTGGATTACCAAGAGGATATAGCAAGTGACAGAGCCAGAAATTTTTCGAAAACTGTTCGAAAGTTATGCTCAAAAAGTGAAAAAAGAGTTAGTGCGAGATTTAAACACACAAACACCTTATTCGTGTCTCGGTTCTTCAAAGCCACTTGAAACTACTAGGCTATACAACATTGTTGTGTGATTATGTCAAGAGTGTTTCAAAATATGTTATTTGATCACTTTATTTATTATTTTACTTGCATATAAGATATAACTTTTCGACATTGAGTGTAGCTCAGCCTCTGGGGTATTCTTCTTTGTCCCTCTTCATATTTATCTCTCCAGAAAAGAAATTAATTACTAGTTTTATCAACTTTATCATGTCACATTTTCTTTCTATTTACGTTTATTTAATTTTATTTCGATGGCAAATTAAACCATCAAATGCACTTAATAGTTAATTTACGTATTTGAGGTATCCTTAAAGAAAAAACTAGTATATTAAATGCAGGGAATAGGAAAAAGTGTCAAACATGTCCCTAAACTGTTCGAAAGGTTTAGATATACCTTTTGTTTAAAGTTTGGTTCACTTACATCCTCGTCGTCCAAATTTTGCTCAGATATGCCTTTATGGGCGTTAGTTGATATGTTGGAGATATCCAATTCATTTTTTATTTCTGTAAATGCCACATGAAATTGCCACGTCATTTTGAGCTTACCACATGACATTTATATGAAAATTGAAAGGCATTCGGACCCATAAACACCTAATCAGACCCATAAATCACCCCCTTTTAAATAAACTATCCAACCCGTTTTCAACAATTTTGTTAATTTTTTTTGGTAAATTCCGAAAATGATTAATTGATTAATAAAAATACAAAATATGAAAAAAATATAAAATTAACGCCAAAAGTTCAACAATAAATATAGTAACCTTAATTCAATAATTTCAATATTTTTTTGAAAATTTTAGTTTCTTGGTAAATCTCGAAAATGAGTAATTGATTAATAAAAAATTGCAAAAGGTAATTTAAAATTAACGCCAAAAGTTCACAAATAAATATAGTAACCTTTGATTCTACAAAAAAAAATTTAATTTTTATTTTTTTCGACAAATCCCGAAAATGAGTAATTTATTAATAAAAAATATTAAAAAAAATTATTAAATTTACGCCAAAAATTCACAAATAAATATAGTAACTTTAAATTCAGTAATTTCAATAATTTTTAAAATTTTAATTTTTTTTGAATAAATCTAAAAAATGAGTAATGGTTTAATAAAAAATAGGAAAATATGAAAAAACTGTAAAATTAACACAAAAAAATAACAAATAAATATAGTAACCTTAAATTCAATAGTTTCAACAATTTTTTTTTTTATATATTTTTTCATATTTTCCTATTTTTTATTAATCAATTACTCATTTTCGGGATTTACCTAAAAAATAAAAATTTAATAAATTTGTTGAAATTGTTGAATTTAAGGCTACTATATTTATTTGTGAATTTTTGGCGTAATCCCCCCCCCCCCCCCCATATATGTCCTGTTTTTATTAATAAATTACTTATGAAACACGAATAAATGGAAATTAAAGATTTATATTTAAAAAAAATAAATATAGTTGGGTAACATGTATGAATGAGATATACATGGAAAACCTGAATCAGTGGAGTTAAATAAAGTAAATCTTTTTTTTTTTTTTATATATAGAATTAGTTGGAAAACATGTAGGCAATAGGAGATAAAATAGGGTTTAATTAGGATACATATTGTTTTTCAAAATAATGATATTTTTGACATTTTTATTAATATTTTTAAAGTAGTGAGGTTTTTACTAATTAAGTTATGGATTTTGACTAGTTTGCTAAATTTTCCTTGTATCATCTATTGTGGTTTATGTCAACTTTATACGTTCGTAACTGTGTATATATATATTCATCAATGATTGTTTATAGACTTGTATGTTTTATATATGTATGATTTTACATTGTTTGTAGAATTGTATAAGTTAGTATTTGTACGTGTATAATTAGACTTGAGTCTAATTTTTATATATTCAATTTGTGGACTTGTATACATTTTGTATATGTATGATTTTACATTATTTATTTTGTGGAAAAGTTAACTGTTGAATGTGTGTTTGTATATTTTTAAATTTATGTTATTTGTATATATATACATAACTTAGATCTGTCTGTACAAAAATGTCTTCCATCGATATTTTGATAATACATACTGGAAAATGAAATGATGGAAAATGTTATATTGACTATGTAATCGAGGGAATAGTTTTAAGAAAAAATGTGTTTACAAATATATGAATTTATACAAATAACAAACCTCAAAATTAGAAGTGAAAACAACAAATACACAACAAATGATCCGAGCTTGAAGAGTTTATACAAATAATACTATACAATTTGAATAATAACTATACAATTATATTATTATACAACTATGGATATAAGATCTGTCTGTACAAAAATGTCTTCCATCGATATTTTTATAATACATACTGGAAAATGAAATGATGGAAAATGTTATATTGACTATGTAATCGAGTGAATAGTTTTAAGAAAAAATGTGTTTACTAATATATGAATTTATACAAATAACAAACCTCAAAATTAGAAGTGAAAACAACAAATACACAACAAGTGATCTGAGCTTGAAGAGTTTATACAAATAATACTATACAATTTGAGTAATAACATACAATTATGTTATTATACAACTATGGATATAAATTTGGCCCAAACCAAACCCAAACACAAAGAAACATAGTAATGTAATTTATTTGAAAAACTAAAATGAGATTTCCTTTTGCCTCATATATATAATTGAATTTGTATATACAAATATAAATTTATATGAAAATATACAATAAATTGTAGTTCTAAACTTAAAAGATTATACAAATCACCAACTGTTTCACCATCTTCGTCTTTAAATATATAAATATGAAAATCTAAAAAATAAAAGAAATCTTAGTGATATACAAAAGCAATCGAAAAATGATGAAATCGCCAAAAAAATAAAATAAAAGAGAATTTAACTGCAAAACAGTTATCTATAAATCAAAATCACGATTGAGAGGGAATGAGTATAAATTTCAAAATTTGAAATCAATTTTGATTGAGAGAAAAAAGGAGAAAATAAGGAAAAGTGATTGACGAGAGAGAACGAACCCATTTGTATATAAGGAAAATATTGCCATACACGATTATACAAATAAGAAGAATTGAAAACATAATTATCGAGATTAAATGGCTGCGAATGGTGATATAAACAAACATTAGCTAGTTTTCCCTCCGTCCAGAATTGTTTGTCATGTTGCGCTTATCAAAAGTCAATTTGATTAATTTTCAAAGGTAAATTAGATTACATTAGTTCGATATTCTAAACAAAAAAATTAGATATTCTAAAAGTATATGAAAAATACTATAAATTATAATTTTTTGCATATTAATATGATGAAAAATTCATCTTAAAATGTTAGTCAAAGTTTTTATAGTTTGACTCTAAAAATAGAAACCATCACAAACAATACCGGACGGAGGGAATATAAATTTACTTAGCTAGGATAAATTATATATAGTAACAAAGTATTATTTCAAATCAAATGTTACAACCATAGTTTGATTTAATTGTACCACATAGAAAATTGTTGCTATTTCGCCTCTCTCCTGGTAAATCTCGCTTGCCACTCTCGTTCTCTCCCTCGCCTCTTTCGCTTTTATACAAACACAAATGTATAAAATGTATTTATATTTGTATAAAGCGAGAAAAAATTGTATATATACTTATATTTTTGTTCCCATCTCGTCCCTCTCTTAGATCTCGCTCGCCGCTTTCTCATATCTTGCTGGCTCACTCGCCTCTCACTTTATACAAAAATAAAAATGTATAAAATGTGTTTGTGTTTGTATAAAGCAAGAAAAAATTGTAAATATACATATATTTTTGTTCCCCTCTCTCCCTATCCCAGATAAAGTTCGTCATTCTCCCAGATTTCGCTTGTTTACTTGTCTCTCTCACTTTATACAAACACAAATGTATACATTGTGTTTATATAAAATGAGAGAAAACTGTATATACAAATACAAATGCATATATTTTCGTCCTATACACTTATGAGTATACAAATACGATCTTCCCCTGCCCAATTTTTTTTTTTGTCTTTCTCGCTTTATACAAACACATATTGTACAATTGAGCTTTTGTATATGAATACCAAAGCAAATTATACAACTGCTTTCTTTTATATATGTATAGCGAGATTATACAATTGCTTTGTTTTATATATGTATAGCGAAAACTATAGTTATAGTATTCAAATACGATTTTTATATTTGCTATGATTCAAACTATTAATTCAAATTAAATTTTATAAATATACTTTGATTTTATTGTATCCTAGAAAATTATTGCTATTTTCGCCTCTCTCCCTAGTGGAATCTCACTTGCCATTCTCGTTTGGTGGTAGTCTCGCTCGCCTCTCTCGCTTTTATACAATCACAAATGTATAAAATGTGTTTGTGTTTGTATAAAGTAAGAGGAAATTGTATATATATACATACATTTTCGTTCCACCCTCTCCCCTCTCCCAGATCTCGCTCGCCACTCTCCCAATCTCGTTCGTAACCCTCGCCTCTCTCGCTTATACAAACAGAAAGAAAACATATAAATTACATTTTTGTTTGCGTAAAGCGAGAGAAAATTGTATATACACATGCAAATATAAGTATATTCGTCCTATATACTTATAATTATACAATACAAATATTTCCCTAACCAGTTTTCTTTTGTCTTTCTATCTTTCTCGTTTTATACATACACAAATTATACAATTAATCTTTTGTATACAATTGCTTTCTTTTGTATATGTATATCGAATTATACAACTACTTTCTTTATATATGTATAGCAAATTATACAGGTTTTTTTTATATATATATAGCGAAATATACATATTTATGTTTGTTATGAAGTGCAATTATACATTATAGCTATAACATACAAATATATTTTTATGTTTGCTATATGTGAAAGTTACTCTAAATAATATCTATGTTAGTTTTAAGTTATTAGCACTCTTAAATAAATGATGATTGTATTTCCAATGAAGCTTTATATATGATCTTATTTTTTTAAGTGTGATGGATGAGTTATACTGGTGGGTTAAGTGGAGATGAGAGGCTTTCAAATTTACGATTAAATTAATTGGTCAAATGGATTCCTATGTAGGATTATGTCACATGTCCCTGTATGGTCTTCTGTTATATTGAAGAGTAAATATGCTTTAATTTTTTGGACGACGGAATACCAAAGTTTCAAAAGTATAACGGATAGTATCTGTATATCATTTATGATAGTTCGGAATATATTTGTTTTTTTCTCTTTGATATATATCCTCTTCTTATTGCTTCTTTTTTTCGAATGGCAAAGTGATAAGAGTTGATTTTACCACTCAGTGTTGTTAACTTACACTTTCGTAGTTATTATTGTATGTTTTTGAGCTCAATCTTATAAAATTTATCGTAATACAGATGTTTAGATGAATAGACGTGATTGAATCCAAAAATGTTGATGAAGAAGTAAAAAGAGATAATAAAAAAAATTAGTCTCGAACTTTAAAAAATGTGAAATCGAAAATCTGTGTGACATGTTTCAAATATGTCCTAGTAAATCCTAAAAGATCACTATTCTGTCCTAGTAGCATGGTTTATTTTATCCTAACTCAAAAATGAATCGAAATTTAAATATGCAAAAATGAGGTGAGTAAAACAAAATGTCAAAAAAGTCGAAAACTTGCTTGATTGAAATTTGAACTCACATGCATTGCTGCTGAAACAGAAAATCATACCAAAGATTCAAAGAAATTCTTTTAATAAAGTTGTATTGTCAAATTTACATAAAAGAGTCAAAAATACCTTGATTCTATGGAAAATTACTCATAGATATTCGCAATCCACCCTTTGATTTAATAATATCTCTAATCTAATTTTTATAGCTAAAAGATACCTTTAAAATTAACATCCCAACCTAGATGAACTTTTTCTAATTTTAAGAAGTTACATGACTTATATGATTGACTACGTACATTACTTAATTTATAAATTGAACTCATCTATTTGCTCCTAATAAATGATAATATTCATATTTATAATCCATTTGATTTTGTATGCATATGTAACATGAGTAAAGAATTATTTATTTTATCTCGAATAAATTAAAAAACATATTTATTCCGTCAATTTACTACTTTTTTGTATGATGTTTTGCCAATTTTATTAGTTATTTTCGATGACCATACAAAGGTGCAAAGTAAATTTAATTACTTCTAGGGTATTTCTAAACCAAAAAATAAATTAGGATTACTTTTTAATCAAATGATGAATGAAGGTATTTGTAAGGTATTGTCTTTCATTAGTAAGACATGGTCCATTTTTCGATTTAACTTGTATCAAAAGTACCAATCCACGTGAAACTAGTAAAAGATAAATTCAGTCATTTAATTATTATTATTTTCACGGTGGGGTGGACAAAAGGATATGAGATTGAAATATATTTAGATGTTATTTTTTTTTTTAGTTTCAAATTTATTTAATCTAATTTTAATTTAATAGAATTTGAAAAAATAAAGAATATCTTTTATTCTTATAGTTTTAATTAAAATATATGAAATGTATCAAAATATTTTTTAATATTAATCCTATGATCTTAAATATATCACGTGGAAAATTGAAATCAAAGAGTTAGTCATTTTTTTTTTAAATAATTAAATTTGGATTCTGATTTATATGGCTCTAATAAACCAATATTAAATTTGAAACATCAGTTAATCAATTATATGTTTTATAAGAGAATATTAAGCAAATGAGAGTTTTTAGTGGTGTTGTAAGCGCCCTTTTTATAAGATGCCATTACATTTTTTACTTTTCATGAAGTAATGACAAAAAAATCAAAAAATATCATATTCAAAATAGATGTAGAGTTAAAGCTCTTGAAACGAAGTTTTCTTACTTATAATAATTTTGACTTTAAAATAATAGCATCAATCATAAACAATTATAATATCCAATCATATATTTTCGAATTTTATTGATACAATTAAATCTTTTTATAATTTTAGTTTGACTCTCACAAAAATTTTAAGATTTCAAATTTTATAATTCAAATACAAATTTTACAGATGTCATAGTTACCTCTATCAATATAGAAAACTGCAAAATTAATAAGTATCCTGTTAAGATATTATTTTGTGAAACACTCCATAGTGGATGAAATATCACACTTGAATTGTATTGTTGAATTGAAGATAACTTTTATGATGATGGAAGCACGGTATTACCAAAAAGAACGTGACATTATCTCCCTATTAGCAGAGAAAAATGCCAAATCATCGATCAACCAAAAAATTTGGAACAAAGGATAGGGAATAGGAAGCAATTTGTAGAATATCTGAATGTTACTTATTTGTTTGGCCTATTTTCATTTGACATAAAGTTTTAAAAAAGTAATGAAATATTTTCTTTTGATCTTGGAGTACTAAAATAAGATAACAAATGTTCTTTACTCTTGATCTTGTTATTTTAAACATATCGTGTCAAAAATTAAAATTGAAGAATCATTAAAAGAAAAGAAGAGTCAATTTTTTAAGATGGAATTAAAAGAAAGATAAATTAAACAAAGTGTTCCTTGTCTAGGGGATGCTCTAGTAATTAAGTGATGAGGTTTAGTTTCTCATTAAGTCTACGCCAATAGAGATTAAGAATTAAAACAAACAAATACACTATATTAAAGAAAGCAGAAATGTGATGTTTTTGAAATATTATGTATTCAAAAAGAATACAAGTAGAAGAAAGAAAACAAAAATTTTTAAATGTAATAAGCAAATGTCTGAGATCAAATATTTTAGTATACAAGCAGGTATATATCTTGATTCAAAAAACATATACTCGTAAAATAATATTATTCAACCATGCAAGATAATTATTACCATCAAATTGATTCTTCAAAATTGAAGAATGAATTCATACACAACATATGAATGTCACAAGATATGATTAGACAACACGCATGAATATTAAACAAGAACTTAGAGTTAGGTAATCAAATTGGGACATAATTAGGACGTATCTTATTTAACTATTACGTTTTTTTTTAAATCTAAACAAAGCTAATTATTACAAAATAATAATCTGGTCTAAAATCTCTCAGAGAAATTAATTAAAAGTATACTACTGCTATTTTTTTAAATCTTTCTATATTAGATACTCTATTATCAAATTAATTCGAATTTATAATAAATAAAAGGAGGCAAAACAATTAGATATATATTTAGGAAATTTATTTAAGACAAGAAAGATGTATGCGGTTAAATAATAATTTTAAAATTAACCCTATTATATTTATAAAATTTATACTCGAGAAGATATATATATATATATATATATATATATATATATATATATTATATATATATATATATATATATATATATATATATATATATATATTATATATATATATATATATATAGAAAAGCATCGAAAACACTCATATACTTGATGCGAATTATTAATTTTATTTTAAACTATTGACAATCTTAAAAATATCATTTTATTTGATTAACTGAATTTAAATACATCCTCAATCTTTTAATATGAGTGAAATACACTCCTAAATTATCGTTAAGTTTAGAATGTTTTTAATATTTTTCTTATTATAATATACTAAATAAATAAGACCGAACAATTAAATGTTTATAAATTACTCCCAATCATATATTTTGGAAATTTACACAAGACAAATTAAATGTTTACAACTTACTCCCAATCATATATTTTAGAAATTTACACAAGACAAGAAATAGTTTTTCATATATATTTAAGAAAAATATAAAGTAGATTTAGAATTTTGTTATTGTAAAAATCTTTTGGGAGAAAATATATGGAAACAATTAATTATTATAAGAATCATAGTAAGTGCTTTGTTTTAATTAACTAAATTTTAACCATTAAAATATATATATGCCCTCTGCCACCTTCAAATCGGAACTTTGAGAAAAATGAAAAAGGAGCCAACTATAGATTAAGCACAGTAATTTCGAGATCAAACAAAGTATATCTACCTAATCTTATTCCTAACAAACACCATGGCATGCCCTTTTTAATTTCAGTATATTTAGAAATGTTTGAAAGTCTCGTTAACACGAATTGATTTAGAAGACGATAATTTGTTAAGTTTCCATAGCTTTGCTTTTTTGTTTTTTGCCTAATTGACTCAACTCTTTTCCCTCCCCTCCCTCGAGTCTCTCACTTAATCGGACATATACCTTCTTCTTTTTTTAGTTTTACATCCTTTTCACCGTTAAAAAATATTATTTGTAAGTGGTCATAAAATATCATTTTCTCGTGTTTATAATGGTTAACTTATCAATTGATCTGTCTATAAAAAGGAAAAAATAAAGGAGCAAAGGCCAAGTCGAAAATGCATTCTTTGCACAAAGTAGTCATATTTCATTTTCCCCTGTTCTGTTTTTTCCTCTGGCTATCTCCTCTGTATTCAAATACTGCTGTTGCTTCACTTCCAAAACCCAATAATGCACTTGTTGTAAAGGCTTGCACTTTTATGCCTGACAAACCCTTCTGCTTAAACTACCTCAAAAGCAAACCAAATGTTATATCAAAATCAAATCCGTTAGAGTTTGCACTTGCAATTATTCAATCAGGAGCTGACGATGCCAAAGTTATACACGCGTATTTGTCCAAACCCAAAGGAAAACAGAGAACAGAAGCAATTCAGGCTTATAAAATTTGCAAAACATATTGGGAAAATCTGGCTAGTGGATTGGAAAGGAGTGTGAAGTTTATTACAGAAGAACAAGGGTATGGTAATGAAACAACAGATTATGATCTTAAAGTGAATCTAGACAAAGCCAGTTCATGTACAACTGCGTTAGAGTCTGCAAAGATTCAAGATCCTGTTGTCGAACAAGGGGCGAAAAAAGTCTCACTTGCTGTAGCTGTAGCTGATGCTATTCTGGTTGGAGTTAAGCCTCCTAAAAAACTGGATTAGTAATTTTATACAAACTCATAGTATATATAAAACAATGAGAATTTGTGATGTTTGTTGAAAATTGAATGACAACTTCTTATGTGATCTTTGTTTAATTCAAAAATGTTTATTCAACAGCCATTCGCATCCTGTGTGGTGTCCTTTTATGGTATTATCAATTATGTCACGTCTGTATACTTGTTCAGTTTTATTGAAATTTAAGTGTTTAATTGTGTACATTTAAAGTTGGCCGGCATAGACGTCAGCTGAGGCCATGTTAAAAGGTATATTGCGTTGTTGAAAGGAGAAGTAATTTTGATAGACAATGACAACATACGTCTCACAAAAAGAGTATGGACTAAATGAGCAGTTGAGCAAACAGAGTACGAAAATGTGATTGATTCTTCAAAATTCAAGTAATGTTTCAAGACTTATCACAAAAAGGGAAACGACTTGCCTTGAAAAAGGTCCTAGTGACTATAGATCGAACCTATCCAATTTTTACAGTATGTTGGTTAGTTATTCACACTCTGGCTGTACTGTTATATCAACTATCTTATTTCGATGATCGATATATGCAGTTGATTTAACAATAAACATCATCTGAATTATAGAGCTAGGACACAATCAAATTCGAAAGAACAAAATATTGAATAAAATGAAATACTTCAAATAAAAAAAAACTCTGCGGTATGAAGAAAGAGGGTAAATAGAGCCGTCAAAATGGACTTGGCCCGCGAGGCCGGTCCAACCCAACCCTTGAAATGAGTGGGGTTGGGCTTAATATATTTGGTCCATTTCCGAACGAGGCTTTTTAGCTTGCCCATTTGACCTCATAGGCTCCACCTGCAAGATTCAGAGGCTAGCCCGTGTGCTATTAATTTTTTAAAATATTTTCATATATATTTTTAATAGTGTTTTATTTGTAAAGATTTTATGAATAAATATTTTGAAAAATAAAAAATCAAGTATTTTGCAATATCATCTTGCATGGTGAATTGTAGATGAAGATGAACTTCTTGAGGAAATAATATCACATGTTGACTCAAATGTGATCGATAGTTGAAGTAGAAGCGAAGTTGTAAAACATTAATTAATGAGCCATGTAATATTTATAAATTTAGATTTGTTAAGTATTTAGGCTACCTTGTGTTGCTGAAAATCTTTTAAACCAGCTAGTTTTTTGTGGGAGAAACGATGGAATGATCAACATTTATCCGTTAAATCTTACGTTGGCTATTATGTATTTTTGTAAGTATTCATAAAAGTGTGTGATTCATAAATGTATTTTTGTAAGTGTTCACCAAAGTGTGTGATTTATAAATGAATTTTTGTATGAATTGATGTCGTGTTCATAGACGTCAACATTCGATACTCTTTTTAAGAGAGTAATACTGTTCATTTTTTGGTTGAAGGGTCAACCCGTCCCAACCCATGGTCCACTTATGCTGGGTAGGACCACTATTTTATTGACCCTTTAATTAAAAGGGTCAGTCCGCCGAACACATTTAACTCTCTAGCCCGTTAGGATTGGATTGAGCCAGCCCATTTTGACACCTCTAAGTGTAAAGTAGATAAAACTGTTTGTGAATAACATAAAAAGCACTCATTTTAAGAAAGCTGATGCATTTTTTTGTTACATTTTAAAAAAACTAGGTAAATTAATCGTGAGATTGAAATATTTTACTAAGCTTACATATGATTATTCGATAATATCCCAAGATTTTAACCTTTACTTAAAATGAACCTTTTAAACAAGGATTTTTTCAAAATTTACCTTCATCGTAATATTAGTACTACAATGACATATTCAGTGAAATTATACAAGTAGAGTCTAAAAAAAATAAAATATATGTAATCTTTATCATTAACTCGTGAAAATAGAAAGATTATTTTCAAAAAACTCTTGGCTCAAGTAAAGAACTACAATAAAACACACAAAAATGACATATTTTGACTTATAAAAATATATTATTTAAAATAACTAGACTTTTGTTAGAAAAATCAAAAAAAGAAAGACGAGTGTAATATTTCAATTTCATAACAAAAAATAATGTAATAACGAACAAACTTAAGAGGAAGATCAATAAAATTATCTCAAATCGATAAAACGGAAATTTAAAGTAATAGCAACAACAACCCAATATGATTTCATAAGGCGGATCTAAAGAAATAAATGTGTATCGCAAATTTGACCTCTACTTCTAAAAAACTTAGCTTTCGGAACATTGTATTGCTGCTTTTCAATTTTCAAAAGGGATAACAACTTTATTCATGCAACAGATTTTCTAGGTTTATTCATGCAACAGATTTTCTAGGATGAAGCAAGAAGTGAAAGAAGACCAATTTTAAAATGTGTTGCTTTGTCAAACATGCAATTTTATTTGATGCTAGATATAGCTTAATCAAAACAAATTTGAGTACTAATAAAGATGGAGTGGAAGTCTTGGTTCCATGATCAAAGATATCGGATTTTTTGGGTGTATAGTCAATCCATAAATTTCGTCCATGCTTATATCTTCTGGCTTCGTATCTCCTCCTAATTTCCAATTGAATCCATGCAACAAATTAGCCATTGTTGTTTGAACAACCTTCAAGCCAAGGCTATACCCCGGGCACCTTCTCCTTCCAGAACCAAATGGCAACAACGCAAAATTTTGTCCTTTTATGTCTATGTTATTTCCTATGAATCTTTCAGGAATGAACTCTTCTGGCATATCCCAATACTTTGGATTTCTTCCTAAAGACCATCCGCTTACAAAAACAGCTGTCCCTTTTGGTATGTCATAACCCGCAACATTACAATCCTCGCGAGAGTAATGGGGAGCAAGCAATGCACATACAGGGTGAAGTCTAAATGTCTCTTTGATTATGGCATCTATATAAGGTAACTTAGAGAAGTCCTCTTCTTTTACCCATCCTTCTCTTCCAATGGCTCTGTCAAGTTCTTGTTGTGCCTTCTCCATGATGTTTGGTCTCTTCAGAAGTTCTTGAAATGCCCACTCTATCGTTGTTGCTGCAGTATCTGTTCCACCACCTATCAAATCCTGACATTGATATAAAGTAAATGTTCTATCTATACATCTTATACTATTCTACTTTTAGAGAATTTAAGTAAACTTACATGTATTAATGCCATCATTGTATCTGTAGTAAGCTTAATTTCAAGATTAGGGTCATCAGCAAGGTGTAACATAGCATCAACCATATCCTTTGGAATATAATTCTCCTCTGTTTGCCTCTTTGCCTTGTGATCTTCAAGTACATATTCATAAAATTCTGTCATATTCTTTCTTAATGCCTTCATTCGTTTTACGTATCCTTGTAAGTCGAACCAACTAAGCCAAGGTATCCAATCCCCAATATTAATAAGCCCACTAAGAACAAACCACTCATCAAACATCCATTGCAATCTTTCATGAGTTACTACTGAAGCATCACTATTATAATATGTTTCACTCATAATCAACCTACTTACAGTGCGAAGAGTAAATAGAGCTAAATGATGTTTAAGTAAAATTGGTTTTCCTGAGAGAGGAAAAAGACGAGAAATCAAAGTTTGTCTTTCCTCAACACGAATATACTCTAATGAGTTAAGTGTTGTAGGATTAAGTAGTCCGGTTAGTGATATTTTTCTAGTTTGACGCCAGTGTGGACCGTAAGATGCCCATGTCATGTCTGAATAGTTAAAGCTAATGTACTTACCGGCAGCTAATGGAGGGCGAGAAGCAAAGATTATATCATGTGTTTTTAATATCTCTTTAGCCATTTCTGGAGGTGATACTATCAAAACAGGCTTGGAGCCAAATTTTAGTAGCATTAAATCTCCATATTTTTGTGAAAGATGGTGCAAAGATTTATGTGGGAGTGAACCAAGGAGGCTCAAATTTCCAATAATTGGCCATGGCTTTGGACCTGGTGGTAGTTTCCTTTTGGGATGGTTCATTATTTTTAAGACAAAAGCTAATGCAAATAGCCATGAGCCAAACACTATGAAAACCCAAGGGATTTCCATTTTTGATAATAAGCGACTGAAGTTGAATAGATGTAATAATTCAAGAATGCTTCACAAATATTTATAGCAATTGAATAATCAATAAAAAGAGAAGAAGTGGTTGCAAAATTATTAATGCTGAAAATTCATATTTTTTGAAGATTGCTGCAAAATTATTAATGCTGAGAATAATTGGTATTTAAGTGCGTCCTTAAGTGATGGAAATTTTTTTTAGCGAAAAAGCATTTTTTTGTGATTGCTTGTTTTATTTTATTACATAAAGAAATGTCATGAACATTTCTTGTATACTAGAATTGGACATGTACATTAATATAATTATGATATAGTAATGATACTCCTTTATTTTTAATTAGAGGTCTCAAGTTAGAACTTTTGAAATAGAGGTAATTTTGTTGGAAATGTCACACAAAATGGTTCTCTATAGTGCACTATCTGATTTAATTGAAGCTCCAATACAAGCTAAGAATATAAAATAAAAAATAAAATTAAAAAAAAAACAAACAAACAAGTACGTAGGATATTTAGTAGTGGTTCGTAGATGACTATTGTTTAGTGTATAAGAATGTTTAAACAAGATGAGGCAAAACAGAACATAATAGGCAAGACAAAATTTCATTATTAAGAAATGCAAATGGATCTGGGAAGTTGGTGGATTTGACCTATAATTTGAAAAATAAATACTTAATGTTAAGGGTATAATATTTGAAAAAAAATATTGTCTCTTCTTCGTATATTAAAAGTGAAAGTAAATATATAAATTTATTTTAGAAATAAGTTACAAATAAAAATAAATGGATGAAGTATCGTAATATTTACAGTTTGACTTGTACTTTCATTAAGAAAATAATTAATAAATAAAGTTTTATCAAATTATTCCTATTAAATGATGTCTTAGAAAGTGATTTGAAAAATAAATACTTAATGTTAAGGGTATAATATTTGAAAAAAATATTGTCTCTTTTTGATATATTAAAAGTGAAAAGTAAATATGTAAATTTATTTTAAAAATAAGTTACAAATAAAAATGAATGGATGAAGTATCGTAATATTTTCTAATAGATATTATGTGTTAGAGAACTTTCTAGTTTCGTTTATTGTGGTCCAGCCTGTTCTGTTTGTAGTAAGATTTTTGGTATATCATTATTGAAATTTAGGGGTGGGCATAAACACCGAAAAACCGAAACACCGAACCGAACCGAAATTTTTTTGGTTCGGTTTTCGGTTCGGTTTTCGTTTTTTTTTTTGTATTTTCGGTATTTCGGTTCGGTTTTCGGTTCGTATAACTTTGGAATTCGGTATTTCGGTTTAAACCGAAATATTATTATTTTAATTTATAAATTATATTATATTTAATAATTATTAATATTAAATAATTTTTTTTTAAAAAATAAAAAACCCTAAATCCCTAATACCCTATCCTCTTCACTCTTCAGCAGCCTCTCTTCAACTTCATCCTTCCTCTCTCTTCAACTTCATCCTCTCTCTAGTCTCTTCAACTTCATCCTCTTCCTCTCTCTTCAACTTCATCCTCCCTCTCTCTTCAAATTCATCCTCTTTTCTTCACTCTTCAGCACAACTTCTGCCTTCTTTTCTCTTCTTCCTCTTTTACTACATCTGGCGTCCACCGCCACCAGTAGCAGCGCCGCCAGCCGCCGTCCTCGAGCAGCAGCAGTAGCAGCCAGCCGCAGCAGCCAGCAGGTCAGCACTCAGCAGCCGCCCGCGAGCCGCGACAGCAGGTAGCAGCAGCCAGCAGGTCAGCCGCAGCCAGCCGCCGGCGACAGCAGGTCAGCAGCAGCCAGCCACCGCCCACTAAACAGGCCCATTAAAAAACCGAATAAAAAACCGAACCGAATTAACAAAAACCGAACCGAACCGAAATATTTCGGTTCGGTATTCGGTAAGTAATTTTAAAAAACCGAAAACCAAAAAAACTGAAAAAAAAATCCGAACCGAACCGAAATACCGAATGCCCACCCCTATTGAAATTCGCTACATGTCAATTAATACAAAGTGAAAAATTAGGCACATGTTATCTCTATGAATAAAGGAGCTCTACATCATTATAGAGATAAAAATATTAAAGAGTAGAGCAGCTATACTATAGAGTATAGACTAAATATAAGATAACTTGTGAAGAAAAGTATATGAAGAGTGAAATATTTTAACAAGGTGAAAATTAAAAGATGAGTTAATATCTCTTAGGATCATTTAAGTATGCACTCTTCTCTTGTAAAATTACTTAACTTTCAATTTTAATTCAAAAGTCACTCAATTATGCATTTCTCTCTCAGAAAGTCACTAAACTTTGAATTTTAACTCAAAAATTCACTCAATTATCTCCCCTTTCCTCAAAAAGTCACTCAATCTATTTAATTATTTTTTAATTAAAAATTGCTGAAAAGATAAAAATATTAAAGAGTAGAGTGAGCTATATTATAGAGTATAGACTATATATAAGAGAACTTGTGAAGAAAGTATATGAAGTGTGAAATATTTTAACAAGGTGAAAATTAAAAGATGAGTTAATGTCTTATACGATCACTCAACTATATACTCTTCTCTCATAAAATTACTCAACTTTCAATTTTAATTCAAAAGTCACTCAATTATGCATTTCTCTCTCAGAAAGTCACTAAACTTTGAATTTTAACTCAAAAATTCACTCAACTATCTCCCCTTTCCTCAAAAGTCACTCAATCTATTTAATTATTTTTTAATTAAAATTTTCTGAAATTAATTTATATAACAAATCAAAATTTTAAAACATAAAAAATTACCATTTAAACCATTTAGTGATCCATTTACCTGATCCAACCCATTAAAAAAATATAAAGTAGATCATATTATTTTTTTAATGAATCGGGTTGGACTACTAAATGATTTAAATGATATTTTTTATTTTTTAAAATTTTGGTTTGTTATATAAACAATTAATATCAATAAATTTTAATTAAAAAATATTTTAATAGAATGAGTGGCTTTACAAGGAAAGATGGATAGTTAATTGACTTTTGAATTAAAATTCAAAGTTGAATGACATTCTGAGTGAGAAGTACATAATTGAGTGACTTTTGATTTAATATTGAAAATTGAGTGACTTTTGATTTAATATTGAAAGTTGAGTGATTTTTTGAGAGAATAGTGCATAGTTAAGTGACTATATTAACTCAAACTAAAAGACTATCTGTTTCAAGTCTGAATTATTTTTCGTAATGTTTTATTCAGGTCCACATAATGTGAATTTGATTTACAATGATATCAATTACTTTTATTATTTTCATATAAATTTCCTGGTGTCATTATTTTTTTTAATATATCCCCATTATTTTTTGTTTAGTCGTTTTGAGCAGCAGAGTTTATTTCTGGAAATCACTGTCAGGGTCGACGGATCCCACGATGGACCGTCATGGGCACGACGGACCGTCGAGGGGGTCTCGTTCCAAAACACTTAGAATTCTGAAATTTGGGTACTGAAATCGACTCTCTGAACTTCGTGACGGAATGGCAGGACGGACCGTCGCAGGCACGACGGACCGTCACAAATCTTTCCACAGAACTAACTCTCTGAACTTTGTGACGGACCTGCAGGACGGACCGTCACAGGTTGCGTAACCCAGTCTGGGTCGGATTTCTGTTAAAAGTTTTAAGGGGCGTTTTGGACTATTCATGCTTATAATTATAAAGTTAGTGGATTAATGTTAATAATTCAATTTCTTGGGGGTTAAAGGAGATAACCTTGGAATAATTAGTGGGTTATTTTTATCATCTTTTATACTTAATTATATAACAATTAGGGTAAAAGAAAAAGGGTTTTGAATAAGAAAAATAGAAAGAACAGAGAGAGAAAGGGAGAAACGATCGATCGATCGAGAGAGGAACGAAGAGGACAACAGAGCTTTGGGGAATTAGCTTGTTTGATCGCAATTCTTCGGTGGAGGTAGGTTATGGTTTATGCTATCTTATAGTAAACTCTTAATAGCGAATGATATGTATTGGATAGTTTTATAAAGTCTTCTATATGCTTAATTGTGTGCTTGCATGATGTGATTATATAATTGTGATGAAGAAGCATGATGAGGCTGTTGAATCTTAAATCCCAAATTTACTTGTTAATGATGATGCCTTGGTATAAAAGAAGGCTTGATGAACTAAAGTAATGAGATTAGAGGATCGGGTGTCACGTTCCGACACCAGGATAGTAATAGAGGATCGGGTGTCACGTTCCGACACCAGGATAGTATATGGATCGGAGTGTCACGTTCCGACACCAGGATAGTAATATGGATCGGAGTGTCACGTTCCGACACCAGGATAGTATATAGATCGGAGTGTCACGTTCCGACACCAGGATAGTATATGGATCGGGTGTCACGTTCCGACACCAGGATAGTATATGGATCGGAGTGTTACGTTCCGACACCAGGATAGTGTATGGATCGGAGTGTCACGTTCCGACACCAGGATAGTATATGGATCGGAATGTCACGTTCCGACACCAGGATAATATATGGTTCGGAGTGTCACGTTCCGACACCAGGATAATATATGGATCGGGTGTCACGTTCCGACACCAGGATAGTATATGGATCGGAGTGTCACGTTCCGACACCAGGATAGTATATGGATCGGAGTGTCACATTCCGACACCAGGATAGTATATGGATCGGAGTGTCACGTTCCGACACTAGGATAGTATATGGATCGGGTGTCACGTTCCAACACCAGGATAGTATATGGATCGGAGTGTCACGTTTCGACACCAGGATAGTATAATGGATCGGAGTGTCACGTTCTGACACCAAGATAGTAGTAGTGGAGCGGAGTGTCACGTACCGACACAAGAGGAATAAAGATAATGAATCTTGAATTATGATAATATACTAAATTTTAAAGAACTAATTCCCAAATGAGCATAATGGGGAGGCTTGAGTCCTCATTGATGTGCTTGGCGTTGTGACCAAGGGTTATGGTAATTGTTGTTGTCGCCTGTTAAGAATATTAGTTGATTTTATGTTATTATCTGACATATATTGCTTTCTATTTTGAGTTGGCCGATGATACCTACTCAGTACTTGTGCCTTGTACTGACCCCTACTTGTATTTGTTTTTCTTTGTTAATTGTGGAGTGCAGCAAACGTGTCATCGTCTTCAACTCAACCGCAACTCTAGCCAGTCTTCATCAAGCCAGATTTCAGGGTGAGCTATTGCTTCTAGCTTGGACTGGATCTTCCTCTTCATGTCTTGATGCCTTGAAATTCCGGCATGGACTAGCTTTTTACTTATTTTAGCTTCTTAGATACTCTTAGATTTAGTAATTTGAGGATAGATGTTCTTGTGGTGATGACGTCCAGATTTTGGGGAATATGATTGATGAATTTTAGAAGTTATTTAATTGATTTCGTTAATGAGTTTTAAGTCTTCCGCATTGTATTTTGTTCATTACGTTTGAAATGTTGGGGTTTAGATTGGTTGGTTCGCTCACATAGTAGGATAAGTGTGGGTGCCACTCGTGGCTCGTTTTGGGTCGTGACAAGAATGCACTATATTTTCCACTAATTTTACCAAACCCACCGAACAACATTAACATGTCAACTTTAAAACTTCATTCAATCTCATTTAATATAAAAATGAGTAATATTATATATATGCGGCAATAAGATAAATATATGCAGGAACAGATCGTGAAGATTTACTTACCAGTAGGTCATTTTCTTCTTATCAGTGCCGCACAAATATTATTCATTTTATATTCCTTTTGCTTTTTAAGTAATGTTATTTAATATATAATTGTTTAACCTTACTAATTTATATATATATATATATATATATATATATATATATAATATATATATATATATATATATGGGCCAAATAGTGTAGGGTTATAAGTATGGAGTTACTCATTAGCTATAAATAAAAAAATAATTATTTAAAATCACCCTTCAATAAAACAATCGTCTCTCTAAGAATATGATATTGAGGACCAATAAGGAAATAAAACTCAGGTTAAACATCAAGAGGTATTTAAGTCATGATTTGTACGATATTGGATAATCAAAAGAATGTGACACATGTGCAGTATATGGTTAAAGCATCATAGCACGTGTTTCATACCATATGTGTTAAGCAATCAATGGGTTAATGAAAGAATGGTTCCCTACTTTTTCATTGTGTGAGACCCCATCAAGTTAAAATATCTTATCATTGGAATAACCTTCGATCTTTTACTGTTTCTTGAAGTCTCAATCAATGTTGCTACTTGAACAGGTCACTAACAACCATTATGATTCGATAGCGCAGTGCATGTATAGAAAACAGAGTCACTAACCTCATAGGTATCGGGTGTAATTGTGTATACAAAGTTAAACACAAACTCGATCATCTTTTTAAGAGGATGAGGAATCGAATAAGTAACTACTAAAATAGTAAATAATGTCTGGATATTGTGAGTAATAATATACTCATATAGATAGTGAATTCTTGTGTGGGGCGTATAAAATCGTAAAGATAAGCTCTTAATGCTCACATGTCTCACGAACTATTAATCGTATAAATTATATGTTTAATTGATGTTGTACTTGCTTGGATCTTATCCACCCTATGCAAAGTAGAAAATTATGGTGAATCCACCCAGTTGTTTTCTGAAAAAACAAGATAAGAACAATTTTAAAAAGGGGTGAAAGTAATTACGGAGTAACTGCTCCCACCGTAAATAAATCCCTCCTCTTTAAATGATCGAGTGCTTTTGCACTCCTCAGAGAAAAACAAAAAATACAAAATAAAAACAGTAGCAGTAAAATTTTTTTGAATCCTGACATCAAGACATCCAATAAAAGGACATTTAGTTTGTGAAAGATTATCTTTGATTCCTAATAATTCTAAGTTTGACTTGGAGCAATTCGTCAAAAAAAATTTCGTTGGTCTTACGATGTTGTTAACATATACCCAAATCTCATTCTTGTTACAATAATCATACACCTTCTCCATCACATATGCAAAAAATTTCAAAAATGCATCTAACACATTAAATGGAATTGCCCGTGTTGCGCACAGCCCAACACAAATATCTGAACATGCTTCTTGAGTTTGAGAGATAAGTGTTCATGAACAGTTCTTCGTTTGATCAATTATACACATTTATCAAATTAAATTACATATTGTTCAAACCTACAACATTCATCAAACAATGACAAAGTGAAAGTAGGTTTGCTCTGCATGAAAGAGGAACAGAACAAAAACTTAGTCTCATGAGTGCAAGTAGTCAAGAAGCAATTTGTAACAAATTTAGGTAGGATGTAGCTCATGTAAACTTATTTCATTCACAAGGATCCGACTTGATTTTTTCGGAAACAAATCTTCAACTCCTATCATATGATTTCATCTCACATGATTAAACGGGCTAAAATATTTAAAATTATCACAAACACAACCATTAAAATTGTCCCACAAGTAATTATAAGTTAATTGAAAGGCCATATAAGGGTAGTTTACCGTGGACTTGTGAGTCTATCAGGCAAAAAGCTAGCAAGTCTTTATCAGTACTCTTCTATATAAGAAGAGAAGAAAAAAAAGTAGAATTATCCGAGTCTTTTTCAAAATATATTATACAATATAGGATAGAGCAAGAAATGAAAACAACACAATTTTAATAAAATAGTGAAATTTTATTTTAGTGCAAGCATATAAGATAAATAGAACAAGATTGATATAATTGAAGAACTAATAAAGATGGAGGGGAAGTCTTGGTTCCATGATCAAAGATACGGGTTCTTTTGGGTGTGTAGTCAATCCATAAATCTCGTCCATGCTTATATCTTCTGGCTTCATATCTCCTGCTAATTTCCAATCAAATCCATGCAACAAGTTAGCCATTGTTGTTCGAACAACCTTCATACCTAGGCTATACCCCGGGCACTTTCTTCTTCCTGAACCAAATGGCAACAACACAAAATTTTGTCCCTTTATGTCTATGTTATTTTCTATGAATCTTTCAGGAATGAACTCTTCTGCCCTATCCCAATACTTTGGATTTCTTCCTAAAGACCATGAGTTAACAAAAACAGTTGTCCCTTTTGGTATGTCATAACCAGCGACATTACAATCCTCAATGGAGCAACGAGGAGGAAGCAATGTACATAAAGGGTGTAGTCTAAATGACTCTTTGATTATGGCATCTATATAAGGTAGCTTAGAGAAGTCCTCTTCTTTTACCCATCCTTCTCTTCCAATGGCTCTGTCAAGTTCTTGCTGTGCCTTCTCCATGATGTTTGGTCTCTTCAGAAGTTCTTGAAATGCCCACCCTATCATTGTTGCTGCAGTATCTGTTCCACCAGCTACCAAATCCTGACAATATTGATATAAAGTAAATGGTCTATCTTATATTATTATTCTAGCTTCCTTTTTTTTTAGTGAAATTAAGTAAACTTACATGTATTAATCCCATCATACTATCTGTTGTAAGCTTAATTTCAAGATTAGGATCATCAGCAAGTTGTAACATAGCATCAACCATATCCTTTGGAATATAATTCTCCTCTGTCTGCCTCTTTGCCTTGTGATCTTCAAGTACATATTTATAAAACTCTGTCATGTTCTTCCCTAACGCCTTCATTCGTTTTATGTATCCTTGCAAGTCCAACCAATTAAGCCAAGGTATCCAATCCCCAATATTAATAACCCCACTAAGAATAAACCACTCATCCAAAATCCATTGCAATCTTTCATGAGTTATTATGGAAGTATCTGAGTTTGGCTGATCACTACAATATGTTTCACTCATAATCAACCTATTTATTGTTCGAAGAGTAAATAGAGTTAAATGATCTTTAAGCAAGATTGGTTTTCCCGACAGAGTAAAAAGACGAGAAATCAAAGTTTTTCTTTCCTCAACGCGAATATACTCTAATGAACTAAGTGTTCTAGGATTGAGTAGTTCGGTCAGTGATATTTTTCTAGTTTGACGCCAGTGTGCACCATAAGATGCCCATGTCATGTCTGAATAGTTATAGCTAATGTACTTACCGGCAGCTAATTGAGGGCGAGAAGCAAAGATTATATCATGTGTTTTTAATATCTCTTCAGCCATTTCTGGAGATGATACTATCAAAACAGGTTTCGAACCAAACTTTAGTAGCATTAGATCTCCATATTTTTGTGAAAGATGGTGCAATGATTTATGTGGGAATGAACTAAGGTGGTTCAAATTGCCAATAATTGGCCATGGCTTTGGACCTGGTGGTAATTTCCTCTTGGGATGGTTCAATATTTTTATGACAAAAGCTAATGCAAATAGCCATGAGCCAAACACTAGGAAAACCCAAGGGATTTCCATCTTTGACAATTTAGTGACTGAAGTTGAATAGATATAATAATTTAAGAATGCTTCACAAATATTTATAGGGCCACTATTTAATACCTTGGTGGTTTGGTCCATATTAAGTGGTACTTTTAATTTTACTAGTTTCCGAGAACGTGCGTTGCACGTTTATTCTAAAATCCTTCATATAAAGTTTGTACTGCAAAAAATAAATTTAGAATATATATATATATATTACCGACCCAAAGGTATATAAGTACATTTCACAAATTTCGTCAATAATTTATTTCCTCGTAAATTTAAAGAATAAAGTTACAATGGTTCATATCTACGCATAAGACACCATTGAATCTCTTCATCTTCATTTTTATTCTCTTCATGGTAATTTTTTTTAATCTTTCTTTAATTTTTTGTCAGTGAGTTGGATTCACTTGGACAGAAATCACATCAACTTTTTGTCTCGTAGGATATTCCATTGATTTTCATGAATGCAGTGAGTAAGTTAGAAGTCTTTCTTCTTGTCCTTGTGTAAAAGACTTTTTTTTTTTAATTCGAGAATCCAATTAAGTTTTCCGTCTCAACTTCTATATAATGATTTTTGTATAAAAATCAAACAAAAAAATTATTAAGACCACATCAACTTACATAGAAGCAATTAATTGCATGTAAGGAACAATGATATATTACCTGGAAATCGATACCACTTGAAACAGTTCAATGTGTGTTGCTTCACTTACTACATCATCACTATGAAATATTAACGTCATTTCTTAACTGTATCTTCATAAAAAAAGTCAAATTAACAAAATTCTTTAGTAGTTGAAATATTCAACAAATAGATGAGTTAAAATAAAGATAAATAAAACATGAGCATAAAAAACTCATATAAAAAAAATAATAGAGATAACATGATTACATGAGAAAGTAGAATACATAATGTAGGAAAATGGAGAATCTGCTAATAGAAGATAAAAACGTTACAAATTAAGTGATTCAAGAAGTGACCTTTTGATATCTTTAACCTAACACCTTAATATGAGTTTTTTTTTTTTAAAAAAAAATGACAATGGTTTAAAGAGCATAATAAAAATAGGTAACTTAAAAGGCTAAATCATTATTGCTATATTTTTGAAATTATTTATTCCAATGCATGTATATTTTTTTATCTAGTAAAATTTTATCTAGAAATCAATTATGAATGAAGGACAATAAGTTTCCACTTTAAGAATGAATTAGGTCTTTATTATGTTATTAATTTCAGTAAGTATTATTTAATAATATCTATCATATGAATTAATATCTAAAACATAATTAACTATTATAGGGGTAAAATGGTAATACAACTTTGGATTTTGGAGCTTCACACTTATAATAATATATGATATGCTATTTCAAAATAAGTGGTGTGTCACCTTATCATTTATGTGTTACACTAATTAGTTTCTTACAAATTTATAAAGTTATTTTTTACAAATCAAACTCTCACATATAGCAAACACAAAATCCACAAACGTAGTTAATATTATGAGTTGAAGTCAAAGCTTCTAAATTTTCTTTCTATTTTCTTATCATTGAATTGTTAATCAATTTTATTATCATTGAATTGTCAATCAATTTTATCATGGGTTCACAAGTTTTAAAATTGGCCTAACCCATCATTGGTCATCTAAAATATGCATAACTTTTCACTTACACACTTTAATTAGACTTTGTTCATTTTAGACACCTCATGTAATGCGTCGTTATATCTTTTTAAACACTTTTTTGACAATTAGCCAAATGTGTAAGGTGTGTAGCTCACTCACTGATGACATATCAAATTGATGAATTAAATAAAGACATGTGACATATATGTCAAAAATAATTCTTATATAATGAATTTTGTATAGAATAAAATGATCAATCACTCAATGACATATGTCATTTTTAAAGCCTAAATATTTTTTTTTAAAAGACAACTATCATATGTTATTTTCTCCCCCCACCCCCACCTCACCCCCAATTCTCAACCCCTTTCCCACCACCCGATTCCCAAACCCCTCCCACATCCAAACCATCTTTCCCCATCAGCCCCACCACCAAACTCCCTCCTCTCTCCTATCAATCTTTTTTTCGGTGAAATCCTTTCTTTCAAGTTTATGATTAGTTCTTCACTTAAGATGCAAGACTCTGTTGTTTAATCTTTTTCAATTGTTTTTCTCTACTATTTCTATGTTTTTCATAAATCAAATTAATTATAGCTTGATATACTATAATTTTGATTGTTTTAACTAATTAATTAACATCATCAAATCTACTTCTCCATGGAAGGAGTTTAAGTTTTGGGAGATGGTGATTAAAAAAAGGTGAAAAAGATGAAAAAAATAAAATAAAAATGAATTATAAGATTTTCCAGTGCATCTCACTTATTATGTTATGTTAGCAAAAAGTGTCAAACTGACACAACGGAGCATGACATGAGATGTCTAGAGTGAACAAAGTCTAGTTAAGTCTAAGTAAAAATTTGTGCCAACTTTAAATGGCCACAGATGAATTAGGCCCTTCTTTTTTCAAGATTAGGCATTAATACCGCTAAGATTAGGCATTAATACCGCTAAACGATAACTAATTAAAAGATTAGGCATAAAAATATGGACTAACTTAGATAGCACATGATTTGTGTAACTCAAAAGTTGGCAGTTCTATTTATCGTTTCCGATTCCTCTAATTAATATTATAAGTAGTTTTCTCGAAATTTAACAAGTACTATTTTGGATTCATCTGTAACTAATAAGAACGATAAGGTTAGGAGGAAGATGTTATTAATCTAATATTTTAGAAAAAAAAAAGTACTCAATTTTGTTTTCTAGTCAAAATATTTACATAGCTTAAATCACGTTTTAATGATAAGATTTGGTGATCGATAAGGATGTTTATTGGTTGATTCGATTTGATTTTGAAGTTAATCTATAGTAAGCTTAATTTCAAGATTAGGGTCATCAACCATATTCTTTCCTAACACCTTCATTCGTTTTACATATCCTTGCAAGTACAACCAATTAAGCTCAAGGTATTATCGCCAAGATTAATCATTCCATTAAGAAGAAACCACACATCAAACATCCATTACAAATTTTCATGAGTTAAATAGTTTATAATCCTGTTTATTTAATCAATAGCGTATATTTTGAGTTAATTATTTGATTTTGTTAAGATTTAGTTTATACCGTATTACACTTGTATGTCAAGATTTTAAACATTTTTGTAAAAATATAATCTAAGAGTTTTATTTGTAAATTGCCAGGGGAAGTTTACTTGTTAGTCTTCAAACCAAAATTAACCATGTCGTATATAAGAGGAATCCTGATCAAAGCCACTTATTTAAAGACTCGGTTTTCAATAAAAAATGACTTCAATTAATAAATATACTTAAAAAAATAAAATATAGTATGATTACCTTATATATAAAGTCGTTAATATGGGTTAGGTTTATTTGGTTGAATCGCTCTTATCTACGTAGTGGGTTTAGTACGCTCCGCCCAAATAAACAATTCCGAAACAACAAAAAGGTGTGTGTTGCACTCACGAAGGACTGCCTGAATAACCTACAAGTAAAGCTGTGTTAATATGGGCTAGCTCATCCAATCCGGGCTAACCCATACAGGATTTGATATCTTACGGGTCAGGTTGCGTTATTCCATTTTTGGTGGACCAGAAAACGGTTGGCCAACCCACAAGTATGTGGGCTACACGCTTGCCGGGCCAATCTACTTTTCAAACAAATATGTTTTATATATTATTAAAATTTAAAAATATTATCATAAATATCGACAAAACAATATTACATGATGTTAATGTTACATCTTGTTAATCAAATGTACAAATAAAATTATCTTTATAAAATATTTATCAAGTTTTTTTCAAGTAAAAGTACAAATATCTAAATAGAAATATAACTTAATTTTTTTGAGTTTGGACTCTCTTTAATTTTTAATTTTACTATTATATTATATTTTTAATAAATTTGTATTGGCCCACGAGCCGGCCCTACCGATATTTTCTCAAGCCCACAAATCAAAGGCTTATTCAGGCCGGGCTGAAAAGCTCTTTTTTTAAATGAGCTCCAAAAATCTTATTTCAGCCCTATTAAATTTCTGGTGAAACCAGGCTGGTCCAACAGTCCTAGCTCAGTCTGTAGGGCTTGAGCAATAAGAGTTGGGCCAACCCATGGGCTAAATAAGAAATAATAAAAATAAGTAAAAATACAAGAAATTGTATCGTGTATGAAGCAAACTTTATCTTATCGCTATCTTTTTGAATTTACAAAAAATCATTCAAATTTGTGTCATACAGTACATAGCAGTTGATATATTAAAAAACTTGTCTGTCGAGACTAAAAAGGAAACATAACGTAAAATTAAATATCAAATTTATAAATCACATAAAATCAAGTTGATGTCGATCTCTCTCAAATTGTATCAACTTCATACATTTCAAATTTCAATTTTATGCGCTCTAATCTCTGCCAAATCGTAACAAAATTTAAAACGTTGAAATCATTAGATGATACGTGATGAATATATCTATTTTGTTGAGACATTCAGAAATCTAATAAAGCAAGGCGAGCTATGAACGATACAAAAGTAATTGAATAGTTGTTATGTGAATCTCAAATCCGCCATTGCATTTAAATTAGAATTCAATGAGTTGGGGAAAAATCTTGATTCATCGTAGAAGGTAAATCACCTTCAATGAATATTAAAAATGACATGGGAGTAAAACTGTACTAGGAACATGATGACCGGAGCGATAAATTACTTTGATGTTGCACCCGGTGAAATTATTTGTGTCTAAGGTTCAGAAAAGGTTGCACTAGATCTTGTTGTGCATTATTGAGTAAGAAGTAGGTGATTCATATCATATATCGAAATTAGAAGTAACAAATTACGTAGTCGATTCAAACAAATATAGAGATGAAGGAGATATAATTCTATAAGGATAAAATAATACTCGTCTTTGTAATAACGAAATATAAAATAGAGCACAATTTCAATTTTAGGATAAAGAGACGTGTTAATAAAAAGTACAAAATTAGTTGTTTTGTGAGGCGTATTAGATTTTTTTATTTTTGATACAGAAGTCACGATACACTGTCACTTCTAAAAAATTTAGTGAATTTTCAGTTGTTGTAATGCTAACTTTTTCCTTTTTTTTTATGAATGTATCATGGCCAAATGTTTTATGTTGTAGCGTGTAGTGTATTTGTTTTTTATTTGTACATTATCATGTGTTCATTAATAAGTATGAGATACATGTGATGTATTATTTTTGTATAAATGTATCAGTATACACGAATGGGTAATGATTTGTATGAAACGTATCAGGCTATAATGTGTATCTGATGCATGTAGCAAAGAATATTAAATAGAATGTATCAGGTACATTTTGTATTAATTTGAAAGTGAAAATCGTGATCAATAAAATGACATAATACATTACTATTTATCTATCTCGAAAATAAACATCAAATAGATATTAACGGTACTCATCCATTATATCAGACAAGGTTGATAACAAATATTAAATCCTTCAAATGAAAATTTCCAACGGATATCATAATTCGTTCTCTTTGTCTTTCTCAGTAGAGTCAAAATTCTCATCAATATATGTCTATTTTGAATTTATATCCATATCTCATATGCACGTGATAATAATTTTAAAAATAAAGAGTGTCAGACAAATCACGAGATCGGCTCTCTAACATGAATAATCACCTCTTATGTCGGAAAAATGTTAAAAAATGATTTTCACTATTATGTAATGAATTATTTCATAAGCCAAACAAGAGCCTCTCTAAGAAGATGATACTGAGGATGATTAAAAAAATAAAATTTGGGTTAAACATCAAGAGGTGTTTAAGTCATTACACGCGTGTAATATCATATATGATAAGCAATCAATGGTTCCCTGCTTCTTCATTGTGTGAGACCCCAACAAGTTAAATTAAGAAGAGAAATATCTGAGTCTTTATCACTACTCTTCTATATAAGAAGAGAAGAAAAAAAAGTAGAATCATCTGAGTCTTTTTCAAAATACATTATACAATATAGGATGGAGCAAGAAATGAAAGCAACACAATTTTAATCAAATTGTGAAATTTTATTTTAGTGCAAGCATATAACATAAATAGAACAAGATTGATATAATTGAAGAACTAATAAAGATGGAGGGGAAGTCTTGGTTCCATGATCAAAGATATCGGTTCTTTTGGGTGTGTAGTCAATCCATAAATCTCGTCCATGCTTATATCTTCTGGCTTCGTATCAACTGCTAATTTCCAATTGAATCCATGCAACAAGTTAGCCATAGTTGTTCGAACAACCTTCATACCAAGGCTATACCCCGGGCACTTTCTCCTTCCTGAACCAAATGGCAACAATGCGAAATTTTGTCCTTTTATGTCTATCTTATTTTCTATGAATCTTTCAGGAATGAACTCTTCTGCCATATCCCAATACTTTGGATTTCTTCCTAAAGACCATGCGTTTACATAAACAGTTGTCCCTTTTGGTATGTCATAACCAGCGACATTACAATCCTCAGTGGAGTAACGAGGCGGAAGCACTGCACATAAAGGATGAAGTCTAAATGTCTCTTTAATTATGGCATCGACATAAGGTAGCTTTGAGAAGTCTTCTTCTTCTACCCATCGTTCTTTTCCAATGGCTCTTTCAAGTTCGTGGTGTGCCTTGTCCATGATATTTGGTCTCCTCATAAGTTCTTGAAATGTCCATTCTATCGTTGCTGCTGAAGTATCTGTTGCACCCGCTAGCAAACTCTGCCATTGATATATAGCAAAAATTACCAAGTATCAACAACAAATTAAGAAAATATTCTACTTGTATCAAAAATAAGTGAACTTACATGCATTAGTCCCATCATGCGATCAGAAGTAAGCTGAACTTCACGATTAGGGTCATTAGCAAGGTGCAACAGAGCATCAACCATGTCCTTTGGAACAAAATCCCCTGATTTTTGCATCTTTATTGCGTTGTGATCGTCAAGTACATATTTGTAAAATTGTGTGAAATTCTTCCCCAAGTCCTTCATTCGCTTTATGTATCCTTGCAAGTCGAACCAACTAAGACAAGGTATCCAATCTCCAAGATTAATCACCCCAGCTAGAAGAAACCATTCATCCAACATCCATTGCAATCTTTCAAGTGTTACTATTGAAGTATCTGAGTTTGATTGATCACTAAAATATTTGTCACTCATAACCAACCTACTAATAGTACGAAGAGAAAATCGAGGTAAATGGTCTCTAAGAAAAATTGGCTTTCCTGAGTGAGGATAAAGACGAGAAATTAAAGTTTGTCTTTCCTCAATACGAATGTACTCTAACGAATGAAGCTTCTTGGGACTAAATATCTCAGTTAGGTAAATTTTTCTAGCTTGACGCCAATATGCACCGTAAGGTGCCCATGTCATGTCTGAGTAGTTAAAACTAGTGTACTTACCAGCAGCTAACACGGGACGAGATGCAAAAATAGCATCATGTGTCTTCAATATCTCTTTAGCCATTTCTGGAGATGATACTACCAAAACAGGCTTCGAACCGAACTTTAGTAGCATTAAATCTCCATATTTTTGTGAAAGATGGTGAAAAGACACATGTGGCAATGAACTAAGGAGGTTCAAATTGCCAATAATTGGCCATGGCTTTGGACCTGGTGGTAGTTTCCTTTTGGGATGGTTCAATTTTTTAAAGACAAAAGCTAATGCAAATAGCCATGAGCCAAACACTATGAAAACCCAAGGGATGTCCATCTTTGCTAGTAGATAATAAGCTAATTCAACAAAGTTTGAGAAATCTTTATAGAGCAGCTTGGTTTAAGTTTTTTTTTTTTACCTTTTCATTGTTATTCAAAATAAGTGGTGTTTCAAATGATCAATAATATATTACAATAATATATGAGATTAACAGTTAGATATGTGATTTTTTTCATATTATGATTTTATCTTATGAGATCAAATTTCATATTTTTCAAAAATTATAATTTGAGATATTTCAAACAAAAAAAAACTGACTCATAAATTTATATTTCGTTAAAATAACTTCATATTTATATCTATTAGCCATTTAACTCGTATATAAATAAAATTTATAATCATACCATTATTTTTTAAAATTTAATATTCTCACTAACACAAAACTTGTTATTAATTTAAATCATTTTCTATGTTATCATTTTTATTCATCATATTATTATTTTTATCAAATTTATTATTACTACTTTAATATTTAATAAAAAAAGCTTTTCATCTATATTGAGTGGACAAGAGTAACCAATGGATCTGTAATAATTTATGATTATATAATTTTTTATTTATTTGGTTTGAATAAATTATTAGGACTATTCTAATAATTTTACAATTTAAAATATTTATATTTTTATGAAAAAATATCAAACATAAAAATTTTGAATTATATAATTAAACAAAAATTTAATTCTATCTTATAATTTTATATTATAATTTTATATCGCGAGCCAAATTACAAGGGAATGAGAATCTGTGGGACAAAGGAAAATTCCAATGAGAGAGATATTTAATTTGGACAGATATTTTACGTTGCATTATAGTTTTCAATCTTTATCACGTGTTCAATAACGTTACTGTAACAAGCTAACCAAGTGACATACTATATGTATCACGTTAACGTGTTATTTGACTGAAAACAAGTTATTTTAAAAATAAATTAGTTATTTAGGAATTAGTTATTATGAGATAATTTATTTCATCATATATATATGATAACTTATTCAATTATTATAAATATAAACGGTGAAATAAATTATTTTAAACATGACACAAAATTTTTATCCCGTAACTATTTATTTTTATCCCTAACTCCAAACGACCCTTAAGATTCAAAATAATTATTCATTCTAACTTATCTTTAATTAAATAATATTCTCTCCGGTTCATATTACGAGCATGTTTGGAAAGCCACGTGTTAATTGAAATTAGCGTAATTACTAAAATATATAGTAAGTATTAGCCTAGTAATTACAGTGACATATTTGTTTGTTACAGCGTAATTACATATGTATTGTTTGGTTGACCAAGTATATTAACGCATGTGTTGTTTGGTTGAACAAGTGTAATCATAAGGTAATATTGATTTTAAAAATTAAAATTAATTATTTGAAATTAAAAATTTACATTTGACAATAAGAGCTTCTATAAATGAAGTTAAATTGAATATTTAAGATATATATTGTCTTTTGAAAAAATATATCCCTATTTATTAATAAACATATGTTCTTAACAATATTTTAAACATAATGAAATGCGTATTTGATAAAAAAAAATTATATTATAAATTTAATGCCATAAAATTATTTTAAAAAATTGACAAAAAGATAATCTATCAAGGCTAACTTAAAAAATTAGCTTGCAATGCAAAATATCGAGTCAATACTCCTAAAACAAATGAAACTGAAAATATAAATAAGTTCTAAATTCAAATACAAAAATTTTAATTTAATACTTTTATGTCAAATTTCAACAAAATATACATAAATATGATTTAAAAGAAAAGGAAACCATAAGTCTATAACTTTATTAATTCAAAAATGCATTCTACTATAATTTAAAAACTAAATACTTATAAAATTATACTAACGATTTTTTAGATATTACGTAAAATTGCATGGAATCACATGAAGTAAAGGTTAAGAATAAGAAGGAAACACAATATAAAAAGTATTTTGATAAACTATTAGAAAAATAAAAATCAATCAGAATTTTGAAGTAATAAAAATAAAAGTACATTAAAAAGAAAAAATATAGAGATTAAAAAAAAGAAATTAAAAAATAATCAGTTTGTAATTGTACCATATAAATTATATGTAATTCACAGTCTCCTATGTGAACTGGAGAGTGCAATTATGCTTTGGTGAAAAAAAATTATTATTCTAAAATAATTTATCTCATATATATGGTGAAATAAGTCATCTCATATACACGATGAGATAAGTTATCCCAGAACATAATTAATCCTGAAATGTTCTCAGCCTAATGAAAAGTGAATTATTATGATTTGTCATATCCCTTCAGACAAATATTAAAGAACATCAATTATAGACTACTTTCCAGTTTCCACTATGATCCTCTAAAGTCTTCAAAAAACACTATCTTTGATGTTTAAGAATATGAGTCAGGATGTGTTCTCTCCACACAATTAGCTTTCAAAGTTGATGTCCAATGGTACTATTATTTGGACATACATAAGATATTTAGTAGGAGTTAGTACAGATGACAATGGGACAAAGAAATATTTCAACAAAGTAGAGTGAGACAGGACATGGCAAATTGAAAAAATTATATATATTTTTAATTTCATTTTGGACAGATATTTTGAACAACTTCCTAATTTCGTCATTCAATAATGGAAGTATTCATTAACGTAAATGTAAAAAGTTAACCAAGTAAAATAGGAAATGTGATTTAGAATAAAGTGCAAATATTCAAAACAATTTTGTAAAGCTTTCTGAGTTCATATGACATGTTAAGAAAATGTCATAAAAATTTCATGACCACATATTTTACGAACTTAACTTCAAAAAAAAATATTTTAAAAAAAATCCAAGAGGTCTCCATCTATGATAATTATTCAAGAAAATTTGAAATATATATATAGGTTGAGAGATACTAGCTAGGAGTCGTACCACTTCATGCTTCTAGTGAAGGTTTGGAATTTGAATACGGTATTTGCTTGAAATTGTAAAATAAAGAAAATTGGAAAAATTACTTAACTACACAATCTTTGTTTTCATATTTTCTGAAATTTTCTATTATTTCAAAATATTACAAAAACCCCTATTTTCTTTTCCTTCTCTCCTTTTCTAGATACATAACTTAGAGCCTGTTTGGCTCAGCTTAAAAGCTGGTCAAACTGACTTAAAAGCTGGTTTTTGACTTATTTAACTGTTTGACAATACTTAAAATAACTTATTTTAAGTTAAAAAAAACTTATTTTAACTCAAAAGTTAAAAGATGGGGTAGGGGTGCTTTTTTTTTCTTTTAGCTTATAAGCTGTTTTAAGTTGACCACATTTTTATCTTTTTGCCCTTAATATTTTTATACAATCTCCAAATTACCCATATAACCCTAACATTTCTTTCTTCCATTTTTCCCTTTTCACGTTTGGCATAATAACTTCAGCACTTTTATCCAAACGCATAACTGCTTATTTTAAAAATAAATTTCAGCACTTTCAAAAGTACTTTTTTAAAGCTGCTTTTATTAAGCCCATCCAAACGGACCCTTACAACTCTCTAACCAAAGATTTTTGTTTCTATTTTCACGCCTGAAATCACTCCCACATATTAGCAATTATCTTCATCACTCCAATTTTTGAATTTCAAATTTATCCTCTCTCTAGTTTATTAATTACTTGTCTCTAAAGAGATAGAACTATTTCTTCATCAAAAAAATTCTTTAGTTCTTGAATTATCGTTTAAATATTTTTTTTTAGCTATTTCATTTACAATTTTCTGATATCGTTATTGTGTATAATCATCCTACTCAATATAAATGTACTTGAGACATAAACATTACCTAGTCTATCATATATATGTGTCGAGTTCTATATCTTCAATCCTATTCAAGTGTTAAAGGCTATATAGACAGTATCAAATCAGTTTTATGTTATGTATCTACAATTTTTCGTGTTTGTTCAGTCTTATCCAATTTAGAAGGCTATGTATATGTATATATTGTTCAATAATAATCTTGATAGATAAATCACAATGTTCTATAACTAGAGCACTATGAATCAGTTTCAATAATAGATATATGATACATAACATTAACAATGTTGACTGCTTTATCATGTATTAAATTATGATATTTATCTTTTTAACCCTTATATTTTAATTTTGATGATTCATTATGCAACTCATTGATGTAACTTTCTACTACCTCCGGAAGAAGTAAAAGTTTCAGATTTACAACCAATACAGATACATATTAATGGCGAATGTGTATCAAACGTATTTGATATATATTAATGACCGTGATACATTAATACAAATTACAACTAAAATATTCGTTCTTTTGGCAACTAAAATGGTATTTGATACTTAATAACACTATTGTGTCAATCTAAAATTAATAACCGAATACATTACAATTATCAATGATACAACAATTCACAAAAAATCGATTACACGACATCTCGAGATCAATCAAAAATCAACTACACAACATCTCCCATGATGAAGATAAGGTGCAGAATGAGCTTTGAGTAGATAAACAGTAACCCACTTAACAACATCCATAGCATGACTATAAGTTCTTCACGAGCAGCCAATTATCTATCATATTCCAAAATACTCCATGAAAATATCCTTGGACAAACTAGATCCACATTATTACCAACATCATAATAACTTCGATTCTAACCAAATCAATCTTGCAAAAGTATCCCCCAAAAAATCAAAACTCAAATTCATCACAAAACTGAACGGATTTTCAATGAACACAGAGTAGAATTTTGAACGTAAAAATATTTTAATAGTGTCGTTAGACAATTGTATAGGGATAAAATAACACTCATCTCTGTAATGTATCGAATCTTCATATTTTTCTCGACTCATCAATCTCCAAGCTACAATGTTTGATTCAACTCATCTCTCTTTCTCAGATTCTTGAATCTCTCAATAAAATAGAGATATTCATAATGTATCTACTCAATTTTTTAATGATTTTGAATCGAAATATAAAAGATTTTTAACAATTTGGGAGAAGAAATTTGAAATTTGAATTTTTTGAAGTTGTTTTGCTTTGGTAGAGACTGATTAGCAGTGAAAATAAATTAATTGAGTAATTTATGGATTGAATAGTTAATTTTACGTGTCTTTTCCATTTTAAGTGCAACAGAAAAGATTTTGTTCCCTTTTTTAGCTCAACAAACAGATTTTTCTTGTATCAGAATTAATGTATCCGGAAGGTGAGTTATGTATCAGAAAAGTAGAATTTTTAAGGGATTATTGTAATTAGAATAAAATTAGGGATAAAATGTAATTTATTCCTAATACTATGTGATTTATGTAAGTTATACTTAAATAATTATTAAGGCAATCAACTTTGGCTAGATTAAGTTACTCGTTGTGTACACTCCGAGTCTACATCGTGTAGGCGGGATCAACACTTGGAAATCATTGTTGATTTCAAGTGAATCTTTGGTATGACTAACTTCTTAGCAGAAGAATAAACACATACATGCGGAAACTTTATTAATGAAAAATCCAAAAAAAAAAAATCTGGTCAAATCTCATGCACTTTCTGAAAAAACTAAATATAGATAATGAAAATGCTCGAAACGTCTGAAAGGAAATAGTGAACTAACTCTTTAACTCTGTCCACGAAGCCTCTACTAGACTAAAGGTAGGTATTGGGACGAAACTCATGACTACCTCAAAAGTAATAACGTACTACTACTAATAATAATAAGTATAATGAATGGAGTCTCCCAAAAGTAAGGAGATCTCACCAAAGACTGACAAGGCAGTGACTCAATGAAGTGTCTGTTGATGATCCCCCAACACCTATATTTGCATCATAAAACGATGCAATAAAAGAGGTCAGGATATGGAATAATATGTAATAGAGCTGAATGAAATAGTACATGAGCTCGAAGTGTATTGAAAATAACTTAACTGGAAGTAAATCATGCAATGTAATAAAACAAGTGAAGCTTTATTTTGAAAGTTTTTCTAGCCGACAACCATCACTATGAACGTCGTGAATCGTGATGATACAACGTTTAGTCTGTGTTTTCAGAGTCATCATATATTGTTGGAATTCTACCCTCCTGAATTTTTCAAAGGAACACGTACATACAACTTCTATTTGTTTGAAACTTAACGATAATCAATTCGAACAACACTTTGTATTATTTATATATTTCAAACAACACAACGATCACAAAGTTCTGTAACCTAAGGAATTATAAACTGTAATTTCTAGAGGAATTATAAACTCTAATTCCTAGCTAAGAAATTATCAACTCTAATTTCTAGTTACCAAAAGACACAAAACCCCCCGCTTTTATATCTTCTAATGTTCTTCAAGTTCTACAACTTGTCGAACAACCCCTACTCACAAAACTCAGATTGTAAAAAAGACTCTTGAATACAATCTTACAATTTTTTTTCCTCACAAATTGCAATACTCCCAATAAATCTCAAAACTCTCTCAAACCTCTTGATCGTATTTTGATCTTCTCTCTCTGTGTAAGTGCGCAATTTTTCTTAAGCAAAATTATCGCTCTATTTATATATTTGGACTTGAATCCAAAACCTATTTCAACTAGAAATTCTACTTCATGTAGGACTTCTCTTTTGTGTGGAACTCCTAGTTCAACTTGAACTTGTCTTCGCCGCATCTTCAACTCCTTGTCTGAATCAACTTTGTCTTTGCCTCTACAAAACCTTGTTAAGTTCAACTTTAATTCCTTTTTAATCAGATTGGACAGCAACAAAAACTCGATTCCTACTCTTACTCAGATTAGGCAACAACACGAACTCGAACTGGCCAACAACTTCCAGCAACTTGGCTCTGATTTTCTACCGCCTCAAATATTCTTCAACTTTTTTCTCGTCAAACTCCTATTTTTTATTTGACTTGGACACATAAACTCTCCCAGCAATTTTTCCTTTTTAATTAAGAAAACACGTTTTCTTTAATTAGTTAGCCACGCCTTAGGAAAACTTACATCAGGTTTCCTTAAATAAGTTTGCTGAAATATTGTTTAAAGTTGAACTTCTAGACCAAGTTTTTAGTACATGTTCTTAATGCTTTTACCATAGTTCAAAACAATGAGATTTAAACAACAAATCCCCCCCCCCCTTTTTGACTTAGCAAATTCAACTTCTTGCAACTAACAGGTAAGTAAGTAATATGTGTTTGCAACGCTACTTCCCCATTTATCATCAGCAGTCTTGCTTGCCTTGCTTCATCGTTTCTTGGCAGATGACTTCTTACCACTGATCTTCTTAACCACAGATCACGTCTGCTAAAATTGTTTTATGATGCAATCTGACATTTTTTAAATATACATATTCATGTGTACCCTAACAGATCGTAGGAGAAGGTTTCTTTGATGCGGCAAAGTTCTGTTCTTATTTTATAAGTAATTTTCTACCCCTTTTTAGCTTACGTGGCACTAGTTTGAAAAAAAAGTCAACCATCGTTGGGCCCACAAGATAGTGCCATGTAGGTTAAAAAGGGGTAAAAATTATTAAAAAAATAAGTTCAGGGGGGTAATAGGACCTTAGTATAGTATAAGTGTGTCTCTGAGATTTCGGGCATAGGTTGAGGGGGGTACTTCGGTATTATCCCATAAAGTAAAGTTAAATCCTATAGAGGTGTAGGTCGTGGTTTTTACCCTTAAGAGTGGGGTTTTTCGCGATAAAATATTGTATTATTGTTTTATTTACTTCACAAAACGTAACTGTTGTAATCTACAAAGGAACATATAGATTAAACATGTTCCTTAAGCGATTTTGGGGGGTAGAATTCCAACTTATACCTTGCTGGACTATAGGATAACAAAGCTGAACATTTGGATCCATCCCTAAGCCCTTATCAAGGTTGAGCGAGGGTTTTCACGGTCCAATAACACAAGCTTATGTACGATGGCGGCGCAGTTAATGGGGTTTGAGTTATCTTAATTTTTACATTAAATTGGTGTTCAATACTATTCCAAAAATGTGTGCTTAATGCTCATAATAATATCTATGTTGAGTTAATACTCCGAAGTACTTCTTTGAGCAATTAATTCTAAGAGATAAGTCACAAGTGTAACACCTGGTAAATTTTTGGGTTAAGTTATGAGAAAAAGACAAAAATATCCCTCCTAGAATGTGAAAAGAAGAGAATTAATTTTTTTTGAAGTAACGTGTGTGGTCGTGCACCTGAAGCTTAGTTAGCACAAAACTTCCTGCAAACTTAAAAGTAGCACTGATCTTGTTAGAGGAAACGTGAAACTAAAGAACAAGGAAGAACAACAATATTTAACGTGGTTCGGATCAAAATGATCCTACGTCCACCAAAGAACAACTGCACCAATATTTATTTCACTATACAAAGAATATAAGTGAAATACTACAAGAGAGAGAACACAATTCCTTAGAAGATGAGAAGGCAAGTGAAAGGATGATTTGAAAATGAATTAAGAGCTACCTATTTATAGGAATAAATTCATCCTATTGATGTCATCCATGACATCGCTATGTGTCAAAATTGTCAAGGTTAAGATAGCAAACCATTTTATGGTTTGCCTAACTTTCACCTACCAAGATACAATCTTTGACTTGTATTTCCTACTAATTATCTTCCTACCAAATATTCATATTAATTCATCTTCCATTTAGTTTGATTCCACAAGAACCAAAACGAACTCTTTCAATCTCCACCTTGGTTTGTGTTCCAAGCATGCGTATAAACAACTCCGGCCAAAACTTCTAAGCTTACTGGGCAATCCCATTGTAAGAAACAAGAAGAATCAAACCTTTGTTGAACATACCAGCTCCACCTAGCAGTTGTTCTCTTAGAGTTGCATCAATTGATGCATATTCCCGCCAAGTCCTTGCAGTGTGCAAACTTGGCAAGCGAGACTATTTTGGTCAACATGTCTGCAGCGTTATCGTCTGTGATAACCTTCTCAACCTTGATAGCTCCCTTTTCTACGACATCTCGAATAAAATAAAATCTGACATCAATGTGTTTGGTGCGCTCATGAAATCTTTGATTTTTAATCAAATGAATAGCACTTTGACTATCACATTTTAGAATTGATTTAAGCTGAGCTGAACTCAATTCTGCCACCAAACCTTTCAACCAGATAGCTTCTTTCACTGCCTCCGTTGCTGCCATATATTCTGCCTCTGTTGTAGACAAAGCGACAATCGACTGTAAATTCGATTTCCAACTAACGGCACTGCCAACGAGAGTAAAGATGTATCCAGTTGTGGACCTCCTTCGATCAAGATCCCCTGCATAGTCAGAATCAACATAACCGAGAATTGAAATACCTTCACTTTTCTGAAAGGTTAGGCCAACATCAGAAGCTCCTTTGAGATATCTCAATATCCACTTGACAGCTTCCCAATGCCTTTTTCCTGGATTTGCCATGTACTTGCTTACTACACTTACAGATTGGGCAATATCTGGACGTGTGCATACCATAGCATACATAATGCTACCAACTGCACTCGCTTAAGGAATCTTTGACATATGCTCCACCTCATCCATAGATTGAGGCATTTGTAACTCTGAAAGCTTGAAATGAGAAGCTAAAGGTGTACTTACAGGCTTGCTCATATCCATATTGAATCTTTCAAGAACTTTTTGGATGTACCTCTTCTGAGAAAGATATACAACACCATTTTCTCTTGAAATTTCCATTCCAAGGATTTTCTTTGCAACTCCTAGATCCTTCATGTCAAATTCCTTGCTCAACAGTTTCTTCAAAATATTTATCTCTACGATGTTGTTAGCAACAATAAGCATATCATCAACATACAACAAAAGATAAATCAGAGAGTTACCAGACATCTTCTTGTGATACACACAACTATCAAATGCACTCCTCGAAAATCCATGTGTAGTCATGAATGCATCAAACCTCTTGTACCACTGTCTAGGGGATTGCTTCAAACCATACAAAGACTTCTTCAGTTGGCATACATGGTCTTCTTTTCCTTTAGCTAGGAAACCTTCAGGCTGATCCATATAGATCGTCTCTTCTAGATCACCATGTAAAAAAGCAGTTTTGACATCAAGCTGTTGAAGCTCTAAATCAAATTGTGCAACCAATGCTAGCAGCACGCGAATTGAGCTATGTTTCACGACTGGAGAAAAGATCTCATTGTAGTCAATTCCCTCCTTCTGACTGAAACCCTTTGCAACCAATCTCGCCTTGAACCTAGCAGCTTCCACTTCTGGAATACCTTCTTTCTTTCTGTAGACCCATTTACATCCAACTGTCCTTATCCCCTTTGGCCTTTTAACTAAGACCCATGTCTCATTTCTGTGAAGAGACTCCATCTCTTCCATCATGGCCAACTGCCATTGTGCAGCATCTTTGCAAGAAGTTGCTTCAATATACGAAGAGGGCTCGAGATCCTTAATCTCTTCTTCTGCAGCTACGAACGCTTGTGCAATCAGATTTTCTTGCTCTATAAGACGTTCCGGTTTCCGTATCCGCCTTTTGTCCCTTCCCTTCGCAATTGTGTATGGTTCATTCGAAGCAAGTTCTTCTGCATCTTTTGACTCATCACTTTGAGTCTCTTGATCCCGTTTCTTGGTAAGCTCCACCGGTAGCTCCACCTGCTCGTTGTTCTCGTTTCTAGATAACTCCACAGAAACTTTACGAGGATCAAGTATAGAGGATTCATCAAAGGTAACATCTCTACTAACTACAAATTTGAGTAAAGACAAACACCATAGTTTGTACCCTTTTACTCCATCAACATACCCTACGAATATGGCCTTTTTAGCCCTTGGTTCAAGCTTACCTTCATTAACATGATAATAAGTTGGACACCCAAATATTCGCAAGTATGAATAGTTAGAGGGTTCACCTGACCAGACCTCATTCGGAGTCTTAAAGTCAATCGCTGATGCTGGAGACCGATTGACAATATGAGAAGCAGTATGAACTGCTTCAGCCCAAAATACTTTGGACATCTTAGCTTGTAAGAGCATACAACGAGCCTTCTCAAGAAGAGTTCTGTTCATTCTCTCGGCAACTCCATTCTGCTGTGGTGTGTGCCTGACCGTCTTATGCCTTGCGATCCCATGAACCTTGCAGAAATCATTGAACTCTTCACTGCAAAACTCCAAGCCATTGTCCGTGCGAAGATACTTGATTTTCCTCTCAATTTGATTTTCAACCAAAATCTTCCACTCTTTAAATGCTTCAAAAGCATCACCTTTTGTCTTCAGGAAACGCACCCAAACCTTTCGTGAAAAATCATCAATGAATGTGAGAAGATACCTCTTTCCTCCCTTTGATGGAAGCTTAGAGGGACCCCATAAATCTGAATGGATGTAGTCTAGCACCCCTCCCGTCTTGTGCTTGCCAGTGCTGAAGCTGACCTTTTTCTGCTTCCCTAAGACGCAGTGCTCACAAAATTCAAGTGTGCTGATCTTCTCACCATTCAAAAGGTTGCGGTTGCTCAACATCTCCAATCCTCGTGCGCTCATATGTCCTAGTCTCATGTGCCATAATTTTGCCTTGTCATCATTAGATAACTGCACTGTAGATTCATTTACAGAGCCAATAATGGTGCTTCCCGCAAGTGTGTAGAGGCCATCCTCCATCTTGGCCTTCAACATGACTAAAGACCCTTTAGTCACTTTCATAGTTCCTCCTTCACTCATGTACTTATAGCCTTGTTTATCTAAAGTACCCAGGGAGATCAAATTCTTCTTTAGATCAGGAACATGACGGACTTCTGTAATAGTCCTCATGATTCCATCATGGCAGCGAACATGAACTGAACCAATGCCAACTATTTTACAAGTTGCATTATTGCCCATTAATACAGTTCCTCTGCTTGTTTCATAGCTGCTGAACCAATCTTTTCGGAATGTCATATGCAGAGTACAACCAGAGTCTAAGATCCATTTGTTGTCATAGACTCCATTATTGCATGATGTTGTTAGTACATAATCATCATCATTATCATGTACTTTCTCAACAATGGATGCACTCGCCTTTTCTTTGGACTTCGACATAGGGCAATCTCGTTCAAAGTGCCCCTTCTTGTGACAGCCCCAACACTCCGCATTCTTTTTGTTCACACGAGACTTTGATCTGTACTTCGATTTGCTCCTTCCTTTTTGGCTAGTACGACCTCTTACAAAGAGCCCACTAGCTTCGTCACTTTTGTCTCCTTCAAAATGCATCCGCACATCACAAGAGTTTAGTGCTTGCCGCACTTGCTCAAGTTTAATAGGTTGTTTGCTATACATCATTGAATTCTCAATATCACGATATTTTGAAGTCAATGAAAATAGTAAAGAACATGCAAGTGTCTCCTCGTCCTTTTTAATTCCAGCAGTTTGTAAGTCTATCACAAGTTTATTGAACGCATCTAGATGGTCTTGCAACAAAGTACCTGAATCCATCTTAAATGTATGAAGACGCCGTTGTAACAACATCCTTGTTATCACTGACTGGTCCTGGTAAAGCCCTTCCAGCTTTTCCCATAACTCTTTGGCCGTCTCTTCGGTACTTGTACTCACTTCACAAAGTACGTTAGGTGCAAGGGACAGTTGGATTGCACTCAATGCATCTCCTTCAATCTTTTCCTTGTCGGAATCCGATATCTTATCGGGGTACTTTCCGTCAATAGCATGGATTGAACCTTCCCTCCGCAGTAACGCTATCATCTGGATTTTCCAGATATTGAAGTTGTTGCGCCCACTAAATCTATCAATTTCAAACTTCATGGAACTCATTTTTTTTAACTTGTTCTTCCTTTTCTACTACAATGTATTTGGAACTACAGAAAACCAAAGTAATCCTTTTCTGATGTGGAAGTTCAGACTGTGTTGCAACCACAGAGCATACTCAGACAGAACCTTGCTCTGATACCAATTGTTAGAGGAAACGTGAAACTAAAGAACAAGGAAGAACAACAATATTTAACGTGGTTCGGATCAAAATGATCCTACGTCCACCAAAGAACAACTGCACCAATATTTATTTCACTATACAAAGAATATAAGTGAAATACTACAAGAGAGAGAACACAATGCCTTAGAAGATGAGAAGGTAAGTGAAAGGATGATTTGAAAATGAATTAAGAGCTACCTATTTATAGGAATAAATTCATCCTATTGATGTCATCCATGACATCGCTATGTGTCAAAATTGTCAAGGTTAAGATAGCAAACCATTTTATGGTTTGCCTAACTTTCACCTACCAAGATACAATCTTTGACTTGTATTTCCTACTAATTATCTTCCTACCAAATATTCATATTAATTCATCTTCCATTTAGTTTGATTCCACAAGAACCAAAACCAACTCTTTCAGATCTTGATGCGCGGATGTCCGATGGATATCTACTTTGCACACTGGTTCGCACAAACTACATAGTGCTAAAAAAAATAGGCATAATTTTTAGCAAATAACTTGGATTGACGAACAGTCAAAAGCGGTTGAAAGAAAACTTCATGGCCTTTCATTTGGTTGATATGAAGCCACAAAACTCTTCATATGTTAGGAGATATCATGATTGATTGAAGTTGACCTTGAATGAACTTACACACATACACACACAAAAAAAAAAATCATTAAAGAACCTCTCAAACTCGACTTTGTGCTAAAGGTTCATTATGATTTTAACTCACATCCAAAGCACTTCCAATTCTTAAGAATGAAGTTAACATATATGAATAAGTAGTATATCACCCGGCCCAAGTTGATACACTTATAATACGAGTAGAGTTGCCAGGTGTTGCACTTGTTAATTCTCTCTTAGAATTAATTGGTTAGTCCTACAAGTCAGAATAAACACCTAAAATAACTTCACCTAAAAGACCAGAAATTCAAGACTCTTTCCTCTTAAAATGAAATAGTTTGAGTGCTTGAGTTCTTCTAGTCTTGGTATAAAAAGGGAATTGACAGTTGCATCCATTAGTGTATTATTTTGATTTTCAGGTTTTAGAGTAGTGTTTTACCTACTGTTGAAAATTTCAAATTGTCATTATATAAAAATGTAAAATCTAACTATTTTTTTGCACCTCTAACTTAATCACTTTAAAAATTAAACATAATATTACAAGATGAGAAATAAATAAAAATGAAAAGGAAGTCTTAATAAACGGGAGAGGACTTATAGGTACGTAAGTTATAACATTTTCTTCCTCTTGTCCATATAAAGCTAGCTAGGATATTTGATGTTTTGCTATAAAAAAGAGATTAATATTATACATTTTTATAGGATGGAGCAAGAAGTGTTGCTTCGTCAAAAAGTGGATTTTTATATTAACTTAATAAGACCAAAACAAAGTACTAGTCCTAATAAAGATGGAGGGGAAGTCTAGGTTCCATAATCACTGATATAGGCTTTTTTGGGTGCGTAGTCAATCCATAAATCTCCTCCATGCTTATATATTCTGGTTTCATATCTCCTGTTAATTTCCAATTGAATCCATGTAACAAGTTAGCCATTGTTGTTCGAACAACCTTCATACCTAAGCTATAACCCGGGCACCTCCTCCTTCCTGAACCAAATGGCAACAATGCAAAATTTTGTCCTTTTATGTCTATCTTATTTTCTATGAATCTTTCAGGAATGAACTCTTCTGGCCTGTCCCAATACTTTGGATTTCTTCCTAAAGACCACGCGTTTACATAAACAGTTGTCCCTTTTGGTATGTCATAACCCCCAACATTACAATCTTCCAGAGAGTAATGAGGAGCAAGCAATGCACATAAAGGATGAAGTCTAAATGTTTCTTTAATTATGGCATCGATATAAGGTAACTTAGAGAAGTCCTCTTCTTCTACCCATCCTTCTTTTCCAATGGCTCTGTCAAGTTCTTGTTGTGCCTTCTCCATGATGTTTGGACTCCGCAAAAGTTCTTGAAATGCCCATTCTATTGTTGCTGCGGAAGTATCTGTTCCACCAGCTACCAAATTCTGCCATTGATTGTGCAAAAAATCATTACCAAGTATCAACAATAAATTAAGAAAATACTGAATCGAACTTACATGTATTAGTCCCATCATGCGATCAGAAGTAAGTTTAACTTCAAGATTAGGGTCATTAGCAAGGTGCAACAGAGCATCAACCATGTCCTTTGGAACAAAATCCTTTGCTTTTTGTATCATTTTTGCGTTGTGATCATCAAGTACATACTTATAAAACTCCGTCATATTCTTCCCTAATGCCTTCATTCGCCTTACGTATCCTTGCAAGTCAAACCAACTAAGCCAAGGTATCCAATCCCCAATATTGATCACCCCACCTAGAAGAAACCACTCATCCAGCATCCATTGCAATCTTTCAAGTGTTACTATTGAAGTATCTGAGTCGTTTGACTGATCACTACAATAGTTGTCACTCATAACCAACCTATTTATAGTGCGAAGAGTAAATCGAGGTAAATGGTCTTTAAGAAAAATTGGTTTTCCTGAGTGAGCAAAAAGACAAGAAATCAAAGTTTTCCTTTCCTCGATACGAACGTACTCTAAATAATCAAGTCTCTTGGGACTAAATATCTCGGTTAGGTAAATTTTCCTAGCTTGACGCCAATATGCACAATAAGATGCCCATACCATGTCTGAGTAGTTAAAACTAGTGTGCTTACCAACGGCTAATGAAGGGCGAGAAGCAAAGATAGTATCATGTGTTTTCAATATCTCTTTAGCCATTTCTGGAGATGATGCTACCAAAACAGGCTTCGAACCAAACTTTAGTAACATTAAATCTCCATATTTTTGTGAAAGATGGTGAAAAGACACATGTGGGAGTGAACCAATGAGGTTCAAATTGCCAATAATTGGCCATGGCTTTGGACCTGGTGGTAATTTCCTTTTGGAATGATTGAATTTTTTTGAGAGGAAAACTAATGATAGTAGCCATGCACTAAACACTATGAAAACCCAAGAGATATCCATCTTTGATTAGATAAGAAGTGACTGAAGTTGAATAGATATAATAATTCAAGCAAGTTTGAGAAATATTTATAGTGCAACTTGCTAGAGTTTAGTAGGATTTTCTTTAACGAGTGTCAATGGTTATTAGTAAAAAAAATATAAATAGGCTAGTTGGGCTTGAACACACAACCTCACATAGTGTTTTTATGTCCCTAACCAATAGACACTACAATAAAAATAACTTTTAGCGGCATTAAACATTGACATTTTTTGCTAAAGTCTTTACCCACATTACTTAAGTGTTATTAGAATCAATGACGCTAAAGGCTTTAGGGACATATACTGAGAGTGTTAATTGCCGTTAAAAATACATATTTAGAGACAATTAGGAATTAATTGTCGCTAATGATCTTTTTTGATGTAGTGAGACTAAGCCTTCTACTTCTTTCAGAAGGTGTCAATTTATGTATTTATAAAACTAAAATTTAACCACTATATACAACGTAATTTTTCGATCAGGGGTGTCGCTTGACACCCCATGGATCAAGGTAGGTCCGCCATTGGTAATACTCTTATCGTTATACAAATGACTCACACATATTCTTATTGTTAAAAAAAAAAAAAAAAAAAAAAAAAAAAAAAAACATATACCCTTTATCTAACAGAGGTGAAATAAATTTGTTTAAAATTCATTTTTTTTACTTTAAATTTTAGAAAAATTCATGTAGGGTATATATGGTCCTTCTGACAAAGTTCAAGGTATATTTAAATATTTTTCATACAAAAATTATTTTTTTCTTCTTTGATTATCATTATTTGAGTTTCTTATTTATTTTATTTTTCATTTCATTCTTTAGTGTAAAGAAAAAATTTTACAACTATTTTTTTCGGCTATATTGTAATTTAGTTTTTGTATTTGTAAAAATCAAATAAAAAATGGGGCATCTATAATAAATTTTACAAGAAAATTAGTGAAACACTAATAAATTTGACCATCAAAATAATAAATTTAAATTAATAGTTGAAACAAAAAAGTAAAAACAAAATGTGTGTGAGTAAATCAAATATACCCCATATGGATTATTTTTTTCAAGAAAAATAGTAATCAAAATTAAGTTTTTCATTAGAGGAAAAGGATATATGTGAGTCATTTGTATAATAATAGGGGTATATAGGAGATTTGGTATAAATATATCCTCCATCCGCCTTATAAGCGTGGATTGTTAGAAATAAAAGTATTTCTTAGTCAAAAGATTGATGTCAAGTAGAGCTGTTCAATATCGAACCGAAACCGATTAGCCGAACTGATAAAAAAGTTATTGATTTATAGTATTGGGTTATTGTTTAGTGGTTTTGATAACGGTTTTGATTTTATTTTTTTTTGTTATCGGTTCTTATCAGTTTGAAGTTTTTTTTTACAGGTTTACCGATAACCCGGTGGTAAATTAAATAATTATAATTATACCATTTTGTATCTAAAGTCTTCGACTTATTGATTTCCTACTTTTATTTTTGATTGTCTCAAACACTTGGTTATTCTATAATGTAAAAGTGTTTGCTTTTGAGAAAGATATAAATTGTCAAGTCAAGTGCATAGTTTATTTGGTTCGTCACCTTGTTTCTAAGTGATTTTCAATATTTTTTCTTTTGTGACAATTTTTAACGGTTAAATCGATAACCGAACCGATAACTATCAATAACCGATAAGTCAATATCTTAATGGTTCTATAATGATTTAGCATCTCTACAAACCGATAACCAATAAGCCAACTCGATAAACTTTAAAATGAAACTGAACCGAACAAACCGATACGCAATCCTAATGTCAAAGTGTATTGAGGTGGGAGGGGAAGGAGGGAAAAATAGATGGAGAATAATTTTATAAGAATTGTAGGGTTGAGGGGCATTTTAGGTCCTTTGTTCTTTTCAGGACAAAGTAGCAAATTTAAGAAAGTGATCTATCTATCTATTGTCCTCAATTGTTGTTCTAGTTAGTTGTAGAGAAAATAAGTAACTTCTTTGTAGCAAATTTAGGGTATCAAGTATCAAGTGTCATTTGCTCATTAAAGAAGAGATGATCTAAGAATTAGATTTTTTTTATGGTTTTCATATATTATGATTTAATTTTATTTTTGCCATTTTAGAACTGATCATCCTAAATAGAAAGTACCTTTTTTCTTTGTGGAAAATAATTTTTGGACAATTACAAAATCAACTTTGTCTTGCCTTGCTTTCAATTATTATAAGATGAGTATCATGAGTAATCTTATCTATATGATTTGTCACTATAGAAATCTCACTTAAGTATGGAGAAATCAAGGATTGTATTGATAATTTTGATATTGAGTTACAAGTTCTTTATATAGGAGGAGAAGACTCTTATTCTAGTTATACTAGGAATTCTACTACAACACAATTATTTACACGAGTAGTATTGTATTACAAGTCAAATATCTTATTCGAGTCCTACAATATTCAGTAGCTTAGCCGTACATAACTTAGAATTTAGTAATCTAGTCCTAGTATGACTCTTACTCTAACTCGTCAGTTTGCTTCGATGGGCATGTTCCATCGATCTTCAAGCTTCCTTCAACAGTCACTGGAATGTTCGTGGTTCGGTTATTGATTAAAACTAAAATCAAATTAATCTAGCTGGTTTTTAAATTTTTAAAATGGGATAATACTCAATTATCACCTAGCCTATACCCAAAATCCCTAAGACACACCTTATCTTTGATGAGGTCATATTACCCCCTCCAACTTTTTTTAAGTAATTAATTACCACTTTAGTACCTACGTGACAATAATTAATATTATGAATGATATTAATTATTATGAGTAGAAGTTACAAGTTAGATGAAAAGATATATGAGTTATGAATCTTTTTAGACACTCAATAATGTGTTAAATTTTATGAAGTTCTTTTTAGAAGCTAACAAAGAAAAATATGAAAAAGATATATATAGGGCAGCCTACCACTACATATTTTAGTATAATATGAAAATAAAGAGTTGAAATTGTGTAAAACTCTTTTAAGTAACTTTGAAAAATAGACATTTTTTCAAAGGGCTAATAAGTACTATTAACTATGATTTTCTCATTAGAGAAGAGAGATATAAGAGCTAGGAGGAAAAATTGATAGTTTTCATAAATTATGATTATTTTTTTCTTTTTTCCATTTTGTAATTGATAATTCTTAAAAGTAAGTCCCTTTTCTCTTTGTGGAAGATCATATTTGGACGATTACAAATTCAATTTTGCTTTCAATTTTTTTGTAATATAAACACCAATGCTCAATCCTATCTCTATGAATTTAATAAGTCACCGTTAAATTTTTCCATGGAAGTGGAGTTTCGTAGCTTAAGTAAACATTCACGAGAGGTCTTGTGAAGTATCAATCTAGAAATTTAAAACAAAAATGATTAATTGTATTAAAGAAGAGACTCCTTTATCGGCCATTTATTTCGTTAATAAAACAAAAACAGCATAAAATAGAGCTACATGTGTTTATAAAAAAAATGATTATATTAAAATACTGATATGAAAAGTATGGAAGAATATATCTGATAAATTAAACTATTGATGTAAAAAAAATCACGACAGATACTAGGTAGGCATCTTACCATTTCATGCTTCTTGTAGGTGTTTGAATAGTATTTGCTTGAATTGTACAATAAACAGAATTTGAAATCAAATTTGTCACATTATTAATTCACTTTGGAAAGTAGAAAATTCACCTAAGGTAATAATTAAAAATGAATTTAAGAAAAGTCAGATACAATTTTTAAAAATAAAATAATTAAAGCTATCCTTGATGGTCAATTGCTACTAATTGAATGACTATTAAGGCAAAACTCACCTTGACAAGCAATAGGAGAAAAAAACTCTTGGCTAGATTAAATTAATGAATTGCTTAAAGAGTTGACAAGTCTCGACAAGTAATTAAAAAAAATTACCTACAGACAAGCAATAAACACTCTAATAATCACTTTTTTCTAGCCGACAATTTAGTAAATACTCTAATTTAAGATTGATTCATCCTCTTAAAATGGAATGATTTGAACGCTTGAGCTTCTTCTAATTTTGGAATAAAAAATATATTGATTAGTGGGATGATGTGTTCTTAATATGATTCTATGTTCTAAATTTGTATTTTTGAATATTTTCTTAAATCAGACTTGTCACTTCTCTTTTAGAAAAATATAATATTTATATTTTGTTTAGTATTAGTCATATAGACAAGGTTAATATTTTGAAGTTTGTTTAAACTTATAAAAAAACTTTTAAAAAGAAAATTACATTTTTAAGTGCAAACAATTCATATGTATATAATAGAATAAAACATTTACCCATTAGGTTTTCGTTTTCACCATCTTTGTGTGAGGTCCATCCCCATTTACCAAACTTTGAATAACTTTGTGCCAATTTCAAAGTTTGGTAGAGTTGGTAATCTATAAAGAAGAAAAACTTGTTTTGTGCCAATTTCAAAGTTTGGTAGAGTAGGTAAGCTATGAAGAAGAAAAAAGTGTTTTTCTTCTATAGCACATTTGGAGGGTAGTGTATTTGTTCCCTATAAAAGGGAGGAGAATTCTTCATTCTAAGTACACCAAAAAAGAATTACAAAGGAGAGAAAGAAGAGTGAGGCATCACAGAGGAAAATAATCTGTGAGGAAAAATAGAGAGTGTGAGCGATATTGTAGTGAGGTGGAAAAATCAAAAGAGTGTTATTTCTTTTGAATGTGTAGTGGTCTTTGGAGTTTTACTCAGACATACAAGTGTAAAATCCTTACTATAGTGATATTCGTTGCTCTCTCTCGGGTCGTGGTTTTTCCCTTATTTAGAAGGGTTTCCACGTAAAATCTTGGTGTCATTATTTCTCTTTTATTCTGATTGATTAACCGCATTGTTGTGTTCCGCATTTGTTGCCTTTATTACCGCAAATATTATTTCTGTTACGGATTTATTCCCAACAATTGGTATCAGAGCACAGGTTCTGCTCATTTACAGAAATATTTTTTGCAGCTCATTGTACTATACTCAATAAAAAAAATGTCTGGAGTAAAGTACAAGGTAGCAAAATTCAACGGTGATAGCGGTTTCTCAATGTGGCAGAGAAGGATGAAAGACTTGCTCATCCAACAGGGTTTGCACAAGGCACTAGGCGGCAAATCCAAAAAGCCCGAATCCATGAAACCTGAGGATTGGGAAGAATTGGATGAAAAGGCTGCTAGTGCAATCAGATTGCACTTAACAGATGATGTAGTTAATAACATCGTCGATGAAGAGAGTGCATGTGGCATTTGGACAAAGTTAGAAAATCTATACATGTCCAAAACGCTGACAAATAAATTGTACCTAAAGAAACAGTTATATGCACTACATATGGATGAAGGTACAAATTTTTTGTCTCATTTAAATGTACTTAATGGACTAATCACGCAGCTAGCAAACCTCGGAGTAAAGATCGAGGATGAAGATAAAGCCATAGTGCTCCTAAACTCGTTGCCATCTTCCTACGATACTTTATCAACAACCATTTTACATGGTAAGGACTCTATTGAGTTGAAGGATGTCACATCAGCCCTTTTGCTTATGAGAAGATGAGAAAAAGGCCTGAAAATCACGGACAGGCTCTCATCACGGAAAGTAGAGGCAGAAGTTACCAAAGGAGCTCAAGTAACTATGGTAGATCCGGAGCTCGTGGAAAGTCCAAAGTCCGATCAAAATCAAAGGCCAGAAATTGCTACAATTGCGATCAACCAGGACACTTCAAAAGAGATTGTCCAAATCTAAAAAGGGGCAAAGGGGAAAGCAGCGGCCAAAAGAATGATGACAACACAGCTGCCATGGTGCAAAATAGTGACGATGTTGTTCTCCTCATAAATGAGGAAGAAGAATGCATGCACTTGGCAGGTATAGAATTGGAATGGGTGGTCGACACAGCAGCATCTTATCATGCCACACCGGTAAGAGATCTTTTTTGCAGATATGTAGCCGGTGATTATGGCAATGTGAAAATGGGTAACACAAGTTACTCAAAGATTGCGGGGATCGGAGACATTTGCTTAAAAACAAATGTTGGATGCACATTAGTGTTGAAAGATGTGCGCCACGTACCTGATTTGCGGATGAACTTGATCTCGGGAATTGCTTTGGACCAAGATGGATATGAGAACTACTTTGCAGATAAAAAATGGAGACTCACCAAAGGGGCATTGGTGATTGCAAAAGGAGTTGCTCGTGGCACGTTATACAGGACAAATGCAGAAATATGCCAAGGTGAATTAAATGCGGCTCACGAAGAAAATTCTGCAGATTTATGGCATAAAAGAATGGGTCATATGAGCGAGAATGAATTGCAAATTCTTTCCAAAAAGTCACTCATCTCTTTTCCCAAAGGTACAACGATAAAACCCTGTAACTACTGCTTATTTGGTAAACAACATAGAGTCTCATTTAAGACATCATCTGAAAGAAAGTCGAATATACTTGATTTAGTATATTCTGATGTTTGTGGTCCAATGGAGATAGAATCGATAGGAGGTAATAAATACTTTGTTACCTTTATTGATGACGCTTCTCTCGAAAATTGTGGGTTTATATCTTGAGAACCAAAGATCAGGTGTTTCAAGTATTTCAAAAGTTTCATGCTCTGATAGAAAGAGAGACAGGTCGAAAGCTAAAACGTCTCCGAACCGACAATGGAGGTGAGTACACTTCAAGAGAATTTGAAGAGTACTGTTCAAACCATGGAATCAGACATGAAAAGACAGTTCCTGGACCCCACAACACAATGGTGTAGCTGAGAGAATGAATCGCACCATTGTTGAGAAGGTGAGAAGCATGCTCAGAATGGCTAAATTACCCAAGACATTCTGGGGTGAAGCAGTTCGAACAGCGTGTTATCTTATCAATCGTAGTCCATCAGTTCCGTTGGAGTTTGACATTCCGGAGAGAGTTTGGACCAACAAGAGATGTCTTACTCTCGCACCTAAAGGTTTTCGGTTGCAAAGCTTTTGCACATGTACCGAAGGAGCAAAGAACCAAGCTAGATGATAAATAAGTTCCTTGCATATTCATCGGATATGGAGATGAAGAGTTCGGGTACAGACTATGGGATCTTGTAAAGAAGAAGGTCATCAGAAGTAGAGATGTAATCTTTCGAGAAAGTGAAGTTGGAACTGCTGATGATCTATCCGAGAAGGCCAAGAAAAAGAATGGTATAGTCCCTAATCTTGTTACTATTCCTTCTTCTTCTAACCATCCCATAAGTGCAGAAAGTACGATTGATGAAGTTGCTAAGCATGAAGAGCAACCTGATGAGATTGTTGAGCAGGGGGAGCAACTTGGTGATAATACCGAGCAAATGGAGTACTCAGAAGAAGAAGACAATCTCAACCTCTGAGGAGATCAGAAAGACAAAGGGTAGAATCAACCAAATACCCTTCCTCAGAGTATGTTCTTATCAATGATGAAGGTGAGCCAGAAAGTCTTAAGGAGGTGTTGTCTCATCCAGAAAAAAGCCAATGGATGAAAGCCATGCACGAAGAGATGGGATCTCTACAGAAAAATGGCACATACCAGCTAGTTGAACTTCCAAAAGGAAAAAGACCACTTAAGTGCAAGTGGGTCTTTAAACTCAAGAAAGATGGAAATGGCAAGTTGGTGAGGTACAAAGCTCGATTGGTTGTAAAAGGCTTCGAACAAAAGAAAGGTATTGATTTTGATGAAATTTTTTCACCTGTTGTCAAAATGACTTCTATTCGAACTATTTTGAGCATAGCAGCTAGTCTAGATCTTGAAGTGGAGCAATTGGACGTGAAAACTGCATTTCTTCACGGAGATTTGGAAGAAGAGATTTATATGGAGCAACCAGAGGGATTTGAAGTATCTGGAAAGAACACATGGTGTGCAAATTGAATAAGAGTCTTTATGGGTTGAAACAGGCCCCAAGGCAATGGTACAAAAAGTTTGACTCTTTCATGAAAAGTCAAACGTACACAAAGACCTATTCTGATCCATGTGTATACTTCAAACGATTTTCTGACAACAATTTTATTATTTTGTTGTTATATGTGGATGACATGTTAATGTAGGACAAGACAAAAGCTGATTGCAAAGTTGAAGAAAGATTTGTCCAAGTCATTTGACATGAAAGACTTGGGCCCAGCACAACAAATTCTAGGGATGAAGATTGTTCGAGAACGAACAAAAAGAAAGTTGTGGCTATCTCAAGAGAAGTACATTGAACGTGTACTAGAACGCTTCAACATGAAGAGTGCTAAACCTGTTAGCACGCCTCTTGCGAGTCATCTGAAGTTGAGCAAACAGATGTGTCCTACAACAAAAGAGGAGAGAAGAGGGAATGACTAAAATTCCTTATTCTTCAGCAGTGGGGAGTTTGATGTATGCGATGGTGTGTACCAGACCTGATATTGCTCATGCAGTTGGTGTTATTAGCAGATTCCTTGAAAATCCTGGAAAAGAACACTGGGAGGCAGTTAAGTGGATACTCAGGTACCTAAGAGGTACCACAAGAGATTGCTTGTGTTTTAAAGGATCTGATCCAATCTTGAAAGGCTATACTGATGCTGATATGGCAGGTGACCTCGATAATAGAAAATCCACTACTGGATTTTTGTTTACATTTTCAGGGGGAGCTATATCATGGCAGTCAAAGTTGCAGAAGTGTGTCGCACTCTCTACAACTGAGGCAGAATATATTGCAGCTACTGAAGCTGGCAAAGAGATGGTATGGCTGAAACGATTTCTTCAAGAACTTGGATTGCATCAGAAGGAGTATGTCGTCTATTGTGACAGTCAGAGTGCAATAGACTTGAGCAAGAACACCATGTATCATGCAAGGACGAAGCATATCGACGTGAGATATCACTGGATTCGTGAAAAGATAGAGGACGGATCTATGCAGGTCATGAAGATCCCTACTACTGAAAACCCTTCAGATATGCTGACCAAGGTGGTATCAAAGGACAAGTTTGAGCTATGCAAAGAACTTGTCGGCATGTACTCAAGCTAGAAACCTGGAGCTACCTCCTTCAGGTGCATGGGTCTGGAGGGGGAGATTGTGAGGTCCATCCCCATGTACCAAACTTTGAATAACTTTGTGCCAATTTCAAAGTTTGGTAGAGTTGGTAATCTATAAAGAAGAAAAACTTGTTTTGTGCCAATTTCAAAGTTTGGTAGAGTAGGTAAGCTATGAAGAAGAAAAAAGTGTTTTTCTTCTATAGCACATTTGGAGGGTAGTGTATTTGTTCCCTATAAAAGGGAGGAGAATTCTTCATTCTAAGTACACCAAAAAAGAATTACAAAGGAGAGAAAGAAGAGTGAGGCATCACAGAGGAAAATAATCTGTGAGGAAAAATAGAGAGTGTGAGCGATATTGTAGTGAGGTGGAAAAATCAAAAGAGTGTTATTTCTTTTGAATGTGTAGTGGTCTTTGGAGTTTTACTCAGACATACAAGTGTAAAATCCTTACTATAGTGATATTCGTTGCTCCTCTCGGGTCGTGGTTTTTCCCTTATTTAGAAGGGTTTCCACGTAAAATCTTGGTGTCATTATTTCTCTTTTATTCTGATTGATTAACCGCATTGTTGTGTTCCGCATTTGTTGCCTTTATTACCGCAAATATTATTTCTGTTACGGATTTATTCCCAACACTTTGATAGTAGTACTGATCCTCTAAATAAACTCTGATTTCGTTGGGGAAAAAATGGAAGTTTTTCGTTGTGTCGTTATTATTATATTTATTTATTATATTTTTGTAACATTAGTTAAATATTTATAAATATTATTTAAAAGAAACATACAAAAGTACATTATGAATGATATTAATTATTATCAGTAGAAGTTACAAGTTAGATGAAGAGATATATGAGTTATGAATCTTTTTAGACACTCAATAATGTGTTAAATTTTATGAAGTTCTTTCTTGAAGCTAACAAAGAAAAACATTAATGGTAAATTTTATTTGTTGTGTAGGGTTTATAGTGAAATTTAATAATTTTTTAAAAGTAAATTTGTTAAGTTTAAAGTAAAAGACCGAATTGATACTTTTTTATCATTCATTAATAACTATTTTAATCAAGTAAAATGTCTTAAAGATCAAAAAAAGCACATTCATTATATACTAAGAACGGTTTCAATAAAGTGATATAGATTTAGGACCAAAATAGAGCATTACCCATAAGAACCATTGTGATTTTTTTTTCTGTTTGCTTATAGAGTTCAACAATATCCCACAAGCATCAAACCTAATTTTACTAGACAACAAACTACAAATACTCTAATTTATTTCAAGCTTATCCTCTTAAAATGGAATGGCATGGATACTTAAACTTCTTAGGTGCATCAAATTTGGTGGCTTGTGTTTTAATTTGATCCAAGTTCTAAAATAGTAATATTTTATTATTATTTTTTGACTATTTTCTTAAATCAGATTACTTGTCATTTCTTTGAGAATACAAAATTTAGTTCATTATTAAATTGAGCAAGATAGTAAGATAACTTTGAAAGATAAAATAAAATTATTATTGATGGTCAATTACCACAAACTGAGGCAATCAAATTACTTGTTGGATCACTACTAAAACCAACTGATTAAAAAGTTCAAGAAAATGAAACAAAGATTTTTTTTTTCCTTTTTTCTATTATTATTAAAGCTAGTTCTAATAAAGATGGAGGGGAAGTCTAGGTTCCATAATCACAGATACAGGCTTATTTGGGTGTGTAGTCAATCCATAAATCTCGTCCATGCTTATATCTTCTGGCCTCATATCTCCTGCTAATTTCCAATTGAATCCATGCAACAAGTTAGCCATTGTTGTTCGAACAACCTTCATACCAAGGCTATACCCCGGGCACTTTCTCCTTCCTGAACCAAATGGCAACAACGCGTAATTTTGTCCTTTTATATCTATGTTATTTTCTATGAATCTTTCTGGAATGAACTCTTCAGCCCTATCCCAATACTTTGGATTTCTCCCTAAAGACCACGCGTTTACATAAACAATTGTCCCTTTTGGTATGTCATAACCAGCAACATTACAATCCTCAATGGAGTAATGAGGAGGAAGCAATGCACATAAAGGGTGAAGTCTAAATGTCTCTTTGATTATGGCATCTATATAAGGTAACTTAGAGAAGTCCTCTTCTTCTACCCATCGTTCTTTTCCAATGGCGATGTCAAGTTCTTGTTGTGCCTTCTCCATGATGTTTGGACTCCGCAAAAGTTCTTGAAATGCCCATTCTATTGTTGCTGCTGAAGTATCTGTTGCACCTGATATCAAATCCTAACATCGATAGCAAAAAAAAAATAAGAAAATGATCTATCTTATGGTAGAGAAAATAATTAAAACTTACATGTATTAATCCCATTAGCCTATCGGACGTAAGCTTAACTTCAAGATTAGGGTCATCAGCAAAGTGCAACAAAGTATCAACCATGTCCTTAGCAACATAATCCTCCTCTATTTCTCTCTTTGTTGCCTTGTGATCTTCAATTACATAGTTAAAAAAAATTGTGAAATTTTTCCCTAAAGTTTTCATTTGCTTTACGTATCCTTGTAAGTCGAACCAACTAAGCCAAGGTATCCAATCCCCAATATTAATCACCCCACCAAGAAGAAACCACTCATCGAGCATCTGTTGTAACGTTTCAAGTGTTATTATTGACTGGTCATCATTATAATATTTGTCACTCATAACCAACCTACTTATAGTGCGAAGTGTAAATCGAGGTAAATGGTCTTTAAGCAAAACTGGTTTTCCTGAGATAGTAAAAAGACGAGAAATTAAAGTCCGTCCTTCCTCAACACGGATATATTCAAATGAATCAAGCCTTTTAGGACTAAATATCTCAGTTAGGTAGATTTTTCTAGCCTGACGCCAGTGTGCACCGTAAGGTGCCCATGTCATGTCTGAGTAATTATAACTAGTGTATTTACCAGCAGCTAATGCGGGACGAGATGCAAAAATAGCATCATGTGTTTTCAGTATCTCTTTAGCCATTTCTGGAGATGATGCTATCAAAACAGGCTTCGAACCGAATTTTAGTAGCATTAAATCTCCATATTTTTGCGAAAGATGGTGCAAAGATACATGTGGGAGTGAACCAAGGAGATTCAAATTGCCAATAATTGGCCATGGCTTTGGACCTGGTGGTAATTTCCTTTTGGGAGGATGGTTCAATATTTTTAAGACAAAAGCAAATGCGAATAGCCATGAGCCAAACACTACCCAAGAGATCTCCATATCTGATAATTCAAGAAAGCTAGAGTTCCAAATATATATATATAGGGCAGCCTACCACTACATATTTTAGTATAATATGAAAATAAAGAGTTGAAATTGTGTAAAACTCTTTTAAGTAACTTTGAAAAATAGACATTTTTCAAAGGGCTAATAAGTACTATTAACTATGATTTTCTCATTAGAGAGGAGAGATATAAGAGCTAGGAGAAAAAAATGATAGTTTTCATAAATTATGATTATTTTTTTCTTTTTTCCTTTTTGTAATTGATAATTCTTAATAGTAAGTCCCTTTTTCTTTGTGGAAGATCATATTTGGACGATTACAAATTCAATTTTGCTTTGAATTTTTTTGTAAGATAAACACCATTGCTTAATCTTATCTCTATGAATTTAGTAAGTCACCGTTAACCTTTTCCATGGAAGTGGGGCCACTCATTTCGTAGCTTAAGTAAATATTTACTAAAGGTCTTGTGATGTATCAATCTAAAAATTCAAAATAAGAATGATTAGTTGTATTAAAGAAGAGACTCCTTTATTAGCTATTTATTTCGTTAATAAAATAAAAACAGCGTAAAATATAGATACATGTATTTATACAAAAAAAATTGATTATATTAAAATACTGATATGAAAAGTATGGAAGAATATATATCGATAAATTAAACTATTGATATAAAAAAATCACTAGAGATACTAGCTAGGCATCTTACCACTTCATGCTTCTTGTAGGGGTTTGAATAGTATTTGCTTGAATTGTACAATAAACAAAATTTGAAATCAAATTTGCCTACATTGTTAATTCACTTTGGAAAGTAGAAAATTCTTCTAAGGTAATAATTAAAAATGAATTTAAGAAAAGTCAGATACTATTTTTAAAAATAAAATAATTAAAGTTATCCTTGATGGTCAATTGCTACTAATTGAATGACTATTAAGGCAAAACTCACCTTGACAAGCAATAGGAGAAAAAAACTCTTGGCTAGATTAAATTATTTGTTAAATTTTTCTTACAATCAATTGCTTAAAGAGTTGACAAGTCTCGACAATAATTAAAAAAAAACTTTTTACCTGCAGACAAGCAATAAACACTAATTTCAAGACTTATCCTCTTAAGATGAATGGGTGGGTGAAAGAGGCGGAGTCAAAATTAAAAATTTGAGGTTTTAAATTTCTTTTTAAAAGAAGAGATGGGGTTTAAATCCACAACTTTAGCCTGAAAAATATTTTCACGGTCACTTCTTTAATACTGAATTGTCAATCAATTTTATTAAGGATTCACAAATCAATAATTAATATATAAATTTATTTAGTTTTCTTTTACAAATACAAAATTTATAAAAAAAAAAACAATAAATTTTTTCGAACACACAAACCCTACCTAAATTCATCACGGTCGGTGCATCAAATTTATGGCGGCTTTGTTTATATTTGATCCATGTTCTAACATAGTATTTGGACCATTTATAAAAAATTAAACTTCGTCACCTCAATAGTTCTTCTTAAAGTAAATAAGATAAAGTCTGAGTGGTCATTAAAGTAATCAATTTGAACTTTGGCTAAATTAAGTTATTTGCTAAATCTTCCTACGATCAATTTCTTGAAGAGTCTAATAAGTCATGTCAAGCATCTAAACATCACTTTTTTCTAGCCGACAATTTAATAAATACTCTAATTTTAAGATTGATTCATCCTCTTAAAATGGAATGATTTGAACGCTTGAGCTTCTTCTAATTTTGGAATAAAAAATATATTGATTAGTGGGATGATGTGTTCTTAATATGATTCTATGTTCTAAATTTGTATTTTTGAATATTTTCTTAAATCAGACTTGTCACTTCTCTTTTAGAAAATTACAAAATTTAGCTCATCACTAAAGTAAGTTACATAAGTAAGATAATTTTGAAAGATAAAATAAAGTCTTTTTTTTTTTGGTAAAATTTATCTGCACCTGACATGCATATTATTTGGTTTAATTTTTGATTTATTTTACTTTATTAAATTATGTAATAATAAACATTACATTAACTTACGTAAACATCCAATACATATAAGGTTTTTCCATTCTTAGGTGGTCATTTTTGATTGTCGATTACCACAAATTGAGTACTGCGATAAACAATTTTGGCTAAATCAAGTCATTAGCAAAATGTCTCTTTTACAATCAATCACTTAAAGAGTTCAACAATTCCTCGCAACCACAAAAATAAAATAACTTTTAGATGATTTTTAAATAAATAAATAAATAAATACTTTTATTAGTCAGCAAACTACAAAATACTCTTATTTAAAGATTCATCCTTTAAAGACGCAATGGACCTGATGGAAAATGGCTCAGGTCTATGTCTATTGTGAAAGGTAAGTAAGAACGTGTATTATTGCAGTAATACGTATGCGATGACATTAGATATAGTAATTGACCTTAACGATGGAATAATTATGGGAGAAGATGACCACTATATATTAGAATCATACATACTCACATGTATTGATCTTAGAAGGGTTTATATGTACTCTTTATTTAGATTTGGCTAATAATTATGTCCTTCAACTTCGAGGATTCTCGTAGTTTTTGAGGATTCAATTATTATGCGTAACTAGATACTTAAATTTGTATAAAATTAAAAAAAAAATAGACAGGCGTTCCTACATGACATAATCTTCTAACATTTGCATAACCAATAAATCAATTTGTAAATTGACAACAAAGTACATGAGACCATCACATAGATTAAGTTTGTAACCATCATATAATAGCAAACGGTCCACATGGTAGGTGAACAAGCTCATATTCATCATTTTATACGTTTTAAAATTTCAGGGAATACAATAATACAATGATTATTTTATAATGAGAGCAAGCAACACAAGAAAGTTCTTGAAAAATCTTTTATTTCTTCAACATATAGCCACGTAAATTCTTAATTACTTTTGCATTATATTTGAATTGAAATGACCAATCAAGCATGTCAACTGATTTTTTTCGGTAATCATGTCCATGTTTGAAATACAACAAACAAGAGAAAAGGTGGAAAACCTTTTATATAAATATTTATAACCAACTTTGGTTAGTCATCTGAAGATATTAAATCTTCTCAAAATTTGTAGTCTCAATATAATAGTTTTTTATTTAATTTTTAAACAAAAATTTAAAAAGCTATTTCAGACTTGTTACAATCCAAATATTATTCCTACAATAGTAACACAATAGCTCTTTTGGAGCTCACAATTAATTTCGTGTGTTATCACATGATTCATGGAATACCTTAACATCACTTTAAAAACTCTTTCTGCCTTACTTTAACAAGTAAGCAAGTAAACTACCTTCACGGATAAGGATCATCTGCCCTATGAAAACGGCCTAAGTGTACCACCATTTTATCTTCCTTTATTTCAATGAAGAATTTATAAATTTATTAAATTCTCTCACACGACAATTGTGTGTCGAATGATCTTTCATACCATTTCGATAATCGTCTTCACATGTTGAAGGACTATTTTGGAGAACCCAAAGTATTCTTCCTTTTCTAATTATCAAAATGATGACTATTTTAATATGTCCCTCAACGCCCTTATTTAAAGGTTCAATCACTTGTTTTCGTTTACACTTATCATTATCATATTCACACAATAGAATGAAGCAATTGAGCAGATTTCAAACTTATCATGTACTGCTACCACATTCAGTACTTCAAGAAATGGAGCAAATTCAATGAGAGGAACTTCTTGACTTTTCATAAAAAATATATATATTTTTACCTTAGTCATCATTTATTATTATTATGGTTGCTTGCTTAGTCAAACTCCTTTTTTAATAATAGACTAATTATTCAGTTAGTATTTTCTTTTTAAAAACGATATTGTAAGTATATATGGATTTCAAAGCACTCAAATAATTAATTTTTTTAATAATTAATTGACCTTTAATATTATTGATTTATCATACAACTTATGATTAATTGATATAAATTAGCGTTCATGAGTGATTTGTATATCAATATTTTTTTGAATGTAAGTGTCTATAAGTATTCAAAATTGATAAAATTATAGTACATTTTAAAAATGTATTCTTCATAACATAAAAAAAATAAAAAGTTTAATTATGATAAAAGATTTAAGTATGAAAATTTATTTTTAATAAACTAATAAAAAATTAAAAAATAATCTGATCATTATATTAGTTAAATGGGTTTAATGAATTAAATTTAGTCTATTATTAAAAAAGAAATTTAATAACATGTCATGTCAACTAGGTGAAAGTGATGATTTTGAAATTTTAAGTATATTTGGAGGAAAATTGTGATAGTTGAATGAATTTTGATCTTAAATTAAATATAAATGATATTTTAAGACAATTCTTTAATTTGGATGACCAGGAATTGACTCAGATTGAGGAACATTCAAAGGTGAATTACAATGAAGGATAAAACTACTTATTTATAAGATAAACTGTCTTGGTCCGTATCATTCCTGATTTTTCTCCAAAGAAATCCACATTTGCAAAAATATAAATATATTTATAACAGTACATATATATATTTATTTATGGAAAAATTATACATAATAGCAAACATTTAAATCAAAATAAATTCTATAGCTACTATTTAATTTATTTGTATTGCGCAACAAATGTTGCACATATTTTGTCAATTTGATTGGGACCCACGAATCTAAAAAAACGGATGATTTATTTTTATACAAATCCATTTCGTGTCTTCTCTTTTCCATTTTCTTTCAATTTTTCCTAAAATCTCTCCCCAAATTAGTTTTTTTTCAATTGATTGGGGCCTACACTCTATTTTTATACAAATTCATTAGTTATTTTTACCATCCCAATTTCTTTCAATTTCTCCCCAAATCAGAATTTTCTTAAAAAATTATATATAGTTTCCACTGATATAAATTTTAATTATACACAATTTTTTTAAATTATAATGTACATGTCCACTAATACATTAATAGTTATTATATTAGCAACGTCACAACAGTTTCTCTGTTTATACAATATAAACATTAACATTTGATACAATTTTGTGCAATGTTTTTTTATAAGGATACTTTTTGTATAATGATCATTTAGACATATACAATTGCACAAACTTATACACATACATAAATTGAAATTTGTTTGTATAATGTATATACACATAATCATACATCCAAACTAAGGACGAACCTTCACTGTATAAATAATCAAATTTGGAAAACTAGACAACAGTTTCATATACTTATTCAACTCAAAACAACACCAATAGGTATATGTATATAAACTACAACGAGTTCTATTTTTCATTTATATACATATTCCCAATATACACTTATATAAACAATTTCTTTTGTCTTTCTCTTTTTTTCGTTTTATACAAATTCAAATTGTATATAATTTCTCTCTTTCTCGTTTTATACAATTTATTTTATACAATTCATTTCAATTGTATATGTATACAATTCATTTCAATTGTATATGTATAGCGAATTATACACATATATGTTTGCTTGGAGCGAAATTATGCAAATTTTGCTATAGCATACAAATATAAATTTTGTGTTTGCTATATGTGAAAGTTGCCCTTTATTTATTTATTTTTAAAAAGTACAGATATATTTTAAGAAAAGAAAAGAATAAATTGATAATTACAGAAAGAGAGAGAGACAATGTTAATGGGCTGCTCAATTTGGCCCAGAAGCTAAAAATATAACTATTTGTTGCCAACTTCTGAATATTGGGCTACAACCGGCCGAATTGGTACACATAATTAATTATTAAGAGCAACTTTTACATAAAATTCATATTTATATGCTCTAGCAAAGTTTGCATGATTATCCTTCATAGAAAATATAAATATGTATAATTCATATATATACACAAAGAAACCAATTGTATAATTCGCTATACATATACAAAAGAAAGTAGTTGTATACAAATCAATTGTATAATTTGTGTATGTATAAAACGAGAAAAAAGAAAAAGGCAAAAGAAAATCAGACAGGGAAATATTTGTATTGTACAACTATAAGTGTATAGGACGAAAATATATGCATTAGCAAGTTTATATACAATTTTCTCTCGTTTTATACAAACAGAAACACAATTTATACATTTTGTTTCTGTTTGTATAAGCGATAGAGGCGAGCGTGGCGAGCGAGACCTGGCAGAGTGGCGAGCGAGATCTGGGAGAGATGAGAGAGGGGAATGAATATATCTATATATATATATAAATTTTTTCTCGCTTTATACAAATAGAAACACATTTTATACACTTGTGTTTGTATAAAAGTAAGAGGAAGGTAGCGAGAGAGGGAGAGTAGCGAGCGAGAGATTGAAGGAGAGAGATGACTGGCAAACAGTTTGCTATCAGGCACAATTAAATCAAAGTGTGGTTATAACATTTAATTTGATTTGTTAGTTTGTCATTATATATAATTTTCCCTTTAATCAATTATCAGAGAAGTCATATATGTAGTTTATGTAAATATTTTTTTATTAGGTAAATTGAAAAACGAACTATTAAGGATCAAAATCAATAAATCGAAAATTGATAAAAATGTCTTATTGGTATGGTTATTAATTTAGTATATTTAAAAATTGATAAATCGAATCAATAAGATATAAAAATCGAATCGAACCGGCAGATATACACCCTAATTTTAGGTATAATACATAAATATGCTCTTTAACTTGGCTTCGAATCACATTTATGTCCTTCAACTTTGGTTGTGCACAAGTAAGCACTTAAACTTGTATAAAGTTGAACAAATCGACACACATGTGCTACATGTCATTTTTTGTCCTACGTGGTGTCCTACGTGTATTGTGTCATGTAGGACTCATGTGTTTATTTATTTAAAAAGTTGGATAGTTATAGTGTTTGTTTGTGCATTATGAAAATTGGAGGTCAAAGTTAAAATTTGAAGTCAAGTTTATGATTTAACATATATGTATTATGCCCTAATTTTATAGGGATATCAAGGGGCAGATTGAATTAAATTTAAGCAAGTTAATTGGGCTGAATTTGTAGAAGTGTCAAAGGGGCGAATTTTGACACACCTAATTATTTGTATTGTTTGTCATATTTTCTTTCTTATCGTATTTTTCAATTCATAATCATTTTAATTTAATACACTTTAACTTATGATCTTTCAAAAATAAGTACATAACAGTTACTATTTTTAAAAAATATAACCATAATAACTCTATATAGATCTAAGTAATTCTTATATATGGATAGGGAGGATAGAATCCAAATAATATGATACAACATTATTTGTCAAGCTTGGTGCAAGTCATTTCAAGTAAAGATATTTTTCATTCAAGTTCATTGAATAATTCTATGATAATTGATATGAGTTTTTATCACCTATTAGCAGAATCAGTGATAAGTTACAAGCATTATAATTTGGTGAAAGTAGCAAGTCGATTTGCATTCCTTTCCCATTTTTTTTTTCATTATACTAAAATAGGATACATGCATGTACAAGCTCTTTAACATAAAGTAATAGAAAATATACTAAGCTTGCATTAATTAGATATATGATATAAAGTTTGATTTTGAATTAACATTTGGACATGTGTTTTATGAATTCAAATCATGATTTAATTATTTTTTAAAGACATATATAATCTTTGATTTATAAGTGTATATTTGGTAAACAGAAACTCATCATTTTAGATTTAACAGAAAAGTTTATGTTTGGTGTGAAGAGATTGTTTGTAATATATAAAAGGAGATTAAAGAATTGTTAGTTTTTAATATTGTTGACTAGTAAATCTTTATTAAATTATGTGTAATTAAAAGTTTGTAATTAAAAATATTTATTTATAAAAAAAACATGCATATATATATATATATATATGATATATCTATGCAATGTCTTACGATATTCTTGTAGATTATTTATGAACCGTGATTTTATTTATAAAAGTAACATGCAGATATACGTAACTTATCTATGCAATGTCAGGATATTTTTATAGCATATATATGAACTATAATTTTGCTTATTTAATAAGGTTATTCATCGTATAACAATTGAAAAAAAAATAATCATTTTTCAGACAGAAAATATAATTTACAATCGGAATTACATAAACTTCAATTTCAAAATCATAATTTCGTATTTTATATCCAGTGGGGCTCTAAGCAAGCACTTTTATGACTTTTTTTAAAGAAAATTTCTTTTTATACTAAAGTAGGTGATATTCCAAAATTCGAAATGGAATAACTTATTGGATACTCAAAGAAATATTTAGATTAAGCATAATGAACTTTTCTAGATGAAGTAAAATCAGTACTTCTTATAAAGGAATTTTCTATTTTCTAATTAAATATCAAAATCTTTAATCAAAGATAAAGATATTTTATTTAGATCTCACATTGTCCTTCATGAAGATACTAGCTTCTTCTATATTTTCTCCCAAGTATTCCAACATTATCTCAATAAATTAATATTCTACGTGAAAATTTGATAATTTATTCATATTTAAGATTGACATTTCAATAATAGATATAACTATTTTTATCCACATATTCATTATTAAATGTCATGTATTCCTACCTTTAATGTTAAACTATTAATTTTAAATTATTTAATGTAAACATTGATCGCAAATTAATATCGAGTAGAACGTTTAGACATGAAAAAGTTGATTGTTCCTACCTTCATCTTTCCCAAAATAGGTAGGTAAACAACCAACACAAGAGAAAATACCCTCATTATTTTATTTCATATTTAAGTAACTTTTTTCCTTTTATAATATATGGTTTTTTTAAAACCACGTGGCAAATTCTTGCCAATTTGTTTTTTTTTTCTTCTAGTAGTTCATTGTCACCAACCTATACACGTCAATGTGTCTTTAGAATAGGGGTATGAAAAGAATTAAAAAATAATTTAATTTATTATATTCATATGTGTGGGACAACTATAAGGTTCTTTTTTTAAATTGTCATTCATTGCACTTGCACTATACCATATGTGGTGCTTAGGTTAGCATTAAATTTAATAACATACCCATCCAATATAGGTCACGTGTTCTACGCGTGGGTGCTTAAATCATCAAATTTAACAATATATAGGTATACAAATAGAAATATTATAATAAAAAGGAAGAAAAAAGAAGAAAAAAAGGGAAAAGTTTTCCCCTTTAAGAATGAAAAAACATTCTAGCAGGGAGAAGAAAGTGACAAGCAAATACTTGTTTGAGACGTAACCTTCTAAGTAGCCTGAGATGAGTTTAAAATTTAAAATCTAGCTAAATAATAATAAAATATTATATTTGTTAAAGAATGATAAAAAGTATCACATCGATGATTAATGAATGGGTGTACTTCTTATAAGGCTTGGACAATCCTAATTCCTTTGAGCTAGCTTTTGGGGTGAGTTAGGTCTAAGACCTAATTTCACATAATATCAGAGCAGGATTTGTCTCACCCGATGTTGGGGCCCCCAAAGTAAAAATTGTTCATGCAACACATGCTAAGCATTAGTCGTGAGGTGTGACGTTAAAAAATAATAAAAAATCTCACATCGATGATCAATGAGATGGATGCACTCCTTTGAGCTAGCTTTTGGGTGTGAGTTAGGCCTAAAACCTAATTTCACAATATTTAATATAATTTTATAAGTAAAATCTGATAAGCTAATGATATTACTGAAAAGGAAAATAAATAATGCTTGACTATTTACTAATATTCTATTCTAATTCAAACAATAGGATAGTAAAATCTGATAAGCTAATGATATTACTGAAAAGAAAAATAAATAACGCTTGACTATCTACTAATATTCTATTCTAATTCTCGATCTATATATCTTTATGTTTAGAATTATGTCCTTAATAAATTATTATACGTGTGTCATATCTTACTTAATCATTTTTCTTCAATAGCTTTTTTAGTCTACCTCTGCTCTCCTAAAATTTACCATAGCTAATTGATGTCTCTCACACTTCTTCGCTGTGTAGCTATATATTTATATTTTTCTATGATTTTGATGAACTTTCACTAATAAACTTATATTTCATGTCAAAAAGTACTAGACACAAACGAACTAAGGAGTGCTGCAACGTTGCATCGGTCCGTTGTCTGATTTCAGTTTGAAAAAAATCGAAGACATCAAAATGCTTTTTAATTCCTGATAATATTTTTTGTTAAAAATTGTTCATATTTATATAATTTTCTAAGCCCGTGAATTATAAGTCCACTTAATTTTTTTTTATACACAAATGTATATAAACACGAATAATCTCTACTAAATATTTAAAGGTTCTCCAAAGAATTAATTTTAAAATAATTAACTTCAAGGAAATTGTAACTATTGTACTTGTCAAGCAATAATAATAATAAGGTCAAGTAATATGAACAAAATGTCACAATTCGAAGTATTTCAAAAAAAAATGGACAAAAAGTAAGTTACATAAAAGTGCAAAAGGATTACAAAGCATTGCTTTTTTCACTTTTATGTGATGAATATTGGAGACCAAAAGAGAATAATCATCAGCATGAAAATTAACTTTTATTAAGAAAAAATATCATAAATATAAAAATTATTAAAAAGAAATATAAAGTATTGAGCTAATTAACTTTAGGTTTGGAGTGCTTACCCACTATATTTGTGTTATAATTAAAAATATTTATTTGAACGACTAAATAGAGAGAATAAAACAATTATTAATTGAGCCCCTTAACACGTTTACTTTTTTATTAAAAAAAAATTACACTATTTTTAGAAAAACATGTCGTACATGGAAAGATGACTTTATTATATCTTTTATTCTACAATTTTATTTTATTTTCTAAAAAAATAATTAATTGCACGATTGTCCGACACTTGGAAGTGTAATTTCCTAAAGAGAATAAGCATGGGAGCGGAATCAAGAGTGTAGCAACTAACGCTTATTTATCGGAATTGAGTAATTTTTATCGAAAATATATATTATTAAAATTATTAATTTTAAATTTGTAAGTTAAAATAGATTTTGTGATGGCCACAATAGAACCATTTCTAAAATTAATTAACTCTCCAAATATTTTGGCTAGATTTTCGCATTTCACTATCAATTTTGTCACTTGTTAATTTAAGGTATTAATACATTCCTTCAAGACTTTAATTAATCGTGTGTCATGTGTACCTTATTTCAAAAGTGGAAAGAAAATGACGTGTGATGAATTTTTGTTTAGCTTCATAATTTAAAATGTATATAGACATTTCAATAAATAATATAGCTAAATTTACCACCCAATTAGGTGTAAAAGCCAGTGCATCTGTGTGATCATTTTGTCTTAGAGTACCAAAATAATTATACGGATGTCTCATAAAGTTATATTGATGTAAATAAATGTAATTATTAAGGCTAGGTGTCTGTCTAATATTAAAGGTAGATAAATAGTACTTATAAATTCTAATTTTATCACACGTCTCCAAAGCTCAACCTAACTTGTACTACAACTTTCAAATAGTGTAAGTGCGTAATAGCACTACTAAAAAATTACTTTTTTCTTTCATTGAAATTATTCCTCAAAAATATTTAATGGCTATTCTCACTTATAATTTAATTGATTTACTGAAAAATTAAAAAAATAATTGTTTTTTCACACACAAAAAAAAAAGTCTTATTATTTTAATAAAAAATTATTTTTTACCATACATTTTCTTACTGAACTGACTAAATGGAAATAGAGTGATTTTTTTCATATAACATAAATTTCTCATTGATTCGTCTAATATAGGTTAGAACACCCTTAAATTTAGGTGTCTAATCAAAATTGTGTCTGCGAATATATTTAGTGTACTATAGTGAAAGAGATTAATTATTGTTGTTGAATTACCTAATATTACTAATACTCCATCTGTTTCTAATTATTTGTTATTTTTAAATCTTCATATTTATTAATAAATAATCATTGATATAGTGAGTTTATTATTTTATCTTTATTAATTATAAAATGGATGAATTAAAAATTTAAGATTTTCAAAAAGTTCTAATTTTTTCTAAGTACTTATTTGAAAGTATAATAGCTAAAAAAAGATCTATTCTTTCTTGATTTTTCATACAAGTAACTAGGGACAACTATAAAAGAAAAAATGATAGGTAATTAGAAAAAGAGGGAGTAATGAAGTAACCAATTGTGTAAGAAAAATGCAATAATGTTTAGTTCATAACTTAACTCTAGTATAATCACTTCCAAGCTGAAACAACCACAAAAAGAAATAATATCAATAATAATAATAATATGACAGAGAGAAATACACTTGTAATATGTTAGTGGAAAGCAAGTATGATTTGTATAGAAATTTTTTGTGAGAAAAAAAATATCCTTTGTCCAAATTATTTTGCTATTTAAAATAATAATTTAAATATTTTTTTGTTACTTAAGTATGAAATTAAAATAGGTAACTTTTGTTAATTTATAGTAAAAACAAAGGTATTTGCAAATAAATTAATTTGAGTACTATTGTTGACAATATTTACTGTTTCATGAAGAAAAAAAAACTTGGGACCAATTAAGTCATACCAAACACACCCTATAATACATAAGCACAAATATTATCTAAACCTGTATAATATGTGTGTGACTGGAGGACTAAAAATTTAATTATCTGAACCTGTATAATATGTCTAAATCACGTTAATTTATTAGGATTAATTAAGTAATCAATTAAGGTATGAACACGTACTGATCAATCATATTCAAGTGATGAATATTAATTAGAATGCGTATCGTGATTGTTTTTAGCACAATTTTGTTTTAATAAATGGGGAAGATGTTTATATACCACCTGAACAACTACTTCTTGTCTTTGAAATTGACGTTTTCATCGGTAAGAGGTGCTAAAATTTCTTCTAATAGATATTTTATCACGCGAATTTAAATAATTCAAGACAAATAGTTTCTCGCGCCATGAATAGTTAGGGAAAAGAAATCAATAATGTGTATTGAGAGTGTCAAATGAGTGAAATGAAATGAATTTGAGTATGTCAAAATGAGTGGATCATTAACCTGCTTAAAATATTAGTTGGTCTTAGGGGTGTGCACTATATGGATTAAAATCGAAAAATCAAACCGAATTCTAATTTGGATTGGTTTTTGAATTCTTGGTTTGGTTTTGAATTTATAATTTACTTTATTTGATTTTTTTGTTTGGTTTCGAACTTACAAAAAATGGAAACCGGAAAAGTGAAATATATATATATATATGTTTGTAATTAAGTTGGAGTTAACCACTTTTGTTCTTTTTTAGTTATTTTCATTATGGTTTAGTTTATTTTTCTTATGTTTGGACATTTATATTTGATATATTTTTAAGTACAGTGTTTTACGTTTTAAAAGTTATGTTTCTAATAATTGACATAACCGATTATCCAAATCAAAAAAATGCAAACCAAAAAGAGAAAAACCAAATCAAACCAAATTTATTTTGATTTGAGTTACACTTCTTCAAAACCAAAAATCAAAAACCCAAACTAAATTGTATAAAATCAAACCAAATGCACACCCCTAGTTGATCTAAAGCAAGTCAAACTAAAAAGAGCTAAAAACAAATCATAAGTTCAAACTACTCAATTTTTTCTAAGTTTAAATTCAAAGTTTGTTTGAATACCTAATAGAACATTTCCCTTATATATCATGACTATAAAAATATATCAAACAATAAAAGTTCTCTTGAAAATATTTAGACAGTGTTTTCTCAGAGTCAATCCTGATGATATATCGGTTCAATTTCAAAATGAACTAAACTAAGCAGATATAAATAAGCTCAATTAATAAAATATGTGAATTATTAACCCGCTTTGACAAAATAAAAATGAAACATATTATAATTTTATAGGCTGATTTTGGCATCCCTACGTGTATTTAAAAATTGTTGTCATGTGATCAAGAGGTCACGAATTCAAAACTGGAAGACAATGTTTCACAAAAATACAAGATAAAATTACGTAAAATAGGTCCTTGTAATTTGCTTTCATGCACCGAGATAATCTTTTACGTGTATTCACAAGAAACGTTGGAAGACCACCTCCAAGTTCCTATTCAAGAACTAGGTGACAAGATGTCATTTGGAGTCTTGATTAGCAATATATGCAAGCGTAATTAACTTCAATTATCATGTGATTAGGTCATTAAAAAAGCACAAAGATACAAAAAGAATGAATACAAAATAATACAAGATTGAGATAATAATTAATGGTGACACAAGAATCTCATTCTTTCACGCTTTGTTTACGAGGTACTAGTAAACATCAAATAGATAGCAACAACCTAAGGGGTGTTTACGTTATTCAACTCTATCTAATCAAACACATTAACTACGAAGTCATTTGATTTGTTGGGATTAAATATATTGATATTATTTTTTATTAACGATTTAATTTGTTACATTAATTTCTTAAAAGAAGAAGATGGTTCAAAAAATATTCTTCATCTTATTTAGCATATAAGAAATTCGAGAGACTTTGGAAACACATTAATTAAAAAAAAGGAAATATTTTTGTCATTTCATTGTTTTATCTCAATTTATTGTTTCACCTTTTTATAGAACTAATTAATCCTAATACAAATTACTAATCATAACATAATTTATCTCAAATTCGTAATCCAACAAGAAATAGAATAATATTAATTTTTATTTCAAAACTATAAAAAAAAAAAAAAAAAAAAAAAAAACAGCGTCACGTACACTCGTAATCCACCAAAAAAATGTGGATAAAACCTAAACTATGTTAGGATTAAGACTAACACAATTCTCCATTAATTTAAACCAAAGTTACATTTAATTAACAAAAGAAACTTGACTATATTAGATCTATTAGGATAACGTAAGAGATGGATTCACTATAAGATAAAACCATTGGTCCACATAAAGGAACAAGTATTCACAAAAAAATAAAAATATTTAAAGAGTCACAAAGATAATCAAAACACTATTAAAATTGTCAGAAGTAATTGAATGTGATGGTAACTTGCAAAGCTAAAAAATAAAGAAGAATAGACAACACCACAAGTTGGATGATTTCTACAATATTCTTTTGTAAATAATAAAAAAAAAATGACAAAAAACATTTCTGATTTGTAGGGTATCATTATATTGAAAATAAACCTACATATGCTTCTCTCTTGTACTATTCTTCTTGTATTGTATACTTAATATATATCTAAAACGAACAAAACTAAAAATGCCTCTAATAGAGATCTCTAATAGTGACTACCTGTGCCTTTTTTTCCTTTTTCAAAATACATACATATATCATTTAATTAAATCACTAACTCACATCTTCGTCCTTTAATCTTCAATATACATAAACAACCACTTAAATTTTATATAAAATTAAATAAATAAACACACATGTTTTATGTAACATAAACGCTACGTAAAATATAAATGTCTACTTATTTGATAATATACAAATTAAAAGCATAACTTATGCACTTTCAAATTTGAATGATATAAATGTTAATTAAAGCTAAATAAATAGTATATTTATGTATCAACACGTACTTTTTAATAAAATATTTTCTATACTCAAAACCTCAAACGTGAAATTTCTAAATATGATTAAATGAAGAAATCATATCTATTTTATCTCATCCGAATGCAAAAAATACAAGAAAATTTAAAACTAAAATCTCAAAAAGAGAAGAAAAGAAAAAATAATACGATTCTTATTTAATTTTTTTATAAAAAAAATATGTAAAAATAAAAAACAAAAGTAAAAAAAAAGGGAAGAAGTATGAAAAATTAGCTAGAAGAAGGTGGATAGTGGCCGGAACTAGTCCAAAAAGGTGGAGGAAAATTTGACGTGTTGCTACTGCTATTGCTTTGATTTTGATGAGTTTGTGGCTGAAAGAAGCGTGATTGTTGAGCAGAGTAAAACAGGGGATATGCAGGGGAAGTAGTGGAAGAAGCTGCAGAAGTTGCTAATGAAGAAGATGACGAAGAAGGAAATGTATGTGAATGTAACACTCCCAATGATGAAGCTAGTAACATTTGTTCTAACAAAGATGATGATGGTTGTCCTCCATGGAAATCTATTGGATTTTGAAGTAATTGTGAGTATTCCCAATAATCTCTAGCCATATCTGAGCTCTGAAATAACTGTTGTTGCTGATTCTGATGCTGCTGATCAGGTTGACGCGGAGGTTGATTATATGATTGAAAAAATGGTGATGGTGATGGTGATGGTGATCGCGTTGATGCTGCAGACATTAATTGGAATCGCGGAGCTGCGGTTGATGATGAGGTTGATATGGCTAATCTTGTTGTGGGTTGTTGTTGTTGTTGTGGTAATAATCGGGCGTTTTCAGGGAAATTGAGTTTAGCTCTGTTTCCTCTGAATCTAAGAGCGGCGTCATCATAAGCTTTAGCGGCTGCTTCTGCTGTATCGAATGTGCCTAACCAAACTCTTGCTGCTTTATGTGGATCTCTTATCTCTGCTGCCCATTTACCCCATGGTCTCTGTCTTACTCCTCTGTATCTCCTCTTCCTATCCCCTGTTTCTTCACCTGTTACTTCCGCTGCTTGCGGTGGTGTCTGCGCCGCAGTAGTTGTTGATACGCTGCTCGTTTGTGGTGTTGCCAGGCTTGTATCTTCTTCTGGAACCAACCATTAGAAGATGATATTGAATCAAAATCAAGTTTTAAAGAGTCAAAATCAATCAATACAAGATTAAAAAAAACAGAGCATAAATCCGGTCCAAAACAGAGAACAATTTGAAAATTGAGAAGAAAAATAAAATAAAGGGATAGAATCTTGAAATGAATCCAAAATATTTAGCTCGTAGGATAGAGTTAAATCGGGTGAAATAATAGCGACGCCTTAAGCTATGTGAGTTACGTGATTTCCAAATATTTCCAACTAAAAAGAACGGAAGAGAGTTTAATAAGTGGAAAGTATTGATACGAACCGAGCTTAACAGAGGAAGATGATTCTCCATTTTTAAATTCTCCGATACCTCCGTAACCCCTTTGAGCTTGTTCTCCAGTAACACTTTCTTCTTGATCACGTCTTCTTTTCTGTCCAGCCCATGATCCTGAACTCGAAGAAGACGGTGAATTTGCCGAATAAATACTCCCCGAGCCGCCACCACCACCACCAAACGAAGTCGTAACACCACTAATATCCGGCCTGTAACCCCACTCTGCCTCTCTCCGACCTGAAACCACGTGTGTTAACGCCGTCACCATTGCCGACATATCCCTCGACTGACTATACCCTGTATACATCGGATTAGCCGATTCCGACATCAAATACTCTGTTTCTTGCTGTATTTGTTGCTGTAACATTTCTTCAAAAGATTGCGATTGTTCATACGGTTGAGGAATTCTTTCATTCGTTGTAGTTTCAGAATCACCTGCTGTCGACGGAATTCTGTCATACTGGCCGGAATCTCCTTGATTCGCCACCTTTAATATGCACATATACTACTATATGAAAAAACACCTCAAATTTTCAAGAAAACAAGAAATATGAACACCCTTATCACCTTTTCACTGATAAAGAAGATGAAAAACACTTTATAATAATGAATCCAAAATCACCGACTTCGAAAATCTCTATGAATTGATGGGTTAATTAATTGACTGTATTGAGTACTCAATTCATCAGCTATGTATGTTAAAGAGAAGATGTTGTGGTCGGACAAAAATTTCACTTTCCAGCTGACAATATAGAGAGACAGGGGGGATTTATAAGGAGGAGGAAAATTTATCGTTGAACAGCCGTCAATGCTACAGTAGATATGGAGTATCTAATTTTTGGAGGTACTTTCTTCTTATAGATTTGCACAAAATTTTAATGTTAATCACTTATCAATTTATTGTTTCTTCCCTTCATTATATATTAGTCATTAGATTTTGCACCATGTTTTAGAAAATATAAAAAAAAATTATTTATTAATTCACTCTTTAAAAAAAAAAAAAAAATTAATATTTTATTCATAAAAACTAATATAAAATAATTATTTTTAATTATAGACAGAGAGAGTACTTGGTTCATTTTAATATTAGATAACTACTATATAAAAATAATTTTAATTAAATATAGAATTGCAAAAAATTATTGATAATTTAGTAAAATGTACTTTTAAGTAAAAAAAAATTAAAAGATGAATCAGATCTACATGTATTTCAAATAAGATTGAAATAGAGGAAGTACTTCCTTTGTTAAGAAAATATTTATCTAATTTTGATTTAACTAAACTTTACAAAAAAAAAAAAACTTACCAAAAAAAAAAAAGAAAGAAGAAACTTTTTGAATTATGTGAATTCATAATTTATAAAATGTATTAGATGTTTTTAAACTTTTTAAATATGTCATCGTACGAAAATTGAAACTAAAGTACTAAAAAAGAACTTTTTAAAATAGATAAAGTATAATGGTGATAAGTTAAAATGAACAGAGTAGTAACTAAGTACATGCATAAATACATGTCCTCCATTGATACAATGTTTTACGTAGCTTGAGAGACTTTTGAATTTAAGATTTTAAATTTTAAATATTAAATTTTTTTTTAAAAATTAAACAAGTAATATGCTACGATAAAGATAATATAATTCTATAAATATGATCTCTTTTAAAAGCAGATTAGTACAAAAATCAGGGCATAAAAATTAAATGTATTTTATAGCACTTTGCTTCCTCAGCTATTGTTAAACTCTTATTTGAGTCTTTGTGATATCTTATTTAGTATATTTTAAATTAATTATTTCATGGTTTAACTATCAATAAATTACATCAAAATTTTACTGTTTACTTTATAATTTTTTAAATAAGAATGTATTTTTTTCATCATTGAAAATAAAGGAGTGCTGATTTATTCTATTTTAAATTTATTTTTAAAGTACACTTGATGCTTGCTCAAAAAGAAAAACATGAAGTTATGTTCACACAGTTTGACTGATAACAATGGTGACATTATATGCATCTATGGAATTGTCGGTTTATACTTTATGGTAAGAGTTCATCTTCGACTTTACTTGTTTTCCTTTTCATTATTTATATGGTGCTTCTTACCCAATATTAATTAGGTTCATTGAATTTCTTCTATACTATTAATATGGCAATGGAATAACGGTGGAATTATTTTATTTTTAATTACAAGTTTTAGTTTGAATCTTGTGTTTAGAATAAATCTTGTTAGAGACATTATTTTTAAATTGATCCTGCAATAAGTTATTTAAATTTACTTAAAGCTTTAATACAGACTTTTGAATATTAAATAAAAAATAAAAGAATTTCTTAAATTAATATTAGATAGGTCGAATATATATATATATATATATATATATTGATGTTTGATGATGGAATTTAGTAGCATGATTTTAAATCAGTGTTTATTTTATAAAATTTGCATAAAATTTTAAATTCAAATTAAGATTTTAAATTTATAAAATCTTCAAAAGTACCATGTGAAAATATGAATTGTGGTTGTAATTCCTTTTATATGTAAAACTTGTATGAGTTTATACTTACAAAAGTAATAATTCATAATTTTAATTTTACTAAAAAGAGAGAGCTCATGCTTGATATAAAGAGATTGTTCATATTACATAAAATATTTATATAAAAAAATTCTATTTACTACAATTATTAAATTGTTCAACTAGTGAATTTTCGTAAAATTAAAATAAACATATGTATTTGAAGTCTATAATAATATATAATCATTAATGTTATTTTAAAAAATATATATATAGAAACATGTGATTATTAATTTTACATTTTAAGGTATTTGATACCTTATTTATGATCTACGATATACTATTTCGTAGGATTGAGTAATAGTCATGTAAGTTTTGATAATTCTTACAAATTATAAGGTTTCATTTTATAAGAAATAAGTACAATTTATAAATTCAAAAGATCTCAACTTAATGTTAAATCATTATTTGGAATTATGTCCAAACGGTGGTAATGTCTTATTTATTTGGTTACTCATTTTAAAATAAATTATATGAGGACTAGTAATTAGTGTGTCTGAGAAATAATAGTATCAAAACTAATTATCTCAAAATAAAATAATGAAAATAACAGAATATCCCTAAGCTCTCTTTTTCTATATTAGATATAATGAAGATTTTCTATAAACAAATAACTTTTACCTAAAAAATTGTATAACACATCATTTTTTATATAATAACTGATAAGTTACAATCAGCAAAAGTTAACCCAAAATGATTAATTTCTACGTTAAACTATAAATTATTTTCAAGCCAAACAGTCCAAAACCCGATAAGTGGGTTCAAGTACGAACTTTAAGCACTTGAAAATTGAGTTCCAAATATAACATTTATTGATTTTTATTTTTATTTTAAAATATGAATTCAACTTAATATTTATAGTTTCCCTACATCATTGATAATTAGCATTGTTAGCTTTGACTTCAGCTTTGGGTCCAAGTTCGATCTTGAAAAATGATTCATCAATTATTCTTTCATATTGTTAAAAAAATTGAATAAAGATTAGGTTTGCAAAAATTACAAATCAAAATATTGTTATTGTTGCTAACAATAAAACAAAACATAATTATCTCCAGTCAAATCAAATAATTGATAGTTATTCAAATGCTTGATTCTTTAATTTGTATTTTGGAACTTTACTTCAACAAATACTTTTGAGTAACAAATCGAAGCTATATCTCATAATTTTCTAGGAAAAAGACAAAATAAATTAAAGGGAGATATATATGATTAAAAGATGGTATATTTTAATGATGTAGACGTTGAGAATAATATTTCTCCACGGTTATCCTCTATTTTGGTATGTATAGTGACTTAAATATCACCATAAAATTCAATAGCAAATCTATTTTTTGAGGATTAGAATTTAAAGGCATCTAGTTTTTATTTTACTTTTTGGATTTTCTGCGATTTATGATAAGAGTGGTGTGGCAATGAAAATGATAAAGACTTTTCTTACACCAATGATTGAATAATAGCTCCTTTAGACTATTCAATGCTATATATATATATATATATAAAATATTAAATGTCTATCTAATATAAATCATTTATTCATAATGTAATTTATTACTCTTCTCAATTTCACTTTATGTTTCTTAAATTTATTATCCGGCATGAAATCTTAAAAAAAATTATTTTATAATTTTAAATTTGCGTATATGTTAAATATTTTTTTTAAAATTTTATAATTTTAAATATGTTATACAGAACATTAGATAAAAAGTTATTAATTTAAACGAATTTTTAATAAGTACTGGTTAATGAATATTTGAGGATTTACCATACTATATACACGATTACAGGATGATATAACTAGCAAATCTTATAATTTTGAAAATATATGTCTAAAGTAACTTTATCCGATAATAAACTCTTGTCTTCCATGTTCTCGTTAGCTCAATTAATTAGCTACTTTAATTTTCAATATATTAATAAAAGATTTTAACAATCTAATTTATATATATATATATATATATATATATATATATATATATATATATATATATATATATATATATATATATAAAAGCTTCAAGAGCACCTTATTTGTGCCGTGGGCCGTGGGACTGTTAAAGTTGATTGACTAATCTTGGTGGAAAAATATCTTAACATAGTAATAAGTTGATAACCACCTTTTGTATAAGAAAAAGGAAAAAAATGGATTATTACATTGCCATTATTGATTAAGAAATCGAGTTTTAACCTCCTTAGATAATATTGAATAATCAAATATTTGATGAACTAATTTTTAACGTTAAGTTAAACACAATATTTATTTATAAAATATAGTAACATATAATCTATGTAATTATTTTCTATTGATACAGATTTAAATTTTCAATAATCTTTTTCTCTGTATGATTGTAAATAGTGAGTAAATTACTTAAATTTCCTCTCATTAAACTATAAATACTACTATATTTAACTTATCATTAATTAGCTTATATATTTTTTTCTTCTTGTATGTATACTCATTTCTTGTTCATATTTTTAAGAAAGTCAATTCTTAATTGCATTTTAATCTTCCTGCATTATAATTTTTTTGGTCACGTCTGCATCAGAAAGCAAGTCTTACATATGTCTTATCCTTTTCAATTTCGAAATTTCAAAGATTGAGATGCTTAGTGACGTAAAATTCAAAACTCGATAAATTCATTATATTTTCCTTCACCTAAATATAATGTTTTCCACACATCATACGATGCAATATTACCAGAAGATCAAAGCACTAGAAGCTTCTTTTGTCTCTTAAAATTGTATAATTAATTTTACAAAATTAGCTTAAGAATCTTTTAATGTATTACGATTAGACCGTAACTTCGTTAAGCCATCTTTGTTGATTAGTAATATGTTAATTTGACAATTAACATGTCATATTCCTACCTGATTCCCAATAATTCCCAAATCATCACCTAAATTTTAAAATATAAATAAATATAAAGTATTTTTCTTCATCGAAATTCGAATTAATATCACGCATGGCATATAATTTATTGATATATATATTTCGCACGAACATCGTCGTTTATATTTTGTAGTCTTGTTGAGGGTTGAGTCAAAGCACGTCTCTTACATAAAATTTGATTATTATTATTTGTTTCAAATTGAACACGTCCAAAAAATGAATGTGCTTCGTGTCACATTTATTTACTTATTAAAATATTTAGCCTAATTTAGTTCTACTTTTAACCCAATTTTAGTTGAATTTGAACTAGTCTTTATCTCTATATTTTAAATTTTAAAGGTTAACTATGGTAGATTAAGGGTCGAATAGGAAATTGAAGAATTGGATTAACTCAAAAATGTAATGGATAAAGTGATAAGAACGATAATTTAATGTCAACGTGGACTCTAGTCAATCCCACACGTGGGCTTAGTAGGTAAACTTAGGTGGGTTCCAAACTATGTCGTTTTACTTGTTTAGGTAGGACCAAATATAGCCAACTCTTCATTAATTTAATTATTCCCTCTTCACACCCATGACCCCTTATAAAATCAACTAAATAAATTATATTCATTTTGATTTTATTTTTATGACACTATTTGACTTGATATCGATAAATACGATATATAATTTTTTTAAAAAAAGTTAGTAGTATTTTAGTTATTCAAGAAGAGAAAATTGATAAATTATCCAGCAAAATACTATAAAGACCGAATAAGGCAGAGAATTGTCAAGGTGGGGTGGGCAGGGACACAAAAAATTTATAATGCAACTCATGTAACTTAATTTTCATGTTTCTATGATGGAAGTCGTTTAATTTTTATATTTTTTAGAAATGAAATATTTTACACAACTCAAAGAGAAATTAGAAAATATTTTCATTTATACCAAACGCACCCAATATTTTAAGAGAGAAAATATACTAATTAAATCAGAAGTTGAAGAAAGAAAGTGTTTTGAAATTTTCATGTAAATTAATTCATTACAAGTAAAAATATAACTTTAAATTTAGAGTATTTCTAGTTATAAAAATATAATTAAATTATCGCTTAATTGAAATATAAAAAGTATATGTCAAAGTAACTGAGAAAAGGATCACTTACAGCATGTAAAAAAGGGAAAAAAGTATGTAAAAAGGAATTAATGGTTGACAAGAATAGTAAATATACGCTACTCTCTCCGTCCGAAAATGTTTGTCATGTTACGCTTATTAAAAGTTAATCTGACTAATTTTAAAAGATAAATTAGATAACATTAATTCGATATTTTAAACAAAAAATAGATATTCTAAAACTATATGAAAAGTCGTATAAATTATAATTTTTTTACATATTAATATTGAAAAATATATTTTAAAATATTAATCAAATTTTTTATAATTTGATTATAAAAATAGAATCATGACAAACAATACTGAGCGGGGAAAATATATTATTTCCTCCATTTGAAATGAGACTTTATCATGGTAATTGCCTAGCCAAAATTAATTATGTATCAGTTTACAATATTAGTAAAGAATTTGAATCTTTTTATATTTTTTCTAAATTATACTACAAAAGACGTGGATATTATTAATGCAAAAGCCTTTTGATATTTTCCTTTTTCTCTTTTACTGTTCCAATTTTCTTCTTCCTTTTGGTAAAAGAACACAAAACCTGAACGGTACCTTTTCTTCCTAGAGAAGTAAAGTGGTTCATAAAATATTAGTAAATCTAAATAATTAATTTATTTTATTATTCATACAATTGCATTGTTACATTTATCAACTATACGTAGTCTAGTAATTTTATGCGTTCTGAAAGAATTAAAAGACATATAAACTTAAATGTTAACATGTTTGAATCTCACTGCTAACAATTTTTTTCACTTTTCAAGAAAAACAAATCCACTTAAACATTCTTTATGAAATTTTTAGCTCCCTCATTAAATTTTTCAATTTTTATTGTAAAATGAGGTGGAAATTGCAAATACACACAAAATAAAATAATTGTAGCATGTGTGACATAATTCACTAACATTTTATCACATGTACATTTTATAGATCTCAAAGGATTTTCTGACAAAGACAAATAAGATGTAGTATTAATTAATGGAAAGAAAAATGAAAAGAAAGGTATCAAATATGATCACATGTTTTCCACAAGTTGTAGTGTGAATAACAATAGCATGCCTTATCTTCTTAACCAAAATTGAGCATTTCTATATTGAACTTCTTTTTATCCATTTGTGTATGTGTCCACTTCCTTGGTCATACCTTATGACCAACCCACCCACCCCCACCCACCACGACACACATTCTTTTATTCGATATTTATATTGAAGATTCAACTAATATTAATTGTTATTGTATTTTAATTTTTGAGAAAAATATAATTAACATTTAAAATTATGTTAAATTAGATTCATTCGTTGTATAACAATAATTAGAATTTAGAAACTTAAATGTTATATAAAAATAATCACTGCTTTCTCCGTTCGGAATTATTTGTCATGTTATGCTTATCGAAAGTTAATTTGACTAATTTTCAAAAACAAATTAGATCATATTAATTTAATATTTTAAACAAAAAAATTAGATATTCTAAAATTACATGAAAAGTACTATACATTACAATTTTTTGCATATTAATATAATGAAATCTTAAAATGTTAGTCAAAATTTTTATAGTTTGACTCTAAAAATAAAAACCATGACAAACAATTTCGGACAGAGGGAGTAGCGACTGCTATCATATTGATTCAATGAAAAAGAATAAATATCAACATATTTTTTACAGTTGACTCTTAAAATTGAACCAATACCATTTGAATAGTTTAACTCTTGTAAAGTGAAATATGACAGTTAATTTAGAACGAACAGAATATGAGAATTACAGTAATTACAATGCTTCTTGTATATATCAATATTTTTAAAAATGTAAATATTAATTTAAAAAATTCCTAATTTAGTCTCAAATAGCAAATTGAGTCGAAAAGATTAATATAATCAAAATATTTTTTTGATTAATTAGTTCTTAAAGAATACGCGGCAAAAAACAAACGTTAACAAGTAAAACAGAAACGTATGGCATTGAACTACTCACATTAAATGTTCAACTAATTATCTGATGGATTCAAGAAGCAAATTTTGTCATGCGTGAGCTATAACTTCAGAATACTAGTCAACGAAGCTAATTACATTCATCGATCATGTGACATTTACGATTTAATAAAAATTAATTCAAATTTTTTTTTTCTATTTTAAATATATATATATATATATATATATATATATATCTATATATATATATATATATATCTTTCTCATGTACTATTGATAATTTTTAATTTATAATAAAATATGTAATATTTAAAAAAATGTAGGTAATAATAATAGTATATATGAAAATGGAGCACGTCTACTCATGCAGATTGTCCACTAAATGAATCGATTTTGAGTTTGATTTGACTTTACATTTTTAAAAATTAATTATATTTGACTTAATTTTGTTATTTTTAAGAAAACCAAAGAATAACTTAACCAAATTATATCCATATATGTATAACAATACCCCAAGTAGGATTCGAACCCTGCTGTGCAAAAATGGGATATGCAGTTGAAATGGACGTCCAAGTTAAGATATATATTATGAGCAATACGAAAATAGATCGAGTAAGAATATGTATTATTTTAAGAACAACTTTAAATATTTTAGACGTTCTCATTACAAATTATTTTATCTTTATTTATGAAAGTAAAATCATTCAAGACAAAAATATTTATCTTATTAATTTTATGTATATAAGCATCTATGATAGTTCTTGATAGGACTATATGAATGTCATTGTCTCTTCATTATGTAGGCTAAATCAGTGAGTTTTAAAGTTTTATTCGTAATAAATTTAGTGATCGAAAATATATAATGCCGTTTATTTAACTATTTTTCATTTTAATTAAATATTATCTTCTTTTTTTTAATTTTGAGTGAATTGTTTATACTTTTGTTTTTATGTATAATTTATAACCAAGCGAAATTGAGTTGAAATTAATATCAACTAAATCGATAAATATGTTTTAATAATTTTAAAATCGATTGAATTGGTGTGGATTTACTCACATTTAATGTTTAACTAATGTGACAGAAGAAACAAATTTTGTCATGGGTGAGCTGTGACCGCAGTATACTAATTCATTAATCATTAATTAAGCAATAAAAAGCATACAATAAGATTCTAGTATATGCTAAGAACTACATTATGTATTTCTTTGAATCTTTCTCCTTGGCGTGCCATGTGTTTTTTGGGTCAGCTATAATGAAATAAAATAATAATAAAATTTCAATGGTACGACAACAATAATATAATTAATTAAAACAATGCAAATTAATAATGCTTGTAAGTTTCTAAAGATTTTCTTGGTGTATTAAACTTCAACATCATAGAGGAAGATGCATTCCCTCACGTACCATTATGCAGAAAATGTGAACTATATATTATAATAAATAATTAAATAAATAAATGATGATACTATGTATAGAGCATATAAATCCATTTTATTTGAAGAGAAATGACGTGTATATGTCTTTATGTATACATATAAATGAGACAACTCTCTTCTTAATGTTTTTGATCGCTTCCAATTTCTCTTCCTCACGTAATAAAAACAAAAGGCCAAAATCATAAGCGGCTTGTTAAATTTGTTCGCAAATTTCACTTTTTTAATCTAGAAATTAAATTTACATATTCAAATACTTAAATTCAGTGGCATAGCCACATACTATTAAGGGCGTCCAACTGGATAGTCTTCATCGGTAAAAAATTAACATATATATAAGTATAGTAAAATACGAAATAATTAAATAATATATTTGAATACTTTTTGTTAGGTTATTAGCATTTTAATATTAATATTTAAAATATTAAATTGCTTTATTTTGGAGTTATAAGAATGAACATTTGAATGGATGACTTCTACATCATCCATTAGCATTGGTTGTCCATCACTTTATTTCATTCTTAATACCTCCATTACTCCTTTTGTAACCTATGTAACATATGTACTCCCTTTGTAACATATGTAACATATGTAACTCCCATTGTAACTTATGTAACCTATGTAACTCCCATTGTAACCTATGTAACTCCTAAGGCCATTATCTTCACTATTTACTACCTCTATTATCTTCCTATTCATTGCTAGGAAGACTTCTTGTAGTATAATAGTGGTGGTCTTCATTTGGTTTGATACACACAATTCATAAGAGAAAACAAGAGTGAAAGAGTTAGTCTAAAGAGAGTTCTTATTAGTTGAAGGGAGGTGTTCTTTTTTGTGGAGCTTTGGACTCAACTCTTGTCCAGAGTTGTTGAGTTATACTTTGTGAAGGCTGTTGTATCCTGGAGGGGACAGTCAAAGTAGACTACTGCTGGACCGGTGAAAACATTTGCTGCAGTGGGCTTGAATCTCCTTAAAGAGAGCGATATCCGCGCCTCAGCCTGAAGAGATTAATTTCTTCATTTTATTTTCAGTTGTAATATTGCAATTTTACTATTTTGTAAGTTTTTTCACTAACAATTTTAAGGAGATTCAAAGATGGCTACAATTGAAAAAACCGCGGATGTCAAGATGGGAGATCTTAACAAGCCATTTCGGTTCAATGGTAACCATTTCAAGAGATGGAAGGGTAAAGTACTTTTCTACTTAAGTCTTCTCAATGTTTCTTACGTTTTAACCGAGAAGAATCCAAATAAAGAAGACATCACCACTATGAATGATGATGAAACTATTTCTCATCTAGAGAAAGTGGAAAAGTACGATGGTGATTCCTAAAGTGTCGGTATTATCTTCTAAATTGTCTATCTGATAATTTTTATGATTATTATGATAGAACTTACTCTAGTGCAAAGAAAATTTGGAAGGCATTGCAGAGTAAGTATGATACCGAAGAGGCTGGAGCGAAAAAATATGCAGCTAGTAGATTTTTTCGTTTCCAAATGGTGGACACACAAATCAGTGGTAGATCAAGCTCAGACTTCATCATGATTGTTGGAGAGCTTAGGTCCGAAGAGGTTAAAATTGGAGATAACCTTATTGTTTCTGGCATAGTGGATAAACTTCCACCTTCTTGGAAGGAATTTCAAAAAACTATGCGCCACAAACAAAAGGAAACCTCTCTTGAAACCTTGATAATGAAAATCCGCATGGAAGAAGAAGCAAGAGGCCAAGATGCACTTTTACAAACAAAGAGAACAACATCACATCGAAGGTAAATTTAATTACTTCGAATAATGCTAATCCTGAAACTCACAAAAATACCTCTTTAAAGCCTAAGAAGAAAAAATTCAAGAAAAATAATGGTAGACCTCCCAAGAAAAATAATGGTGAAAATCACCAAGCACAAAATCAACAAATTCAAGAAAAGGACCATGCTTTGTTTGTGGCAAGAGTGGGCATATTGCTCGATTTTGCAGATTCCGGAAACGTGGTCCTAACCCTCAGGCAAACGTTACCGAAGAACCTTTTGTGGCGGTGATTACCGACATAAACATGGTTGAGAATGTTGATGGATGGTGGGCTGATTCTGGTGCAAACCGTCATGTCTGTTATGACAAAGACTGGTTTAAAAATATACTCATTTTGAGGAGCCCAAAACCATCATGCTTGGTGATGCTCACACTACTCAAGTGCTTGGAAAGGGAGATGTTGAATTGTGTTTTACTTCTGGAAGGATATTAACATTGAAAGATGTACTTTATACTCCTTCTATGAGAAAAAATTTGATGTCTAGTTTTCTTCTTAATAAAGCAGGCTTTAAACAGATTATTGAATCTGATCAATATGTAATAGTGAAGAAGGTATTTTTGTGGGGAAGGGGTATGCATGTGATGGGATGTTTAAGTTGAATGTTGAAATGAATAAAACTTCTACTTCTGTTTATATGCTTTCTTCTACTAATTTTTGGCATGCTCGTTTGTGTCATATTAATGATCGTTATGTTGGAATCATGAGTATTTAGGATTAATCCCAATGGTTAAAAAGAATTTTGAAAAGTGTGAGGCTTGTAGTAAAGTCAAGATCACTAAAAGACCTCATTTTCAAGTTGAAAGAAAAACTGATTTGTTAGAATTAGTTCATACTGATATTTGTGAACTTGGTGGAATTCTAACTCGTGGGGTAATAGATATTTTATCACTTTCATTGATGATTTTTCTAAGTTTACATATGTTTACTTGATGAAAAATAAAAGTGATGCTTTTGAAAACTTCAGAACTTATCTCAATGAGGTTGAAAATCAGTTTGGAAGAAAAATAAAAAGAATTAGAAGTGATAGAGGCCGTGAATATGAATCAAATGAGTTTAATTCTTTTGTTAGATCTTGGGAATAATTCATGAAACTACTCCTCCTTACTCTCCTTCGTCTAATGGAGTAGCAGAAAGGAAAAATAGAACTTTGGTTGAATTGACTAATGCCATGCTTATTGAGTCACATGCACCTTTAAATTTTTGGGGTGAAGCTATCTTAACTGCTTGTTATGTGTTGAATCGTGTGCCTCATAAAAAGTCTAAATTGACACCTTTTGAATTGTGGAAAGGTTACAAGCCATGTTTGGGATATCTAAGAGTTTGGGGTTGTCTAGCCTTTGTGAGGCTAATGGATCCCAAGATTACAAAGATGGGTAAGAAGTTACTACTTGTGCTTTTCTTGGTTATGCTTCAAATAGTACAGCCTATAGATTTTTTAATCTTGAAGATAATATTGTAATAGAATCTGGTGATGCTATTTTTCATGAAAATAAATTTCCTTTTGATACTAAAAATAGTGGGGGTCAAAGGATTGAACAAAATATTTTGTCACTACCTAGTTCTTCTACTTCAACTTTGAAAAAAAGAAGTTTTGATTTTGAGTTAAGAAGAAGTAAAGAGCTAGAGTAGAAAAAGATTTTGGTCCTGATTTTTATGTGTTTAATATTGAAAATGACCCTCTAACTTTGAAAGAAGCATTATCTTCACATGATTCTATTTTTTGGAAAGAGGCTGTAAATGATGAAATGGAATCTCTAATTTCTAATAAAACTTGGAAGTTAGTTGATTTACCACCGGGTTGTAAAATTGGTTGCAAATGGATCTTAAGGAAAAAGTTGAAACCGGATGGTTCTATTGATAAATACAAGGCTAGGCTAGTTGCAAAAGGTTTTAAACAACTAGAAGGCCTAGAATTTTTTGATATTTTTTCTCCAGTAACAAGAATTACATCCATTAGAGTTTTAGTTGCTATGGCTGCAATTTTTGATTTGCAAATTCATCAAATGGATGTAAAAACTGCTTTTCTAAATGGAGACCTAAATGAAGAATTTATATATGGACCAACCCGAGTGTTTTGTTGAAGCAGGCCAAGAAAGCAAAGTATGTAAACTTACTAAATCCCTATATGGCTTGAAACAGGCACCAAAGCAATGGCATGAAAAGTTTGATTCCTGCATGATTGAAAATGGTTTTAAAACAAATGAGTGTGATAAGTGCATATATCATAAGTCTTGGAATTATTTTACATGTGATCATTTGCCTATATGTTGATGATTTGTTGATCTTTGGCTCTAACATGAATGTTATTGATGAAGCTAAAAATGTTCTTAGAAGCCATTTTGATATGAAAGATCTTGGTGAGGCAAATTTTATTCTTGGAATAAAAATAACAAGAACATGTGAGGGGATTTTCCTTGACCAGTCACATTATGTTGAGAAAATTTTGAAAAAATATAACTTTCATGATTGCAAGCATGTTGCTACTCTTTTTGATTCAAGTGTTCACTTATTTCCTGTTGAAGTGAAAATGATGTAATAAATCAAAAGGAATATGCTAGTATTATTGGAAGTTTGAGATATGTGACTGATTGCACTAGGCCTGATATTGCATATGCAGTAGGAGTACTTGGCAGGTTTACAAGCAAGCCAGGTAATGAACATTGGCATGCTATAACAGAGTTATGAGATATTTAATTGGAACGAAAAAATGTGATTTGTTCTATAAAAAATATCCTGCTGTACTTGAAGGCTTTTGTGATGCGGATTGGAACACTTTGTCAGGTGATTCCTGTTCTACAACTGGTTATGTCTTTACTTTAGGTGGTGGTGCTGTTTGTTGGAGATCAAAGAAGCAAACTATAATTGCTAACTCTACCATGGAGGCTGAACTAATTGCTTTAGCTTCAGCTAGTGAGGAAGCAAATTGGTTAAGAGATTTATTGTTTCAAATTCCTTATTTTGAAAAACCAATTCCTCCTATTTTAATTCATTGTGATAGCACCGCTGCAATTGGTAGAGTTCAAAATCGTTATTACAACGGTAAATCCAGACCTATAAGGAGGAAACACAGTAATGTAAGATCGTATTTGACAAATGGTACCATTAATGTTGATTATGTCAAATCTTGTGATAATCTTGCAGATCCTCTTACAAAGGCCTTAACAAGAGAAAAGGTCTGGAGCACATCGAGGGGGATGGGATTGAAGCCTACAAATCCTTGAGTCATATATGAGGAAACCCAACCTGGGGACTAGAGATCCTATAACCAGGTTCAAAGGGAAAAACTAATCATATGATGACTTGTTGTGAAAAAATGCACTATTTTTTATTTCCCTCCCTATGATGTGAGTGCATTATTTCCTGTAGTTTGTGAAGGTTGAGTTGATAAAACTCTTAATGAATATCTGTAGTCCGTATGGGTGGAGTGTTAATCTTACAGGAGCACTCTCGACAGATTTCACCTATGTGATGTGTGGAAGTAGGTCGCTTTCTATGAGAATGGGGCTTATTCTCAAATGCACTCATGAAACCGGGATAGCACATGGCCATAACGTGCTGGCTGTTAAAGCTCATGTCAACACCTTGATTATTATGTGTGAGCAGTGATATTTTATTTCCCTTAAGCAGTCATAGTTCAAGTCTGAGACCACTACGACTCTGGAGTAAAAGTTACTGTTTCACTAAGTGGAGGTTCAATGCAGAGCACACCTTCATTATGCATAGTAGTCTTCCTTCAACTGATATACTCTCTTATCTAAATATTAAAATGAGTGGGGGATTGTTAGGTTATTAGCATTTTAATATTAATATTTAAAATATTAAATTGCTTTATTTTGGAGTTATAAGAATGAACATTTGAATGGATGACTTCTACATCATCCATTAGCATTGGTTGTCCATCACTTTATTTCATTCTTAATACCTCCATTACTCCTTTTGTAACCTATGTAACATATGTAACTCCCTTTGTAACATATGTAACATATGTAACTCCCATTGTAACTTATGTAACCTATGTAACTCCCATTGTAACCTATGTAACTCCTAAGGCCATTATCTTCACTATTTACTACCTCCATTATCTTCCTATTCATTGCTAGGAAGACTTCTTGTAGTATAAATAGTGGTGGTCTTCATTTGGTTTGATACACACAATTCATAAGAGAAAACAAAGAGTGAAAGAGTTAGTCTAAAAGAGAGTTCTTATTAGTTGAAGGGAGGTGTTCTTTTTTGTGGAGCTTTGGACTCAACTCTTGTCCAGAGTTGTTGAGTTATACTTTGTGAAGGCTGTTGTATCCTGGAGGGGACAAGTCAAAGTAGACTACTGCTGGACCGGTGAAAACATTTGCTGCAGTGGGCTTGAATCTCCTTAAAGAGAGCGAGATATCCGCGCCTCAGCCTGAAGAGATTAATTTCTTCATTTTATTTTCAGTTGTAATATTGCAATTTTACTATTTTGTAAGTTTTTTCACTAACACTTTTAAATTGCTATTTCTTAACAAACTTTTAAAAAAAATCTGACTCTGCTACTATTTAAACCAATAAAAAATATCCATAAAAGTATGTAATACATTCATAAATTATGTGACAAAAGTAACTAAGAAATGATGACAAAACATCTATCATCCACTCCTTCATCTGCAATCATCTGATCATCAGTTTAGTCCCTCACTTATTGATAAATTTTATTTTTATAAAAAAATAATTATTATTTATATATTTTTAACAATTAATCACTTCAAATTGCATTTTTGATCTCCCTTTTCCATTGTTTGTGAATATCTACTTATTAATTGTTTCATCACTTAATTATATATATGTTATATAAAATTTGTATTATTATTATATATTTGGAGATATAAAAACGTTATCACCTTTAATAACACCAATTAGTCGAAAAGAATAAATTTAACTCTATTATGCTTCGACCATTTAATTAAATTAAATTAGTGTCGTGATCCTCATATGAAAAGTAGAACTCTTAGTTGACCATATGAATGGTTCGTTCAATTACATTAATTTTATATAGGAGGGTTGTAATGATATAGTGAAGCATATAGAACATATATTTTGACAATTTAAATATTTTAAATATTATTGCTTAAGAAAAAGGTAACATGAATTTCTACTTGTACGATCATGATGTGCTAAATGACAAAAACAAAAATTAAATTCAAAGTCGCATATAAGAAGCAAAAATAAAGACTTCTATCTATAGAAAAATAATATATAGGGCCAAAAGGGACTTGTCGTGGCAAAAACCAAATATCATACAATAAGTCCTTAAAATAGTAAGTATGAGTTGGAATAAAGTTAATTCCTACGTCAATTTTATTTGTTCTTTATAAAAAAAAATTTTTTATATATAATAACAAATTAATAATATAAAATATATAGAGTAAGCTAGGGTTTGATTTAATTGTGTTTCATAGCAAACGCTTAGAAAAAATTGCCAGGTGTCTCTCTCCCAAATATCTCGCTCGCCACACTCCTCCAATCCATCGCTCGCTTCCTCACTTTTTATACAAACACAAGTGTATAAAAATTATTTCTAATTGTATAAAGCAAAGAAAATTATATAAATACATATATTTTTGTTCCCCTCTCTCCCCTCTTCCAGATCTCGCTCGCGCTCTCCCAAATCTCGCTCGCCACCCTCGCCTTTCTCACTTATACAAACAGAAGCGAAATGTATAAATTGCGTTTCTGTTTGTATAAAGTGTGAGAAAATTGTATATAAATATGCAAGTACATATATTTTCGTCCTATACACTTATAATTATACAATAAAAATACTCCCCTTGCCTAGTTTCTTTTGTCTTTCTCTCTTTCTCGTTTTATAGAATTTTCAAATTGTATCTAATTTCTCTCTTTCTCGTTTTATACAATTTGATTCAATTGTATATTCCTTGTCAAGTCTCTTTTGTCTTTCTCTCAATCTCATTTTATACAAATTCAAACTGTACATAATCGTTCTATACATTTATAATAATACAATTCGTTTTATACACTGCGTTTTTATACAGTTCTTTGTCCAAGTGTCTTTCTTGTTCTTGTTTTATACACTTCGTTTCATACAATTTGCTTTAACTGTATATGTATAGCGAATTATACAGTTTCTATGTTTGCTATGGAGCGCAATTATGTAAATTTTGCTATAGCATACAAATATGAATATCTTATTTGCTATATGTGAAAGTTGCCCAATTAAAAACATCTATTTATTTATTTAGTAATTTGAAAAATTAATAGTTCTTAATTAGTTATCAAATTTACTATATTCAAAGTTGTAGTAAATTTAATATTATAATTATTATTTCTTAAAAAATATGTCAAATTAATATCAAATAAAAATGGACTAATTAAGAATTATATTTAGATTATTTGATTATTTCAGTCAATCTCATCTGTTTTGAAAAATCACGATACATACGTTGGAATTTTGACAGACAAAATAAAATTATGTATACGTACTCTATGACTATACAAAATACTTATTCTATTTTATTTTATGTGATATTCTTTTTGTAATTCGTCTCAAAAAAATGTTATTATTATACTAGAAACAATTTATTTTTTTCTCTTTTTATCCTCAATGAAATGATTTACAACCGCACAAATATCTAAAAATTATTTTAAATTACAAAATTTTAAAAGTCTTTTTTTTCTTAAATATCGCGTTAATTAAACAGTGAATAGTTAAAAATAATAATACTAGGCACCGTTCAAAAATCCCATCTTAAGAAATAACAACGTGAATGGAATTAAAATAAAATTAAAATGTAAAATTCGTCAACATTGTGCGTCTTAAATAAAATATTTCTATTTCAAGTTGTATGTCCTATATTTGATTTTAAATGATTGTATATTTTCAAAGGCGAAAGATAGTTTCAAACAAGTTTAAAATATTTATATCGATCATAAATGCACATAATGCAGTTTTAAATAATAAATCTGCCACTATGTGAAGAATTGAGCTGTAAGCTAGATATCAAATTATATTCCTTGAAGTATAGTTTTCAAATACCTCAAATTGTTTTGTCATTTTGACATAATAATTTTTCTTTTTACTTTTAACAATATAATAAGAGTAATGAAGGTTGCACAGCTGATGTTACTAAAATGCAATCAATTTTATTTTTAAAAAATTTATGTTTTTTTTAATCATCCCTCATATTTATCTAAACGGTGTTGTGTAGATTAAAATCCTTATAATAAGTTATACAAAAAAATTCATCCCCATTTTGTACACCTCTTTAGAATTGAAAGAATGAATTAACCATCTATACTTAAAAGAGTATGAATTGAAAGAATGAATTAACCATCTATACTTAAAAGAGTATGAATGTGTAAAATAAATGATTCCCTGCAACAATATATAATTACTATTATAATTAGAGGCGGCTTTAGGATTTTAAGATTGTGGATGCTTTAAGAATAATTGATCTTTAAAATTTTTAAAAAGCCATAGTAAGAATCAAATCTAAACACAGTAAATATAATATACAACTTTGAGCACCTTCAAATAACAACTGCACCAATCAACTAATTGTTGTATGGGTACCATTCATTCAAATTTTTATATAAATACAAATGCTCAAGCATCGAAAACTTTAAATTTGAAAAACAAAATAACAGTAGAAGAGCGCCCAAAAAAAAAAAAACAAGATCTTGATGAGATAACTTCATTTAAAATTGCATCTAAATAATCCACTCCAAACTTGGAAATACGAATTATGAAAATTTTGAGTCAATTCCTCTTAATGTCAATATGGATGAATCAACGAAAAATGGTTGACCATCTTTAAAGTTAATAGACTTGAAAAGTTAGAATTATTTTCTCTCTAATTTAAGCTTAAGAAATCAAAAGATCTTATTGTAATTTGTAAGCTTTGAATTTGATTTAGCAAATACCTATTCTCTTTTTGATCTTTTGTGTTTGAAGGGACATTGCTAAACCACGTTTTCTAGTCTAAAAAGTAATGTGAAATGAAGACAAGCATGAGATTCTTCGTATAAGAACTAAGAAATGTTGATTAAAGTATAATGATTTTTAAGAAAACTTTTAATTTAAAATATTTATTTATTTATTTTTAAAAGAAATATTGGAATTCCATCATAATTACATAACTAACTACTAAACTATACCAACTTCCACTTATCTACGTAGTTACCACTTCCCAAAACGCGCTATAAATGATTATATTTTTGCCACTAGTAGTAGTGCTAGTATACATACTCAATGATTTAATCATTAAGCTAAAATTCTTCTTTGATAATTATTTTTCCGATATTCAATATTTATATTAAAATTCGATTAATTTTCATTCACATTTCACCTAACTCATTTTAAAAATAATGCTTTCAATATAACTTTTTTCATTTCTTAAGAATCGATCCGAGATTTTTGAAATAAAGCTGGATATATTTCAATGTCACAACAATCCATGGTTGGAGTAGTTCAATGTGCAAGGACAAAATCAACAATAAATATAGTGAACAAAGCGTTATAATCATGTCACAATTATATTCATAAAAAAAACAATTAAGTTGCTTCGTGTACTAGTCCACATGAATCATTAAAATAATTCTATAATTCTTAAGGGAACTTTCAAATAATAAACAAAAATGTTGAAAGTGCTAGTTAACAACCAATAACCTTTGTCAGTTTGTTGATCTAAGTTTCTACATGAGGTCTTTATATATATATATATATATATATATATATATATATATATATATATATATTGCATTTTAAAATTTAATGAAGTCTTTAAAGAGTTCATTTAATTCCAAAATGGTTTGTACTATTTTGCTTCATGAAGTTAAAAAACAAAATGCTTTTGGACTTGAGATAATTGAACTTCGATAGGTATTTTAATGAATAAATTTTCCTATTAGTAAAGAAATGATCCTAATTGATGACCAAATAAATATTCAATTAAAATTAAGGGAGCTACAGTAATACCAATTAACAGATCAAAATTATTTGTCTTAGGAAAAATTCTTTTGGCCAGAAAAGTTTGACCAAAATTTGATCAGAATGGTAAAATGATATGTCAACATTATAATCTAGTTTACTTTTAGACATTTTTGTCCTTTAATTTAAATATTAAATATATTATTTAATTATATTTTCAAGACATTGAAAATGATTAGTGAAATTAATTATTGATGATTTCTTAGTTAAACATGGAAAAGAACCAAAAACTTCACCAAAAAAACATAATTCAATTTTCCTCCTTTTTACTTTTTCTTTTTAGTTTATTTTTTTTCATTTCTTATCCCTTAATGATAAGAAAAATTTTAAAAAGTATAAAACAGAACTAACTACTAAGGTTAAATTATCCATTTTAATTTATAATTTTTAATCGCGAAAGATAATTTATATATAAATTAAAATATTAAAAATTTATATAAAAAAAAAATGAAATTAGCCGAGTTGGCTAAAAAGTTACTCTTATTTATTCAAAGGAGTTATTGTTATACACCGATTTTCTAGAACAAAAATTAATGATAAAAATATATTTTATCCAAGTATACTCAAAATTATGTGAGCGAAATAAGAAGAAACTAAAATTACCATCATGTTTCCTCTATTATGTGATTATCTTCATATTTTCGATAACATATGAATCATAACATACGCAAAAAAAAACTCAAGAAAATTAATTTTTATTTATTATTTCAATACTAGAGACGTACACAATTTTTTTAATAAAAACTTTGATGGTGCTTCATTAAATTTTTTTAATAACATAAAAAGGATAAAGAAAGTTTTGTATTATTTCAAAATAAACTTTTATAAAAAAATTTGAAAGAAAAACATCTTTATAGTTCTCCGATAACAATGTCAATACAAATTTAACATGAACTAGATTTAAGTTTCATCACGTATATTTTTTTTATTAGTATTATTTGTTATTTTATAAATGTTTGCTATTAAATGATCTGCTAAAATATTAAGTATACATAGTTGTAGTCACAATATTATTTTTTTCTTTCAAATAATATTTGTTTTGAACGGATCAATAATTTTTAAAATTAAGTAATTTTATTGCATTATTATATAAATAAATTTAAATTACCTATTTAATTACATTTTATATATATATATATATATATATATATATTATATATATATATATATATATATATATATATATAATGTAAAATAATTCAATAATAACAATCAAAAGTCAAAATACTTTAGAATTGATAGACCACAACACATTAAAGAAATACTAAAAATCATATGGTTTATAAGTGTCGATCCTATTTAACAACAACCCAAGACAACTACACATTAATGTTGAGAAATTATATATTTAAAGTTTATGTTTGGTTATTATGTTTTAAAAAAATTAAATAATGTATTTTAAAATTAAATAAAAATTATACAAGGTATGTTTGACCCTTCTCGTAGTATTTTGAGGTATGTTTGAAGAGCCAAAATTATTTTTTGCAAATGAAAGTGAAAAATTAATTAAATTTTTATAATAAAATAAAAATATAAAAGGTATATTTGACCCTTTTCGAAATATTTTAAGTTATATTTGATCTTTCATACATGATTTTTTGACTTTTTTATTTATTTTTTATCTTCTTTAATTTCATGACTAATTTTGATATACTATATTGATGATCAAATTTAATTTTTCATTTATCTTCTTGCAAAGTCTATTATAGATGCATCTACATTTTTACAACTACAAAATAAAATTTTATTATAACCGGAAAAAAATGATTAATTTTAGCTTCTTTTTTTAAAAAAAAATTTTGTTCACTATTTCCTTTTGTTTCTTTTTAATTCTCATGTTTTCTACACTAAAGAATGGAAGCGAAAAATTAAACATGAACAACAAACTCAAATAATGATAAACAAATATATTCATTAGGGAGATAATTAAGACCAAATTAGCCGTTGAATTCAAAAATTCAAAAATAAAATCACGTGAAAAAACTAACTGTTTTTCCTCTATGTGATTGGTTAAATAACTAAAATAAATAAATTAAAAATCTAAAGTATAACTTTCGTTAGTCAAAAGAGGATATATAAGTTACTTAATTTGCTCATGTAACAATAAATGTATTTGTGACCTTTTCTTTACGGAATATATATTATCTCTATATTACAAAATTAAGGAGTATATTAAATCTTTTTCTCCTAATAATAATTCAACATAATTTGCACAATATTATTATCACGAAGATCAAACAAACAATGTGGTATAGTAATGAAATGGAAAAAATATTCTATTTCTTATTTGATTATTCTAGATATATCAATGTTAGTATTATATTAAAAAAAGAGTAGTCAACCTTGATATTAAGACAATTATATAATAAGAAATAACTTTCTTAATTCAAGGCATCACTACGAAAATTGCATTATTATTAATAGTTATTTAAACTATCTAAGTCCAAGATTATGTTATTATTTTTCTAAAAGAAAAACACGCGATGTATAAACAATTAATTAATTAGTGAAAAATCGTATTAATCATTATTATTCAATTGTAAATTTCAGAATCCATATCTATTTTAAATATATTGCATCTTGCTGAGAATCTTTGAGAGTAACGTATTAATGTTAATTATAGTCTTGTATCCGCAACATATTACGTCAATTTGATAAATTATAGATCATTAATCATATTTATTGTTAATAAGAAAAGTATATAATTTTATAAATTATTATGTTTAAATATATTTAGGTTATTTATTTGAATATTTTAACATATAATCTAAAACTATATTTATAACGACAATCAAAACTCGAAACACCTTAGAGATGCAAATATCAAAATATTATAAAAATCATATATTTCGTCAGTGTGGATCCTATTTAACAACAATCATATTGAATATGTGATAGTTATATTATGTTGACTTGATAAATATGTGAACTATTACTTATTTATTATTATATATATGAGTTCTAACAAAATAAGTTTATGAAGTTGTGTTTAAATAAATTTAAAGTATATATTTAAATAAATTTTTAAGTATAATTTGAAATATTTCAATAAAAGTCAAGAAAAACTCAAAACATTTTATATACGATAAACATCAAAACATACAGAAATCATAAATTTTTATTACTTATAAGTATCGACACTAATTAATTTTGTAAGAATAACGTCAAAAAAATATTTTTTATATATTTTTAATTTATTATTTAATAATTATATTTTAATATAATTAGTTATGGATAAACGTAGTTGGAGGTGTAAGTGTATATTTCTTATAGTACATAAAGTATAAATGTTTAAATTTGAAATATAGAGTGTATTTAAAACTTAGTCATATTACAAAAAAAAATTAATGTATTAATTATTTATACATAGAGAATTTGACATTAAAGCAAATAAATTATGCTTTTTTCCAAAAAAAGGTTGATTTTCTTTATGCTCTTAAAAAAATATTTTACATTGATGAAGTTCCAATAGAAACATAAAATAAATTCTTTTATTGTTTCATTCATGGGATGAATTTAACCAATTTAAATACTTAAATATAATTATTTATTTTCATCATATTCTAATTTTTTTATAAGAAGAGAAAAAAAGTCAAAAAGGAGAAGTGAAATGACAAAAAAAATAATTGAAGAAGTAATAAAGCATGGGACGCAGAAAATTAATTTTATCAAAATAATTAATACTCATACTTTTTTGAAAATATCAAACAGTTAATTTTATCTTGGAGGAAAAAGCTATAATAGTCCTTTTCACAATTCTAAACAAATTCTTGCCATATTTTTCTGGTCATTTAGCACTTCTCTTTGTCTTAATATATTTCTTGAGGTGCGATATTTCTCTGAAATTTGTGCGTTCAGATCACAAAATATTTGTCTTATCATATCTCTTGAGGTGTGATATCTCTCTGAATCTTGTTAGAGCACAAATTTTTTTTTGGCCCGAACTATCATTTATTTAATACTCCCTCCGTTCTTATTTAGTTGTCCACTTTAGAAGTGATACACATATTAAGCCATTAATGATTATCAAAGGTTAGTTACAAATTTACCCTTAACTTATAGATTATGCAACTCTCCAAGTATAATAGATATATTTTCTGGTTCCGAAAAGCATGCATTATAATTTAGTAGTATTAGAATTTTTCTAAAATTAAATTAAAGTTATATTAGGAAAACAATTATTATTCTTTTTTATTTTATTAAAATATATAAGTAAATAGAGTCAAATATAAAAAAAAAATATGAACAAATATATAAAAATAGAAGGAGGAGTATATGAACTTTGTCTCTTTTAGCCCTTTTATATTTCAAACTATTTTACTCTAAAACTCTACTTTACGTCATTTCAGAGAAGAACAAACTAAAAAAGGGGTGTGAGGATTGTCATTTGTCATTATCCTACTACTATTATTATAATAGTGGTTGGTTGCGCTAATATAAATATAATTAAGGATATGATGGAATAGATGAGCCCTGAGCCCTTAAATAAAAGACTAGAATTTGAATTTCAGGGATGGTGAAATTACTGATAGAGATTAAAGTTAATCAAATTAATAAAAATTAAATGTGATCATAATAGTAAAATAACATATTTTTCATTATATTATTTTATCTTTTAAAATATTTTTACTATTTTAATTTAATACCTTTTAATTAAAAATAAAAAAATATCAATTTATATTAAAATAAAAAATATATTATAGTAAATAAGTTATAAATATTGAGACATAAACTTGTGGGTTAAAAACCTGTGGGTTTTGAACCTGAACATTTATTCTTAAGTATAAGTTTTGTAGGAATGAATGTCTTAAGGCATAACCCACTATGCGTTATATACTAGACCTAACTTGTAATATATCATAATACACAATATAAAAATTTGCCTAGTAAAATTATTTGTTTTTTTAAATACCAGAGATATTTTCATTTTTTTTACTTACGATGCATTGTACAAAAAATAATACGACCCAAAAACGAATGACCCAAGACTTTTCGAATTCTAATGAGCAAACATGAAACTTATAAAAATTACATATAATAGAAAAATGAAATAGTTAGTCTAAAGTAAATGATTAATCAATATAAGATTTAACTTAAGCCGTAAATTTTTTTTAGAATAATTAACCATCTAATTTTGTATGCCTTCTAGAAGCCGTAAATAATAAAGATGAACAAGGTGCAGTAATGAACATAGACATAAGACATATATATATATATATATATATATATATAATAATAATAATAATAATAAATGATTGACGCCACAGTAATGATTTAATTAAGCTATGTTATGATAAATATTATAATCATGCCGCCTTTGATTTATGGGTTCTAAAGTTCAATTGATTGGCTTGGAAGTGATTAAAGTAAAAAAGGGAACATGCTAGGCACACTAATGCTAATGCAAGTTAATAGAGAATCATGACAAAGGAAGAATGTGTATTAATTAATGATAATTTTAGAAGGTATATGCATTTCATGAAGAAATTTATTGAATAAATGTTTCTCTTTCTGTTCTTATTTATATATCGTTTTTATTTAAAGATGTGTATTAATGTTTTCTTAGTGAATTGATTCGATAAGAAATTATATTTTACAATTCAATTTTTTTAAATTAATTTGCTATGGAAACAATTTGTTGTTTTACTTTCTAATAGTCATAAAATATGATTAAAATTGTTCTCACTAAAACTCTATATATTTGGGGTGTTTCCATTAGTAGAATTAGATTCTTTCGATAAAGAAGATAATTAACCTAAAGTAGCAGTAATGTGAGAATATAATTATTGTCAAACTCAAATTAAGGAATAAAGAAAATTAAAGGCAAAAGCAATGAAATGACATTAAAAATAATTAAGCATGCATTAGTCGAAATCAATTTATTTTTTTTACGATCGTGGATTGATTCAATGAATTCAATGATGTTAATTGAAATATTTACATCACAGATGCTAGATTCCATAAACAAAAAAAGTGGAGAGAACTCGGTAGAAGCGTAGTCCAGTGTGTGCATCAGAATTTAGCTGATGTTACTTGATATGAAAAAATTATAATTAAATTTATATAAAAAAAAATTTAAAATTTATTAAAGTTGAATTATTTACTTTTTTCTGTTTCAAATTCTCGATAAAAATTCTGATTTCATACGAATATATCTGAAACTTTATTTATTTATTTTTTGAGTTTAAAAGGAAAAGGGAGTTATAATAATCATTATTCTTTCACATAAAGTTTAATTTCCTACTACTCATCGTACATTTTGGTTTTGCTTTTCACTTCGAATGTCTTAATTAAGTACTTCGAGAAAAGATGTTAGTGGTGGGTCTAAAATATCTAATTACGGCTTGAAACTTTTTTGCTTCCTACTATCACAATTAGCATATTCTATATTCACATTATTTTCAAAATTAATAAAATTAAAAGGGTGGTGATGATGAATTTGGGGAAAATATAATCGATATATAGTTTTGTTTTTGGTATTTAATTCTTGTATTTATGTGTTGTTATTTCATGACACCACTTAAATACTAAATCATACCATATATAATTAGCTATGCATGATCTAAAATAATAAAAACTATAAACGAGATAGACCATATTTATATCATGATTGTTACATCTAATACATCAAACTAAATAAAACCTATTCGTCTTATATGATTTGTATGATCATGATCCAAGTTCATTATAATACGTATTATCTGTTTTTGGCTTAATTGACAAGCAAAAGAGTTCGCCCAAGCTTCTGACCACGATTCTGAAAGAAAAGATTGGTCGTACAGAACTTTACATACTTATTTTTGAGCTACATTATCATTGAATTTTAGAACATATGTATCATATGAACTTTGTTATGTGTTGCCTTATAAGGCTACCTTGACAATATTGTAAAAATATAAGGGAAAATGCACAAATACCCAGTCAATTCATGCCCTAAATTCAGAGACACACTTATACTATAATAAGGTCGTATTATCTCTCGAACTCATTTTATAAATATTTTTTACTCCTTTTTGGCCTATGTAGCATTATTTTGTGGGCCCAGCATGTGTTGATATTTTTTTCAAGCTAGTGTCACGTATGTCAAAAAGGGGTAGAAAATTATTTACAAAATAAGTTCAGAGGGTAATAGGACTTTAATATAGTATAAGCGTGTCTCTAGAATTTTGGGCATAGATTAAAGGGATAATTATGCATTTTTCCAAAATATAATGGTAACACTAGATAACATACTCTATATTCGATCTTATCTATAGAGCTAGCCACTTGTATTTTGAATAAATCTTGTACTAATACTTTTTCTAATATAACTTAGGACAAAAGGTCAAATCCTAATTATCTTCTTTTTATCTGAGCAAATCGAGTTAGCATTTAGTTTTCCTTTAGATCAACCTACTTTGGGGTGATACTCAAATTAAATCTTCATATTTATAAGAAAAAATATCATGAGGAATTTGACCTTCACTTTTATTTTTAATTACGAAAATCATCCTATTATTTTCAAATGTCTCTGTCGGTTATGATCAAAGTAATTAAATTCCAATTGACCATACGAATCTCATACCACAGCCATATTCATGATCTATCAACAAGGATCCGCCACCAAAAATAAAGAATAAAAAACAACTTAGGTTGATACTACCTAAAACTAGATGAGTAGTGTTGGCATGCAGCACCAAATGTTAGGGTTATAAAGCTGCGAACATGAAATGTCGTGTCCTTTCTAAAGGGTTGTGATCGTTTGGAAGGTTGTGTCTTTTCTAAAGTGTTGTGATATTTCTGGAAGGTTGTTTTCTTTCCAAATAATTGTGACCTTTATCCTTTGTCGGCTATAAATAGAGAGACTTTCTCCTATTTTTCTGCATCGACTTCTTCCCTTCTTCTTACATACATTTCTTACAAAATAAATTTGATTGATCGTGTCTATGTGTGTGATTCGTTTATTAAAGTTTGATATCACTACTTTTTTAATGGTTAATCCGTTTTATCGTGGGAGGTAATCTGCAAACCTCAGATACTTGACGAGATTAAATTTTTTAATTAAGGACACACAGTGAATTCTGTGAACTCGAATAATTCTTTATGTTTTTCTCTTTATTTTTTATTATTTCTGATTTGCTAATCTGAATATAGAAGACAACACTATATTCACTGAATTTCTAATTTAAGAACTAAATAAAAGTCCTAAAAAGGAGAGGCAAACCCAATGAAGTAACATCGAAAAATATTCAGGCATGCAAATGATGCAATATTAGTGATTTTTAGTATACGTTTTCATTGGAAAAAAATTATTCAATGATGTGAAATGAAATCTTTTCACCACATAGTCTACAAAGTTGAAGAACTTAATTGGTGATGTGATCACAAATGAAATTATGATTGTGTTTTAGTGAGTGGGTCTACAAATCTAATTACTAGCTCAATATAATTATATTTTGTCCTCAACAATCAGCACATTTTGTATTCACGCATTTTGTCCACACACAAACCGTGCTCCAACAATTTGTGGGGAAGCAGTTAATTAGATCTTGATTGCCAATTCCACAATAAGATATTGTATATTACATTGTAGTAATGATATATATGGAGAAGACAAAATTATATAACTATATTTAAAAATGAATTAAATATATATTGTATCGTATATTTACTATAGTAATATTGAGAAGACAAAATTATGTAACGATGTTTGAAGATAAATTAGATAGCATACACTCATTCTAGTAATATGAAGAGAGGAAAAACCAAGCATATTGATCAACTTGGGATGAAATATCTTATCTTTAGTTTTGGATAAAGATTTATTACGTCCAATAATCATGTATCCTATGGTGAAAATTTCAAAAGCAATGTCAAGAAAATACAAATTAAAAATAGTGGAAAATTTTGACCCTAAAGACCCCTTTCCATGTCAAATCTAAATCAATTTGAGAGATATGATTTCAAGATATGATTTCAATTTTCAAGATTTATATATATCCCTTAGCTTCCAAATTTCAAATATTCCAAGAACATGGTGAAAATAATTGATATTTCAAGGATATAGGACCTTGTTTTACTCAAGATAGGAGCGTATAATTGAAGCATATAATTAGCATGGTCCAAAAAAGTACATATTTTTTGTGTCAGAAAAACTTAGGTAAAATAACTAATCCCTTCATTTTCTTTTTCGTATTATCACTATCATGATTTGCAATTATTAGCTTGCACATGATTGTTCTACTATTTCAATCACGATGAGATTGGAGTGGTCGCGTCAGAATCAAAGTCACAATAGAACATGTTTATTCGATGGATTTGATTAAAATAAAGTCATCCTTTGATTTTAACAAGTGGTATTAGAGTCAAGGTTATTCATTTGATTTCCAGACTTTTATCCATCCAAATATAAGTTAAAACCGACTATATAAATCATCATTGTTCAATACACCGTGTTTAAGCCCATCACATACTCACATTTGAATATTATTAAAGGAATTATATATTGATTTGAAGAAAGGAACAAGATTTAGCAATATAAAATCCTAACGAGATTTTATATATCCAACTCACTCATAGGCTAGTTAGAATTACAAAATATTTTTTCCCCACATTTACCATTGTTCAAACAAGGGTGTCAAGTAAAGCAGAGCCACAAGAATTATCCACCAGCAGCAAATCCGCGAACACAGTAACTTTAATTCAAATCTTATATTGCCATATGTAATCCATTGAGTTAATATGTACAAGTTATTAATTTAGAACCCAATAACGTAAAAGAACTAATAAAACAAAGTCACAAACTTTAAATTCTGGATTCGCCTCTAGCAAATAGACTATCTATTTGAATAATATTAACAGTAAAGTGCATTTTCCCCAATTCAAACATTATGATCATCAAACTTGAGGAACAGCAAATTTTCCAATTCTTGGAGATAGAATAGATTGCTTATCTACTATAGTCAATAGTTGGGGTACAGACATGCCTCCTGAGATCACAATTTCTGCAACATGTAGACCAAAAATCGGACACTTTATAACTATATCATCCTCAGGAAATTATTTTGGTACGACAGAAGTTATTTTCTATATAATTTATTAACATTGAACGTATGTTTTTTCTTCTTTTTAAAAAGGTATGTCATTTTTTCATGACTTTTATCGTACCAAATAAACGTAAATACTTGTGAAAAAGTTGAAGTGTAAACTCTTTACCTATTCCTTCTCTAACAGAGAGATTAGGCCTCATAATGTCCTTAGAATTGATAAGGAATACATCTCCAAGGTAAAGATGATTAGTAGGAACATAAACACAACAAAGTTCCTCAGCACCTGTGCTTTTACGAAGAATAATGGTTGATGTTATGAAACCAAACGCGTATTCACCAAGGCGCGGATGCCTTATAATTGCCACTTCTTTGAAGGCATGTGAATCTTCATCTGAAAAAATAATAATAACGTAGCTCGATAGGAGGTCAAGACTGTGGCAGAAGTTGTAGCGCTTGAGAATTAATTTTTGAATGGTAGAAAATGTGTAATTTAGTTACCTGGTGAAATTGCACTACTAATTTGCTTGGATGCAGTGTAGATATAACTCATGAGTGGCATTTTTTTAATGATCCATTCTCCTAAACTAAGAAGAGATGCACCTAACCATGAGGACATGGACACACCAACCAAGAATATGAAAATTAAGGATGTCACAAATCCAAGACCTGTGAATTGTTAGAGAAATAGTTATGAGAGACACAAATACTTATTCATCAAAACAAGCAATTCCACGAAATATCTGTCATCTCACATTCCACCAATAGGCATCAGGTAGCTCCTTAACTAATTAATCCATGAGATATCTATCATATTTCACCAACAATAGATACCCGATAATTTTATACTAGGACAGATAAGAAGAAATCACCTAGTGTTGTTATCTCTACGAGGAACTGAATCTGAGACATCATGGTTTCCAACATACCACACTGATCACTAGATCACAACTTTAAGTGCTATCTGTCATTATTTTCTTATTCGTTATCCCGAAGAAATTCAAATTTAAACTCATTTTATTCTCGTTGTGAAGTGTTTTTTTATAAATACGCGCAAATATTATGACAAGTTTAATTAAGACTACACGTTTCAAAAAGTCTTCCTAATTTTTACTAAATTCTTTCTAAATCAAACTAAATGACATAAATTAGAATGAAGTCAATATACTGACCAAATACATCAATCCCAAGATGATTATAGATTGGAGAAAAGAAGCCATCCACAAAATTAATGAGCTTCCAAGTAAGGTAGAAAGTTATGGCTATGGGAAATAATATGACACTGCAAAACAATGTGAGAATCACATCAATAACAATAATGTTTTCTTTCTCTTTGAGTAAAATAAAATCACAAGGGGATTAATTAAATTTCTTAAAAATACATTATCAATTCTGTGGGCTTAAATACTTTTCTTAATAAAAATTTCTATTTCTGTTTTTCAGTTTACTTCTATTATCTTATTTACTTGAACACAGTTTATTACAAAAAGAGTATAAAATTATAAATAAAGATAAGAAGGAAACTAACCATCCGCTCACAAATTTTTTTGAAAGCCAGCTATGAATATGTTTGCCAAATGCCTACAAAGGTGAAAACTAAACAAAAAATTAGCTGAATTCATTTTCACTGAAATTAATTAGCAACTCTAAAACAAGAAAATTATAACAGGTTAAATCCTGTTTATCATGATATTTTAGTTCAAGTTTTCTTCTTTTTTTCTTCATCATAAATGTCAAATCACTAAACTACATGTTTAACTGAATTCAATATTTTAACAGGTTAGGTAAAATATAAATACTTTTTGGTCTTGTAATATAAGTCTATATTTGAAAAATTACTACTAAAATTTCATATCAAATTTTGAACAATTTGAACCCATAATCTAAATTATACAATCAATTCAGAGCTAAAGAGCACAAAAATTGAACCATTTTTTACTAATATGTAAATATTGAATTCGTCTGAACTCTATAATTTTTTATTCATCCCAAGCTTCCCTCATGTCATGTGTATAGTGTGATAGAAGCAAAAATTAAATTTATATAAAAATTTATTTAAAAGTGCAATAAGTAATATATTTGAATTCGTAGAATTTCAATTCTAAATCCATTTAAAATATATATAGAGATAGAGAGAAAAGACCTCTTTGTCGGAGTGATGAGAGGAAGGCGAGGGAGATTGATCTGAAGATTTGGAGCCGTTGATTTTTGTTACATCAACGGCTAAGGTTCCCACCGGCATCAGACGTTCCAGATCTCTATCCTTGTCTGATCTTCCCATCTCTAATGAACAGTAATTAATTAATTAGAACTGGTAATACAAATGCTGATCATAAGCAAAATGCAGTTATTGAATATTTCCTCCTAATAAAAAAATAAAGAAAATAAATACTAATCATCTTATACTCCATCCCATGTGGTAAATTGGAAAATTTTCAACTTTAATGTGATATGAAAAAATAAATGAATTTTTTTCCATTTTTTATTTAGAAGAAATGAAATTTTTTGTTAACACGCCATTTGAATATATGAAATGATATTTTTTAGATTTTTTAAGTGTAAAAAAGGAATTAGAAAAATATTTTTTATGTTCCAAAATAAATGAACTTTTCAAAGTCCAAAAATGTTAATTAATTCTTTTTTCAAAATTGTCCTTCTCATTTAACGTGATATGTTGTCTAGTAATTTTAACAGAGAATTTTTGGCTAAAATATCTCTCAAATATAATCCAGACTTAGCATGCATTCTTATGATATAAATAATTTAGTTATTTACTTAAAATCAAAAGAAAATAATAGGTAGTTTGTTCCCAAATAATTTAGGATTTAATTAATTAGGACATGAATTATTCCCATAATTGGATAATTCTACTCCTATAAGTTTCCATATTTAATTAATCACTCATATATGGATTCTAATTTCGAAATCAACAACTTACATATTATTATAAATACATCTAAACATGTGATTGCCTTCATTAAACTCATTCATCTATAACCTTCAACTCTTCACCAACACACAAACCAAAAAAAATATTTTGTTTTCCTCAAAGACTACTAATAACTAGGTTTCTGATATTTTGTTCGAGGAAGTTTTATGTATCTGATATATTTTTTTCTAATCGAGAAGTCATATTTAAAAAATTATTTAAGGTTTGTATGTATTGCCGCACTATTTAAATTTGTCTATTTTCAGTATTTCTAATTTATCATCGTATAGCTTTTGACCAGTAGAGCTGCGTTGGTCGGTTCAATGTGTCGGTTTGACTTATTGGTTATTAATTTGCAGAGATGCTAAACCGTTATAAAACTATTGAGATATTGATTTATCGATTATTGGCTAATCGATTTTCGATTGTTACCGATTCAATTATCGATTTAATAGTTAAGATTTGACAAAAAAAAACTTTGAAAAGGTGACAAGTCAAATAAACCTTGCACATATGTTCACAAGTTATATCTTGATAAAAAGAAATACTTTTGCATGTATAGAATAACCAAATATTTGAAACAACCAAAAATAAAAAGTAGGAAACAAAACTCTAAATCAAGAACTTTATATACAAAATGGTATAAATATAATTATTATTTAATTTATTATCGGATTATCGGTTAACCCGTTAAGAAAAACCTCAAACTGTTAAAGAACCGCAATAACCTGATCAATAACAAAAGAAAATATCAAAATCACTAATAACCCAATATTGATAAACTAATAACTTTTTTTGGTTTGAATATAGTTTCGACTCAGTTTGAACAGACCTAATCTCTAGGGCTTTTTTTAAAAAAAAAAAAAAAAGAAGTGAACTATACAACAGAATTAAAAAAGTGAATTACACAAGAGAATATAGTACTTATCATTTTAGAAAAAATTATGTCCTTATGATCAACTTCTATTCTGCTTATTCGGATCTCTTCCCGGGTCAACCCACTCCGATGTTGAGTGGTTTGACCTGAATTTAGATCATTTCCCATCTAAATAGATATTTAGTATTGAATTATGGAACTTACAAGCTATCTTAGGAGCAGTTAATGTTAGTTACATACTGATATTCTCATTGATAAATATTGCCTTCCATTTATAACTTCTCAGATTGACTAAACATTAAGTCATAACATTATGCAGTAACCTGATGTTAGAAAAACATCAAGAATTTACAATCTGAGCACGAAATCATTCACACGCTGGTTTCGTGTCGAAGCTGCTCAAGCAGATTGCAAAAGCTTGGAAGGCGGAGAGCGGGTAGCAGTAATCCATGGTGAAGATATCTTTTCCAATTTTCCCAAATTGTAAAATTGTAGTTTCTTGTACTGCAGCTGGTATATTGTGAGATGGATCAACTGCTGCCGCAAGCTGAAAGTTTTTCACGGATGCCACTGTGACGCGGCCTTTGAAATTTAGGCACCAGCACTGCAATTGTTCGTGCCATCGAGGGGCCTTGTTTTTAAGCACAAGTGGCTCTCGAGAAGGCCCAGACACTGATGAGCTGATATTTACAGCTGGCTCCTTGGCTTTAGAGGGCCTCTCATCAAAAGATTGTGGGAATGATGTAGGCGTTGGAGCACTGCCTCCCTCTTGGATAGAGGAGAAAGGGATGGAATGCATGGCGCAATGCATTCTCCTAGGTCCCCTTGTACGGAGAACATTGAGTTCATAGGAAATGGTGGCTATACTGTAATTGCATGCAGATACTGTTGGGGATACTTGCTTAGCACTGAAACGTCGACTAAGTCTACCACGATGTTGAATCGCTGCATCACTTGGAGGTTGGCTATCATATATGGTGAACTTGGTTCCAAGAAAGTTGGATCTGATCAAAGTTCATAAAGTTATTGAACAGAATGTAAGGTAATAGAACCTTCCCATTTTTTGACATCACGAAGGACATTGATGATGGTTTAGCTATAGAAAATTAAGTAGTTCGCGGGAACTTGCCTCAGTTTGCCGACATATGTACTGCTAGCTCGAGAAAAATCATCTGAAACCAATGAAATTACGAAGTCTGTGCTTGTTGCCCTTCTGATCCTTTTGGCAGCCAGCAATAGTTTATCACTCATATCCTCAGCTGTCATGAGGTAGCAAATCAGAATTTGTACTTTTCAGTGCCAAAAGATTGAACTACAACAACTTAAAAAGAAGGGGCAGCCCAGTGCACTACGCTATCACTATGTGCGAGGTTCGGTGAAGCGCCGGACCACAAGGGTCTATTATACGCAGTCTTAACTTGCGTTTTTGCAAGAGACTGTTTCGACAGCTCGAACTAGTGACCTACTGATCACATGGAAGAAACTTTATCCATTAAACCAAGACTCCCCTTCTAAACCACAAAACTGAGAAGCAATACAAAGTTTTGCAGTTCCGGTGTGGTCCAGTATATATAACTTGAAGCTATGTCGCTCTGACTCTAAAATGTCAGCAAGTGTGTCAGATTCTCCAAAAGTAGTGTATTTTTGGAGAATTCGACACGGGTGCGGCATCAAACCAAATAAACAAGGTAGATCTTGAAGTTGATACCAAACGAAACATAATGTGAAAAATCAATTTCATTCTATAATTGAAAGTGTCAAAAGATGAAAAGAAACGTATAAATTTAGAAAATGAACTTCACTCATGATCAAATATGTACTATACATCTTAAAGCTGATTCCAAGGTGCACAACAATTTTATATGAACAAATTCAAGTGTCGAGAAGAAAAGGAGCAGCGTCAGCAGCAAAGTGTGACTTACATGGAGTCAAACCAAAATAGAGACGAAAAACTGAATTAGCTCTGTCCCGTTTGATAAAGCAATGAATTGGGGATTCACGGGGACCTGGCTGGTCCAAAGCACAAAGGGAAAAACAATTGTCTCTCAGTTGTTTCTTCTTTATTGGTGATAACAAAGTATAAGATAATAATCAAACAGATAAAGGAGAATACCTGCTTTAGTGAAATGGGGAATGTAAGCCTACCACATTCTTCAGGAGTCTTGACAATCTCTTTCGTAACTTCCCTCCATGACTTGCAAACAGATGCACAATAGACTACTGCTGTCCGAGCAGGAAATGATGTCTCACTCTCTTCAACCCTGTGGACAATATCCAAAAGCAGTTCCGGTGGTATATTTGCCCATTGCCCTTGTTGATTGGGATCAAAAGGAACCACATCAGGAGCTATATGTGACCGAGTTCTGTTGCGCCAGTGCCTTCCTTCTACTTCTCCTCTCCTTGATAACCCTATCCCATTTTTCATTTCCTTCAGCTCGCGGACAATGCTCTTGAATGACATCTCTATTGATCACATCAACAAGACCTTTCCTACAATGAGATGGCAAGGAATTTGGAAGAATTAAAAAACATTTGAAAGTAAATACGAAGAGCCATAGTTCAAAGATCAAATTTCTGTCTATGAAAGAGAACTTTCAAGAATTTTCCATTTTTTGTGACTACATAATCTGTTTTTTACAAGCAGATCTAACGCTACATAGTTTAGTCTGCGTCAATCAATCATCAATACCAAACAACAACATACCCAATGTAATCCCACAAGTAGGTCTAGGGAGGCTAGAATATAAGCAAACCTTACCCCTACCTTTGTGGGGTAGATAAGTTGTTTTCGATAGCTCCTCAGCTCAAAAAATTGTAATCAAAGCATGACAGACAGAAAAACAAATCAGCAGCAAAATAGCAAGATAAACAGAACAAACAAAACAACAGATTAGGAGAATAAGATAGTACAAGTATACTAACTAATACTGCAATGCTCGGCTACCTATTACCTTCCTGTCCTAATACTCAGACCTCCAAATCTTCCTATTAGAGTCATGCCCTCGTAAGCTAGAGATGTATAATATTGTGTCACTCCATCATCCATCACGCCTTAATTCCAAACAAAGTCAAGGCCGGCTAAATGAATCCTCCGCAACCATTTCGCGCTATTCGAGTCCAACTCATTACATTAAAGATGAAACTAAACATAGATATTTGCAAAATGAGAACTTTTTTAGGAATCCACCATCCCATTCCAAAATTTAAGCAACAACAATACATCCACAACTTAGAACACCCACCTTCATAAAGACATTTTGATATTTGCACAATTTCTAGCACAGCTCAAGAATATATTTTTAAATAACATAACTTTATTAAAAATCAATTGTCAGCTCCAAAATTGAGCAACAAAAATACACCTGCAATTAACATACTCGTCTCACAAAAAGGCAAATTAATACCAAAAAGGAATAGAAAGATAGAGCTCGGATTTTTGACATGAAAAGAAAATAGACGGAGAAAAAATAAGAACTTCTAAATCTGGAAAAACAAGAAAACCCCAAAATAGATTGGTTCAAAATTAGAATAAATTGAACATAAATGTGTGCTAGAAATGGGAAGTTGTAAATCTGAAGGGAAAAAAATCATAGAAAAAACAGGGAAAACCCCCAAAAATAAAAACCAAAAAATGGGTCTAAAAAAAGATGAAAGAGATGAAATAAACCTGAAAATTGGGTATGAACAATACAATATTTGCTTCAAAAAATCGGTAGAATCAGATCAATCAACACAGCTAACTCCGCCATCTTCTCCGGCGAAAATCTGGTGGGTGAACATTAAATTTTTCCCTTAATAAGAGTCGCTACATAACCGGCAACCACCAGTAGCACCGCCAACTCCGCCGTATCCTTCGCCGCCGCCGCACCAAGTTGAAGAGAGAGAAAAAAGAATCAGATTTTCAATGTATTGCAGTTTCCTTCAACCAATTTTATTTTTATAGTTAGTTGTATTTCCACCAATTGTTTTTTCCTTCACGTTTACGCAAAGCTTACTAGATTTTAGACCTTGGGAGTAGGAACCCCTCACTATTATTTTCTTTAAATTTAATTTATTACTAATATTTAGAAAAAATTAATGTGGATGTTGATGCACTCAAAAATATTTATTAAAGAGTATTTTTATTCAATTTCACGTGATTTAAAAATAGTTTAAACTTTTTTTCATTACTACTTTCATTTTAGTTTCTTCAATATTCATTTCTTTTATGGAAGTCGTAAAATTAATTTTATACAACTTTTTTGACATCCAAATTATATTTAAAAGTCTATTATCATTAGATGTTTAGTCTATCTAACTAGTACTAATTTTTAATTACTATTAAATTGATATTTCTTCACTTATCTCTAATATAATATAATATAATATAATATATAAATTAAATTACACTTATAAAACATAATATTAGTTAATGACGGGAGATAATATTCGAACAATGGTTAAAAAGAGGGGCAACATAGTATCAAGCTTTAACTGTGAATACGTTAACAAATTAAATTCTTTTAAAAATATATATTATGCGTGACTTTTCCTAGCATCATGGATGGCAATGGTCAATATAATTTTGTTATTTTATTTATTTGTTCATCTTTTTAATTTATTTTTTTCCTTCTTCCCGCAGGGTTGTGGGTCAATTTGTATAATCAATAAGAAAATTCAAATATGGGAATGAAAATGGAAAATACTCTGGAAAAGGCACAATGATACTTATTTAGTTTATGGCATTTGAAAAAAAAAAGATGACAATTATGATTAGTACTAAAACAATTTAACATGGTCGAATGATGACCTGTATTTAGGCTTAACATAATTTTATTCTATAGCTAATAAAAGATATCAAGCTGCTAATATTATAAAAGATATTAAACTAACAATATTCGTCTGATAATGGAGAAAAGGATTATCCAAAATATCTAAGTTTGAAAATTTAATCTAAATAATGGATAATGCCCAAGTACCCTTCTCAATCCATGCTTAAAATCTCAGAGACACACTTATACTATACTAAGGTCCTATTACCCCTGAACTTATTTTATTAATAATTTTTTACCCCTTTTCGACCTACGTGGCACTATCTTGTGGGTCCAACGATGGTTGACTTTTTTTTCAAACTAGTGTCACGTAGGCTAAAAAGGGGTAGAAAATTACTTATAAAATAAGTTCAGGGGGGTAATAGGACCTTAGTATAGTATAAGTGTGTCTCTGAGATTTCGGACATAGGTTAAGAGGGTACTGGTGCATTTTCCCCTAAATAATCGATTATCCAATTACTTGAACAAAAGATACAACATATGTATATCAATTAAGAAAAATAAATAATATTGATCTGACTAGGTATTTCTATGAAGATTTCTACTAAGTTTCCACAATATGTTTACATAGGATATTGATTGTGCTTAGTACATTTTATAATGTAAAGAAATTTTATAATATGTATTGAAGTACAAGCGTTTCATCCAAAAGTATTTGTTAGAAAGAGTATATTTTTTTTACTTTATGTCTCAATTATGCTCATGACATTCATGTTAGCTTCGTTTTTTGTGACGAGGTAAGGTTCTTTTTTATGGATGGTGGTGAGACTCAATTTCAGTATCTTTCAAATTTTCTAATACCATATTGAATAAGTGAACATCAAATTTAATGAAAGCTTAAACTTATATATCAATGAGATCGTCATAATATAATTCTATAATATCAATGAATCTTATCTTTCTAAACATGTAACATGCCTTATATATAGTCGATGCGAAATAGTTACACACTTTAATATATACACAAGTTGATAAAGTTATGGATTAGAGTCTAACACACATTAATATATACACAAGTTTAATAAACAAAAAAAAAATGACTAAATTAATCTCTATATATTCGCAGTGCAAGTAACTTATACACAATTAGTGCATCTTAATGTGCATGTCTCCTCTCGTTATTAATCTCACTTTTTATAAACAGGCTAGGTATAACTATCTTTAAGGCTGATTACTAATTGACAATTCAAAATTTTATTATAAAATATCAGTATAAAAGGATGTGTTATCGTGTTTGGTAATGGAGGAAAACATTTTTCTAAGAAGTATTTTCTCATTTTTGTATGTTTGATTTTGAAAAATATTTTTTCTAGAAAAACACGTTCTTAAAAATGATGAAAATCATGACTTTTCTGATAGAAATTGAAAAAAACAAGTTCCGTAGATGAAATTTCAAATTAATTATCTCCCCACAACACCGTATAAGCGGAAAATTTGTTAGTACCAAGATTACGAACAGTAGCATGAACATTATAGCCACTTTCAAGAAGTCTCATGACAAGCCAAGAACCAATAAATCCAGCAGCTCCACTTACACAAACTGTTGCACTAGTCGTCAAGATCCAACCCATCGGGTTGTGCAGACACTTACATATTACCACCTAAGTATGAGAACTCTCATGTCCCAACAATTTAAAGCAAGGGGAAATTTGAATATAAAGAATAATATAATAACGGATTTCTTGATTAAAAAACATTTAAAACAATTTCGAGTTAAATCAAAGTTCAGTTCAATATTGGTAACTGGTGGCATGGGCAAGTAACAATCACAACAGTACAAATAAATACAACAGATAATTGCCTCGAAATTTCTAGTGAAGTTACGCAACTTTAGTTGGGACAATATACGCTCTATACTCTTGTAAAACAAAAAATAGCGTGAAAATCCCTAAAATTAACTATACCAATCTAGGAAGAGGATTGAAAATGTAAGTACAAATAGAAAGAGCAAAAGAAAAGTTCTGCTGCTGCTGTTCCGTTGAATGGCTTGTGACAGTTCTTTGTTGCCAAGTTCCACATTTTGGGTAGCTTCAACTGCCTGAAATGAAAAACCATAAATTCACACTAACTGAAACTCGTTCGTAATTACCGAAGGCATAGACTTCATCCAGAACTTTCGAGAAGTATACACTTATCAAAAACCCATACTAGAAGATTAATTTGTTAACAGACCAGGATACAATTTATAATGACATAATCTGCTCTGTTCAGTGCACTTCAAAGAATCATGTAGCCTGGTTGATCATCTACAAACATGTATTCCATTGTTGAATTATTTTCTAATCTTTCGTTCTTCTTTTCTTGTCATGCATGTATTCTATTGCGGAAAATTGTAAAGCTCAGTTGACAAAAGGGGATTTAGAATGCTTAATGAACAAATTAAAGTATTAACAGCATAAAGATTAGACATGGAATAAAAGAAGATCTCTGATTTGTGATGTTTGTTATTTCTAACAAGTAAATGGTTACAAATAGCGAAGTTGATAGAAAAAATGCAGAGATTGTCTAAATTAGTTAAACAATGTGAGAGAAAGTAAAAAAGCAACAACACCACTAACCTGCTCATATAAAAGCTCTATCTGTTGGGCCTGTTGCAAAACATGAGTAGACATGAGATGGTTTAACGCAGACATTTCCACCATCTTTGTTTCTGTTTCTTGAACAGAATCCAGGAGACTGTTCAGCTCTACCTGCACCATTCCAGTGATCATAGTAGGTTACAGGAACGAAGTATATGTGATTTTAGCTTTAAGAATGCTTATTTGCCAGAATTAAATCCTCTATCAGCAAACTTCCCACTTACCTGTAGGGCACGTGTTTCATCATCCAAAAGTTGTTCTTGGACTCTTATAGGCGCTGCTTGTGTATCGGGGTCCCCGAGACCCTCAGAGTCCCTTTTCATGTTGGGGTCCAAATTACTAGAAACAGAGATCTCTGCAGCATTTGATTTGGTAGTGTTCTTACGTTTCCTTCTTGGTGTCACTCGGTTAATAGCATCTTGAAACCGTATTGCCCGCAATTTGTCAAATTGTGATGTGACAGAGTGAAGCTTTTCACTTAAAATCAAAACCTGCAGTATAAAAGCAAACAATGAATATGGTTATGCATCCACACTCCATTAATGAAAAGCACAGCAGTGCACCATTAGGTGTATACTACTAAAGGATTTCACCTACTGTGGATTTCATGATAAACCAGAACAAATATGCTTTTCAATGCATTGGCTCTCTATTCCAAAAGATCTTTTTTTTTCCTTCTACATCCTCAGCCTCACTCTCAGCGTACACAAGAGGCAATTTGAAAACAAGTAAGAGAAACAGCTTTAGACCTACTTTCATCTGATTACAGACCATCGCTTAGGTTGAAAAACTATATTTACGTCATCAAAAGGTATTAACAATCACAACAATCTAGTGATTTCTATTACTCCATATGCAGTTGCAGGAGTATGGCAATACAACTCAGCGATATGTTATGCAAATCACAGAACAACCACACAACACATCTACTTTCTAAGAAACAAAATTCTGGGAAAGAAAATCTGTGGCGGTAAGAGATCCAAATTTAAATAGGAACATGGATACTTTCCAAATTGTATCATAATGAAGACAACATTTCGAAGTAATGCTGCTAACATCAGAGATATTTACATAATTTCTCTATTTCAAAAGAGGTTATTCGTAGAAACTACAAAACCCCAGCAGAAAATTTGGAGACAAAATAAATATGATATTACAATTACGACAGTGTTCTGCTGATTGTAGAAAATTGCACTAGAATATCTTTAATTCAACAGCATCGATAAAGTTACTTCAAAAATTCCAAATACCAGCGGAAAGTGGGAAGAGGTCAGGAAGCAGTCCTAATCAAATAATGAGAATATTAAATCACTATATTGCAAGTAGCAACCATACCACTCCATGCTTGTGTGCTATAGTATCAGCATTCAAATTGTCACCCTTCAAACCAAGCCATCCCTTTGAATTTGCATCTTCCTCGTTTATACTATTTCTAAGAACATCTATCTGCTCTTTGCATGATTTTACAAAAATAGTAACCTGCAGAAAGTTGCGTTAGTAAGTTTTTTTAACTCTAACTTTACAATCTCAATTAAGTGCATTAGCATTCAAAACAAAGCTACACAAGAAGAAGTCAACCACAAAGGTGGACAAGGATCTCTTTCTCCAGACTCAAAAGTGAACAAGGACATCAAACTTGACAAAGAAGGAAAACAAGATGCGATTTTATCAAACATTTCAAGGGTAATTAAACAAAGACGTAATTTTCAACTTCTCATAAAAAAAATTGATTATAGCAAACAGCAGGAAAATAAATCAAACACAGCACCTTGGTGCTGAAGTGCCAATTCCGTAGGTCATATTATAGTCAAACTTGGAGTTAAGAGTACTGTAACCAACAATTAATTTCTATTGGCTTTCATCCATAATATTCTTAGTAATTTCCCAGGATTTACATTATTGCATGGACTGAAAAAAATAATAATAAAAAAAACAAGATCATTTACTATATACAAGATCGATCTTCAGAAAAATCTTCAAGATGTATATCAGGACTAATTTATTCCATCATTCACCCAGTTCTCTCATGGTTTTAGCAATTACAAATGCGGGCTAACCCAAAAGCCGCAATGAGCTACTGAATACTTATTCAAGGTCCAGGAGAAGGAGTTTGGGACAATGATTCCATGAAATGGGAACTGCAGATCAGCAAACACTTTCCCAATCCACTACCCTTGGTCATCCCTGCCAACCAGACCAAAAACAGAAAAAATCTTCTTCGAGTGTTATTATGTTAAATTTACTGTTTTACTAGACCCATACCTAAAACTAAAGGGAAAATCCTTCTCATAAGATTGTCTCTCATCCCAATTGACTGCATGAATAATTCTTAGTGAAATCAAGCACTGCAGCATTAGCCCCCATAAGAAAAACGCATGTGAAGTGAGATTGGACACAACTGTGGTACCCGAATGCATACAATTCGGATATAAAGACCCAGTTTTCTAAAAAATGACATGTAGATGAAAATGTATCACATAAAAGAAAAATTGATGGCTGAAATAAAGGAATGCTACAAGAGGTCTATACAGGTGATAATTAACAAAGAGAAAGGTAAGTGCTATAGAACGAATTGAAACCAATAACATTATATTGGAGTATTTGTTGGGTCCAAATGCCAATATGTCCACAAGATGAGTGTTGTATGAATATAGATGTTAAGATCGATGCACGCCATACACAATTAGATAAGATTATAATTTACCACATCAGATAGAAAGAGCAAGTAGCAAAGGCACAGGAGGTCAAATTCCGATTGTTGTGGAAGTTACTGAATGATTCTATTAGGGAAATGCAAAAAAGGGGTAGTGATTTGTACATAACTTTATATGATTTTTCTCTTCTATCTTTAGAAAGACTGAAAGAGTAAGTAGAATACATAGAATATAACCTAAGAGAACATTATCTGAGATGATTAGGGCCTGTCCTACATAAACCTCTGAAAGCACTACTTCAAAGATGTGATTAAAAGTTCTAAAAGGTAAGTTGTACACTTAGAATCATGAGGTTAGCATATAAGAGAAAGAACCATATGGATGATAATTTGCCTTGAAAGAATACTTCTTTTAAGTATTAAAATAAAATGGATCCAAATATAGCAGGATATCGGAATAGATATATAAGATTCATATAGCCGCCCCAACTAGTTTAAAATTAAAAGATGATTGATATTTTCCTAAATTTAAAAATTGCAAATCACCACCTAATAGAGGCAAAATAGTAAAACTATCTCAATTCTCAAATATGTAATCGCAACTCCAACCTCACCCTTGTGATATGGCCTAATCCTATTTGCAAACTGAAACACCCCTTTTGTTTTCATCATGATAAGAGAGCATCATGCACCAAGAATAAATTTTTCTATGTACAGAAACCATAGAAGCAAGAGGAAGATAGTCTAGCTATAACTATCCTTTTCTGAAATCCACAAAAAAAAATGAAAAAAGGTACAGCAAGGAAAGAAAGAAAACCAATATCAAAATATGCAAACTTACTTCATGCTCAATGCTATCCCTCTCTTGTTCAGTTGTACGGTGCAGATCAACATAATCCTTCTTGTGTTTCATCAAAAATTGTTCCAAAGTCCCAATACTCTCTAGCTGATATATGAAAAAATATGAAAAGGATTTTTAATTTGTGATTATTTATGAACTTAAGGATACAAAATCTAAAGCAGAAACAACATAACAAAAGAAAATAAGCATCAGGTGTAGACAATTATACCGTTTTAAGCGCAGCTCTGGTGAATCCTGACTTTTGCCGAGGTTTATGCATGATAAAAGATGCCAATAAGGCAGCAGTCTTAGACTGTCAACAAAGATCTAAGTTCAGAGGACATATTAACTAAGATCTGATGGTAATATGACATAGGCTAAAAATAAGGAGCGGGAAAGAGAGTGTTGAAGTTTAATTATATGGAATAATTCTCAGCTAACAAGAGGGTTATAAATCATCTGTGATGAAAAACAAAATTGCCAGATATTTGCAACCACAAAAACTCTTGATCAGTTTAATTATAAAACCGAACATTTAATCCAGTACGATATGAACAATTGATACATAAGAAATTACTGAAGCTATATGCACAATCACACTAAAATGTAATAGACATAGGACCATAGGGTTCATCTGAGCATGAAAATTCTTCAAGACATTTCACAACATGCTACATAATCCTTTCGACAAAGGATAGAGAAAAGTGATGAACTGAATAAGTTAATGTACCTCATCATATCCCAAAGACAATGCTGATCGATGTGCAACATCTTTAAAATCTTCCGTTCTGTCTCTAACTTTTGACATTCCTTCAAATTCCAGGAGAAAAATAAGAAGATTTTTCCCAATCAAATGATGCAATATGGTATATCCCAGCAGAAAACCTAAGATATTCTTCCTCCCGCTCACAAATCTACAAAAAAATCATATTAGCAAGTATCAATTCATACCAATACTTGGAATTATTACACACCCCTTTTTTCCACCAAATATTTGTAGTTAAAAGATCAAAGGGTTTTCAAGATGAAAGTGAAAAAAGATTGAACTTTTCAAATGGATTCATAAAAATGGAGTTGGCATCAAAAATCTGGTGTGACAAGTCACCGTTTAAAAGAAGATCCCTATAGAAAAATACATTTGGCTCCAAACCCAATTTGCGACGGCGGTTCTTGTTAAGGAATTCTGTTGACTGAGGAAAAGAAGCGAGGCACCCCTCGATCCGTTATTCTAGCATGATCACTTCATTGACTCATACCGATTCAAATGAAACTCAATTGGACAAACTCACTGAATAACAATCACATACACAGTGTGTAGAACAGTGTCCAAAGTTATTCCAGTCCAAAATAAAAAAGAGTACTGATAGTAAGCCTACACTACCTATACTATCCTAAATTAAGCTTCACTCGACATCTCGGGGTTTTTTGTCCTTGATATTTGGGGAATTTCCAGGAAAACAGGTAATTATTCTTGAAAGTAGTAAACACATAATCAACCAAACAAGTCTAAGGTTTTTCCTACAACCTTGACGGCCTAATCATGCCACTACTAGCCCATACGACTGAAATAACAGCAGTTCATCCTATCTCAAGCCCAATTCCTTTGATTCATTCCTATTTCACCAGTAATAATCAAGCCAAGGTTCATCCATGCTCTTTTACCAAATCCAAATCCAGGTTCACTTGTTATCCTTTCATGATTAACTAACATAATATATCAATCAAAATCAATTCACAAATACGCATGAAACCAGATTCCAATCGGAAAATGATATACTTATAAGCACACACAAGCTAAAAGAAAACAAGAGTAAAAGAAAAAAAAATGAGAAGGAGAGTGAGAATGGACCTCAAATTAGAACAATCCTTCAGATTCCGAATTAGACAAACAAGCCCGGAACAACTGAAAACAGACCGAAAATCCTTGCCGGCAGATTGAACCGCGACCTGCAACCCAAACCCGGAAAGTTAACGATATAGAAGACAACACCGGAATTGCAAAAATGGGAAGAGCGTCATTAGGATTCTTTTTGGCTGATCTGAATGGGAAGGAACGGTAGTTTTGGTATAATTCAGGTCCGTGAGGGGGTGGAATCAAGTGGTGGATTTAGCAGCTGTTTTGGGTGTTTCAGCAGTGATGGCAGGGTGGTTTCAGGTGGCTAAATGGTGGTGATAGACTGGTTTAAAACAAAGGTAAGAGTGGAAATGATTTACCGGCAAAGTACTGGTGGTTTACGACGGCATCGGTGGCGAGATCACAGTCGTGGTGGCGTGAGGTTTCTGAGCAAATCCAGTTTCCCTTCCCCTGTAATTTTAAGGAGAAAATTACAAAAATGGTCCCCTAAGTTTGAGGTATTTCAAGATGGCTTCTTTAAGTATGCAGTTGATAGTTTTGATTCTTAAAGTTTACCATCAGTCAGTAAAAATGGTCCATTATGCAATTCACAGTTTTGATTTCTTAAAATTATCAAAATCTAACCCCTTTTAATTTCAGAAAACATTTTCATATTAAACTTGATGGAGGCTATAAAAATTCAAATATTATAAACATTAAAAATAGTTGCATTAAATTAAATTAAAATTTAAATTAGGCAACACAAAAAGCTACCCTAGATACTCAAAAAAAAAAATTAAAAAGAGGAGTTGAATTTAATTACGATTTATAGCTATATGTTGGAAAAAAAATGATATAATTTGGATTTAATTCTTTTACCTAGTATAAACAATGCAAGAATATAAATATATTTTTCATGAATTCATTATTAATTAAATTCAAGTTTCTACTAATTTCTTAAGATAATTATATATATATACAAATGATTTTTTTTCAACAATTAATAAATATACATGCATCCTATTGATAAAGGTGAGTCCGCCTCTGAGAGTAAGGTGAGACAGAAGTTAAACTCATATTGTATTTGATGTATCAGATTTCACAAACATATAATTGACATGGTTGATCTGTATTAATGAACATAATTGTACCTAAAACTATTGCATTTAGTTATATGCTAGACAGTCATGGAGCCACATGTTGAATGTTGAGGGACACCTCCGAAAATTGTCACTCTTTAAATTTTTTGTTAATTTACTTTATATTTTAGTTCTTTTTAATAAAAACTCTTTTTTCCATCACAGATGTTAGGCATAATGAATATATAAATAAGGCTTAAGTCATCTACAACCCCTTAAAGTTGTCCATATAATTCACTTAGACACCTAAACTAGGACTTATACCTATTGAACAACTAAATTATCAAGAAATGTGCCTATTAAACACAAAACGCTGATGTGGCAAAATAAGTGTATCTCACTGCTTCTGAGCGCGTGAATATATTTTTTTAATTTTTTTAAAAAATATTTATACCTACTTTGTTGACACTTGGCATGCATTGACTAAATATATATAAAAAATTAATTTAATTAAACATAAATCTTTTAAATCATAAAAAAAAAAAATAATAATAAAATAAAACACCCTCACACTCATCTTCCTTCAACCCACCATTTAAACTACCATCCATTCAATTCCCCAAAATCCCTTATTTTTCCATCCAAAAACAACATGAAGAAATCACTTCTCTTAGCAGCCTCTGTTTCTGCTGCCGCCACCGTCTCTTCTGTATCCGAAGTTCGAATTTCTCTTCACAAGGACGATAATTTGAAGAAAAATGATGAAGATTGTTCAAAATCGGTGAAAGTATCAACCCACCATTTTAAAAACTTCAAATTTCTCTGTCTTTTGTTATGATTCATTTTTTTTTTATTTTCTGTAAATAAAGTATCTGTTGAATTTTCAAGAAGAAGAAAAATGGACCATTTGGAGTTAAAAAAATTGATCAATATCTGTACATTTTTATTTTCAATAACTCCAATTGAGCAACTATCACCATTCATAAACTTATTAGAATTGCTATAAAATATTTAATATAATTTTAATTTCTCTTTGTTGTCGATTTCAAAATAATTTATCAAGGTCGATTATATTTACAAAATTGGGATAGTCGTTGGAGAAATAGCATATAATGAAGAAAATGAAAGAGGACAACATTTGGTGGATGAATTCGGAATGAGATGGAGTTAGACATTTTTTTTTTGTTATGCAGAGAAATGGTGATTGTGGAACAACAGAGAAGAAGAAGAGAAGAAGATGAAGAAAAAAGGGCAGTAAGTTAGATGTGGTGGGGGTTAGGTGGGGGTGAGGGTGGGGAGAAAGATTTTTTTTTATCAATTTAATTTTTTATATATTATTAAAGGAAGGAAAATATTCTTTATTTTTAAAATTAAAATTATGGGCCCATATGCCACGTGTCGTAGTTCTATTCGTAATTTTTGTCAAGATAAGGAGTGTGCATTACACGCACAATATTTGTAAAGGTAATTGTTATTTTATGTTTAATAGATAAATATTTATTAATATTAAAGTGTCTAATAGGTAAGAGTCTCAGTTGAGGTGTTTAAATGAATTATGCGGACAACTTTAAGGGGCTATCGATGACTTAAGCCTATAAATAAATAACTAAATTATGCATAAGTAAAATATATATAATTTTCTTCCTAACTTATCTGTATGTTAAATAAGGCAGAACAGTTTAGTGGACCCTCGTACTTGTATCGGATTGTATTATGGACTTTTTTACTTAATTTTTTATTATTTGGACTCATGAACTTAACCAAATTAAGATTTTTTAATCCCTCTAATCATGTGTGTATCTCACTCTCCCTTACATGGATGACATGTCATATCCATGTCATATATATTAATGCCAAGTCATAATTTTTTTTAAATAATTTTTTAATTATTAGTAAAAATATTAAATAAAATACAAATTTAAAAAAAAAATTATTTTATCAAATAAAATAAAATTATTATATTTGTACACCTTTCCTCCACCTTCCCTAACCCATCATCAGTGTCAAAAACTTCACCATCTCCATATCCCTATTTTTTTCTTCTTCGATTTTTTCACAATCCAGCAATCTGATAAAGTCATGAAACTACTTCACTCCCCGCTAATGCCATTTTAATTTATTATTGACATTTCTAATCCTCCCTATTTTCACTATTTCACCACCAAATCAGCGTCGTAAAAATCATTAGAATTCAATTGTAAAACCCAATATAGCATTTCTGATTTTTCAGCATGGATAGCAATACAAACTGGTTGGAACAAGGTAGAAGATCTCGTCGATGCCGGAGAAATCGATGGAGTCATTGCGCCGTCTCCATATTTGACGGCGGCGTTCATTTTTGCCGGCATCATTGCCATTTTTACCGGCGAGATCAAAGTAACAACAACCTAAGTCATCTAACAATCACAATAACAACAACCAAGCCAGCTAACAACCAGATCTAACCAAACGTTTCATAATCCAATGCTAACTACTATTTATATCCCAAATTGCTTACAAATACAAGACTAATTTTACCATCAAAAGAGCTCAAATCACTCATTAGAGATATCAACATCTCCACTAATTTCTGATTTTTCTTTGCTTATTATGTTCAAAATTTTTTGCCCAATTTCATTTTTTATTTAGAGTAACAAAAATAAAGAAAAACAAGAAAGAAGTTGAAAAGGAGTCAGGAAAGGCAGAAAGATAGAAATTCAGGTATGAGAGGGAAAAAAAAAGGGAAAGTGATGATTGAAGAGGAAAAAAATAAGGATGGATGGGGAAAAAAGAAATAAGTGAAAGAAAAATGAAGATAAATAACAATAGGGTGTGGATAAGAAAGAAAAATAGGTTGGGTTGGGGTGGCAAAAAAAAAGATAGTGTAGGGAAGAACATGGAGGTAGTGTGGGGGAAGAAGATGGAGTTTTTTTCCTTTTTAATTTTTTTTTTTTTAAAAAAATAATTTTAATAACTTAAAAGTAAAAGTTGAAATTTCAAATATCATGTTCACTTGCCTTTGCAGGTGTGTGACTACACTCTCTTGCCAACTCATCTATATTAATGACACATAAGGATGATCAGATGGTATGGTTTATTTATTTATGATGAATTGGTTAGAAGGGTCCAATGACAAAAAGGTAAGTAGAAGAGTCCATAATACAATCTGATACAAGTACAAGGGTCCACCAGACTATTCTGCCTATTAAATAAATATATAACTCTAACTAATAAACTACTTTGACGATTATAAATAGGGAAAGGGTCAAAAATACCCCTCAATTTTAATTTATTGTTTAAATCTACCCTCGCCGTTAAAATGAAGTTAATTTTACCCCTTCCGTTACTAATTTCACCAAATTTATCCCCTATTTGACGGATTGACCCAAATTGACCCGAAGTTATTTTTAAGAAAACCCTATTCCTTATTTTGACCTAATAACCCTACCCCATTTAAAATAACCCGTCCCCATTTCCCACATCACCTTTACCCACGCGCACATGGTTTAGCGGTTTGTTGTGCTCTGTGATCTCATTCTTCTCCAAGACACGATGGTTCACCTGCTTCTTTAGCTTAGCAGGACTTTAAACACGCGCTATTGCGTGAAAGATTTCCCAATTTCATTGCAAGGGATGACCGGGTGACTCCTCTAAAGGGATTCGCTAATGGCACAAGCAGCACCGGAGGTGTACTAATCAATGAACCCACAAAATTCTTTTTCTTATCAATAGTGAGAGATTCGTCTAAGAACAATAAAAGAGAGCACGTCTCGAAAAGACTTTGGCGCCTCCCTATAGGGACTCAGTCTTGCTTCCATTGCCTTAGCCTTTGCTGTGCCTCGTCTTTCCTTCTTCGGTCTAAGGCCCTCCTTTTCCCCAAGAAGTTGACGGCGTTACACCATTGAGATACTTCGAATAAACTTGAGTACATATAGGATACACCGGTGCTAAAACCTTTTCTTAATATATCTTCCAAACTGTTGGGGTCGTTGCTTTAAGAAAGAGAAAGCGTTATCACTATACGAAATGAAGGAGCGACTAGCACGCTAAACTAAGATCAACCAATGTTCAAACGCGGAGCGTTTCTTTCTCGGTCGTCTGTCTTAATCTTAATAAGCGAATTTCGATTCATGCAGTCCTTCTCTGCTGCATTGGTCTTTTCACTCCCCACTCTCCACCATAAAAAAATCTTTCGCCCGAGTCAATCCTCGTTGTTGCCTGTATACTTCCGTGCTGAGGGAACGATGAAAATGACATATACAAGCGCCCAAACATGGTGGTTTTAGTGTGTAAAAGAATAAACAGAATAGTTAGTACTTGATGAATCTTCTGGAATTGGGAAGAACAAGAATAAACGTATGTCACTTATCTAGAAATCAAACTGACTATTTTTATTGTAACTGTGAAGGTTGAACACACTTAGTTTGGATTTCCACCGTATTCTTGTTGTATCACTAGTCTTTCATAGATACTACTTGTTGCATAAGAAGGAAGACAGTGTTCTAAGAGATATTCGAAACCCATATTGCTAAGTTAAAGAGAAAAAAGAGGTTTGGAAAATGGGGTTGACTCGGCGAGGTGGTAAAGGAAATATTGGGTTAAAATAAAAAATAGGTTTTTTTTTTTAAAATTCGGGTCAAGTTGAGTCAATTCGTTTAATGGGAGATAAATTTGGTTAAAATTAATACTGAGAGGGATAAAATTAACTTCATTTTAATGGCGAGGATAAATTTAAACAATAAATTAAAATTGAAGGGTATTTTTAATCCTTTTCCCTTATTATATATATGGCGATTTTAATATGTAATTTAATAAAAATGATGTTTTTGGTATCCCCGACACCACCCTGTAAAAGCAATAAATTTGCAACAAACCCCAATATTTGAGAAAAAATCTCTCATTCTCTCTCTTTAATTTTTTTTTTTTTACTTTGAAAATGGCGGACGATAAGAAAGAGTCAACGTCAAGTTCGCCGCTTCGAAACGAAACCCTCCATGAAGATCCCGAAGATCTCGTCAAATCTCCTCCTTCTTCCCCAAATTCCTCTACTCGCAAGGTTCGTTCCTCCTCTCACATAAACAAATAAATAAAATAAAATACTCCAATTTGTATAAAGTTATCTGTGAGGTACAGTATAATTTCACTTGTGACAGATCGAACTTGCTCTAAACAATACTATATTGTAGGTCGATTTGATTAAAAGGTTAATATTGATCGACTCTCAAATCTCGCATAATTGCCATGGAAATTCTTTAGTGATAAATGAGGAAATAACGTACATTTCATGTAATGGTATTTAAAGGCGAATTTTGAAATGTATCTGACTGAGATTTACTAGATGAAATGCGATTATTTAGAAAATAATAATATGAATTTCAATATTTTTGGCTGGCTTTTTTGTTTGGTTAAGCTAAATAAAATCGTGGTTAATTCTGAAGTGGTATGGTTGTTTTCTTATTATGTTAGTGAACTATGGCTGCGGGGTGTCTAGTGGTGTAGGATAGAGGATGTTCACTAACTTAAAGGCAGTGGGAGAAAAAGAAGCTATGTTATACGATTTAAGCTGAGAGCTGAAATCATGAGGACTAAATTATGGGTTTTATGACTAAACTATAGATAATATCAATGATGAGAATTTAGATTTGTTGTATGTTTGGTACGAAGCAAAATGTTTTATGGGAAAATAAGTGGGTTCTTACTTAGCTTGTTGTGTGTTACGTAAGTAAGAAACACTATCCTAAAAGTATTTGTATGTAATTGATATAAATAGTATGAGAGGTGTAGGGGGTAGGGGTGTGGAGTGGTGGGGATGGGGGATACAAGTGTGGGGGTGAATATGAGGTGGGAGGAGGACATAATCAATGTGAAATGCCACTTGTGGAACTTGTTTTTCCTACTTCCACCAGGGGACTCATTTTCTTCATTTTTAAGGAACTTGTATTCTTATAGAAAATGTTTTTTTTTCATAAACTTTGGCCAATCGAACATGGAAAAATTTGAAAACATGTATTGTACGCACCGCACCTTTGGTTTGTTACAGATTCTTTGGGCGACTTTCTAAATTTGGGGGAATATCAAAAGTCCAATCTCGGTGGACCAGGTAGACCAAAAATCAGATTGAAGGAAGTTTTTCTCAATTGTCTTAGAAGTCTTGGATCAAGCAATTTAGTGAAGAACAGAATATAGTGGAAGCTAAGCAACCGGTTAGTTGGAACTAAACTAATTATACCTGCAAAATTAAGAGTGGCTGTGTGAGAATAGAGAACTCTTAAGTTAGTTATCAACTAAATGAACTTCACTAGAGAGGAAAGAATATAGAGGACTCGGGTTAATTTTGGATTGAGGAATGTTGATTGATTTTGAAAGTTTATCCACACAAAATTACTAAACCAATGAATCCAGGAGCCAGTAAATCAATGTTAGTAGGAGGATTTTACTTGGAAATTTCAAAGATAACAAGTTTTGATACCTGTAGCTCAATACACGACTTCTAATGGCCTCCCTCTCTTGGCTGTAACTCCTCCAGCATTATCTTTTTGTTGCTGCTCAGTTAATAAAATCATTCTTATGGAGGGAAAAAAAGTTCTTTGGTACTGTAATCAACTAAGTTCCTGTCAATGGGAAAGAACACTAGTTCGATGGAGCTTATTCCATTCCAAGGAAAATCTCGAAGCTGTAACTCCTCCAGCATTATCTTTTTGTTGCTCCTCAGTTAATAAAATCAGTCTTATGCAGAAAAAAAAAGTTCTTTGGCACTGTAATCATTTAAGTTCCTGTCAATGGGAAAGAACACTAGTTCGATGGAGCTTATTCTATTCTAAGGAAAATCTCGAATTTGGATCCCAAATTGATGGGTTAGTGTGGCTTACTCAACAAAATCTCTAGTAACATATTCTGTGACTTCATAGATCTCCAAAGTTTGACCAAAAGTTTTTTATTTCAATTTCATGCCAGCTCTTCATAACAAAATCGCTAGTAACATAACCAAAAGTGGTTTGAGCTTGGGACTTCCATGTTGGAGGTCTCATGTTCGAAACCCCTTGCCAGCGAAAGCAAAGGGTTTGCCTTCTGGGTCGAGCTTGTCGCACCAGGCTTGCCTGGTGCGGTTACCTCTCCTATGTGGTTATTGCATAGGAGCGGGGTTTTTATCCTGTGCGCACCCAAAGGATAGCGGCTGCGGGTTTCCTTTGTCATAAAAAGAAAAAGCTACTGGTCATTTTTCGTTGAAAAAGTAATTAATGTTCCTTTTTTTCATTGGATAAGGTATCACAAGAGAGAGTTGAACTAATTGGTTTGACAATGGCACACAATTACTGAGATATTCTTTGTTTAGATCTTCTAGCAAATGATAACTGAGAGAGCTGTTAAGCAAGTAAATTGGCTTGATATCACAAAGAGAAGTGTTGAAGAATTGTGATATAGAATTCTAAAAGTAATAGTTCTTGCTAGTTATCCAAAAAAAAAAAAAGTAATTGTTCTTGCTGGATATGTACATATTAATTCACTAACATCTGAGGTTTTGTGAAAGATACCGTGTTTGTTCCTTCCTATTTCTTCCACTGTGCAAAAACTCATTTCCATATCTACATACTGATCATACTAATTCTGACATTTATTTGATCAGGCTTGCTATGCTGTTCTTCAAAGTTGGGTGTCAAAGAAGTTCATGACTGGATGGTGGGGAGCTTATCAAAATCCCTAGTCTTTGATTTTTCCTTATCAACTACTTAAGAAAAGAAAATGTACTTTTATTGGCTTGTGGGATACCTTTCTCAGTGTCATGTCCCTTGGAGACAGGACCGAGAAGTGCATGCATGATCCTCCGTCCTTACTTTCTATCAGTATCTCCTTCACTGGATGCCTACTTCCTTTATCTTATGTGAATCTCTACATACTAATTTTGGTGGATATTGCCTATTCACAGTGTGGTCCTCTTTCCCGTGGCTGTTACATTTTTCATCACATGGTGGTTTATTCAATTTGTTGATGGTTTCTTCAGCCCCATATATGAAAGACTTGGTATTGACATATTTGGTACGTTACTTTTGGCATTGCAGGATTTTATTTCCCATTTTGCTTGCTGTAGTAATCTTTGATGCATTGATCATGTTGGTATTTTTGATATTTCTGGTAAAATTATTAGCATCATCATGAGCTGTGTCTCTAATAAAAGCCTGTGTAGCTGGTAAATTTTTAAGTGCTTCCTTATACTTACAGGCCTTGGATTTGTGACATCGATAACTTTCATATTCTTCGTTGGCATTTTTGCTTCATCATGGCTGGGTTCAACAGTTTTCTGGTTAGGGGAGTGGTTTATAAAGAGAATGCCCTTTGTGAAGCATTTATACTCTGCATCAAAGCAAATTAGTTCTGCTATTTCACCAGGTAATCATTGTTGTTTGGTTGCACCTTTTAATTTCCTAATGATGGAGTATTAATGAGATAAAGATATGTCAAGTGCAGAATTAGCTTTGATAAAATAATCTTTGAAATCCCTTTTCAATCATCATGAAAGAATGCTTCCTTCGAGCAGAATGCTTATATGAAAGAATGGTAGTGTTTTCGGTTCATTGGTTGTTTTTTCCATATTAGCTATGATTGGGAAGAAGATTCCTTACTGGTGGTATAATAAACTAACAGCTGAGATTCAATTTTTTAATCTGATTTACCTTTTAAGATCAAGAGATAATAGAGTATTTTGTTTCAATCAACTATTCCAAGTGATCCACTTTAACTGGTAATGATAGAAGCATAAATATGTTTGAAGCACATGGCTGTTCGCTCTTTCATTTATATTGATGTTTGTGATAACACTGGAAGCACCTTAGGACATCACTATTATTTAATGCATTAGAATATGGAAGCACATTAGGATCAATTGATCAAATCACAAAGCCTATTCTTAGGGACATATTATTCATGGGTTTTATTTGGACTTTTTTTGATAATGGAGTTTTATTTGGACTTCTGATTTATCTCGCAGCAATATATGCAGCTTTATTTGATTGGTGGCTAAGTTCTTAAGTTACCTGTGTCTGGCTATATGTGTGATAAGTGAAGATGAAATTCTGCTGGATTGATGTAGTTCTAATATATGTGTGTATCTTGCTCTGGGCTAATAGGACTTGTTTGATTTCTTTGCCTGTTTTTTACTACAGACCAGAATACCAATGCTTTCAAGGAAGTCGCTATAATTCGTCATCCCCGAATTGGTGAATATGCAATTGGTTTCATAACATCTTCAGTTGTTCTCCAGGTAGTTCCATCACAGTATCCTATCATACTGTGCTAAATGCATCTACTTACTTAAATAATCTCAACCTATCTTTTTGTAAAACGTTAGTCCTATGTTAAAGTTACCAGTTTCCAAAAAAAAAAATGTTAGTCCTATGTTGCACAAAAACTTCCCTTTTTAGGTTCCATGTCCATTTCTGACACTTTTGAACCTTATAGTATGTGCAAAACCTGTTGTAGCTTGGAATATTTGTAGCAAATTAAATTGCGGATATGTTCTATATAAAGTTAATACAAGTATCATCATCAAATTTTCATATAGAGATGGTAATCTGGAGGGAAAATGTAGGTCCTTGCCGTCCTGTGTTTTGGTCTGGCGGACGGGGAAATTAGCTGAGTGCATAATGGGGGGCAATACATATATTGCAGGGTGTCTGGACTTCATGGAAGACTTGTGCTGTTGCATGTGTAGCTTCTTGTCTTCCTTTAGTTATTGTTTCATTTTTTTTTCAATTTTCTTTTAGTTCTATATTTTTTGCTAAAGCGTTACACAAACTCGTATTTAGCTTTATATACTCTTCCATGTTTTTCTAGTAAACTAATTGATAGTTGTTCTTCAAATGTCATTAGTCCCGTTTGAGTTTGACTGTTTATCACTTTCCATTTAAATGTTCACTACAAAAAGGGGAAAACAAGATGTGTACTACTACAAAGTTATAGTTTGACTTAAAATTATTTGATAATTGTCTGTTGATTTGATATCCTTGCAACATGATGTCTGTTACGGTTTATTATGTTGGATTGGTAGAATAGGAACTATGTATGGTCTTTCCATCATAGGTTTATAAACTCAGAGACAGAGAAGAAGGGGAGGGGCTTCTTATATCAATCCTTTCCAGTTAGTCAAAGAAAGAGGAAGTATATCTCGTTTACTTCAGGTCCAATGTGCCAACCAACATAAGTTGTATATAAAGAGCGTTTAAAGGAATTATTTCAATTAGGTTCCATTCCCCTTATTTCCTCCTGTTTTACTAACATAGTGGAGTGCATTGCATTTAAGAATTACAAGGACGAAGCTCTTATCACATTGATTTGATTTCAATTGCTATGGGGGACAAAAGTTTGGACTTTAAGCTAGAGATTCATATGAATGTCATTGTCCTACTGATTTCAACTGTATTTCTTACCGTGTAAGATACATATGGTCATATATGTTGAATTAAGACAATTTGACCACAGTTTCTACTCTCCCACTCCCTTCCCAGCATTCCATTCTCTGGGGGAGAAAGGAAGCAAAGGAGACTAGATTTGGATTTATCTTGGAGATACTCTACCATAGTCCTATTTTTGTAATCCTTCTTACTTACTTCTCTCTAGTGTCCCTGCTTTTCTTGTTTCTCTGATCATTCAAGGATGTTCTTAAGCTATTGATTTGTTGCAGAGAGATGACGAGGATGAAGAGTTGTGCAGCATTTTTGTCCCTACAAATCATTTGTATATAGGGGACGTATTTTTGGTTAATTCCAATGATATCATCAGACCAAATTTGTCCGTGCGAGAAGGCATAGGTATTTTTCGAGTTGCAATTCAGTGATTGTTAAATATGTACATTTTGCAGTTCAGATGTTCCGCTTACTCGCCATCAATATCATTGTTTCTATTTTTGTTGTCAATTGAGATGCTTAGTCGTTTTTGAGCAGTGTTTACCATCTTTGCCGCATTTTTTGTATTTCACCAATCAAATAGACCTATTGTGTCCGGTCAAGCCTGGTCCCTATTTTTTACTCCCTTTAGGTGGCACTTTTCTTTTCGGTCAGTCCAAAAAGAATGATATATTTCTATACTTGGTAACAATGTAACTATTATCTCCCCATTGTACACTAAATGAGAAGATTTATAGCCACACAAATATCTATGAACTTGTTTTGAATCAAAAGTTTCAAAAGCCTTCATTTCTTAAACTCCATATCCAGTCTTACGCACCATCACATAAATTGGGATGGAGGAGTTACTAGTTTTATTTTCCATTTCAATCTACTTGCTGAAATTTGTTGGTTGCTATCTTTTTAAGCAAAATTATCTGTTTGGAATATAAAGAGGGTTTCTTTAGCCTTGTCTTGTGGATAACACTCTCGGTTGACCGTCCCACTATGGTTGAGAGAATGAGGTTGTCTCCTTGTATGGTTGGGCAATACTCAGCTCATGAACTAGCTTGTGAGAGTAAGTTAGGCCTCAGGTCCCCTTTCTTTGCAGGCCCTACAACAAGAATTATCTTGACTGAAGTTCTTTACATTGTATATTGCTTTGTCTATGAGTTGGTCGGCGGTTGGACGAGCTTATCGGTTATTTCTCACACCACATAAGATATTGTGTTTAGCTTCTCCGAACCAATCCCTTCACCACATGAATGATATGAGAACAGTAGAGGACAAAAACAGAAATCCATATAAGAATGCAAACTTGTTTAACATTTTACTGCTACATACGTTGAAATCCAGCTAAAATCCTTGTTGGCTCAGAAATATGAATCGATCTTTTCACTTATAACAGCATACATTATGCTCGTGTTTTACTACAACATGAAGTTTCTCTTTTCTTGCTTCGTTGCACTTGATAGAATCCTGAATTGTAAGTTGTAACACACTTTTCTTCCTTTGTTTTCAGAGATCATTGTGTCTGTGGGAATGTCAATGCCACAGGTGATTTCTCCTATAGAAAGGATCACAAGACAGAACGACCGGATCCCTCTAAACAGAATGTTAAAGTAAACAGAATCCTTATGATTGCTTGCACTAAGCTACCACAGTTTCACTTTTGAGGAAAGTCTCACATTATTTTCGTCGTCTTCTGTGTTTGATTGATGGTTCAGCATATCTGAACTGAAGTTATTAGTGACTTTGTTGTATGTTTATTCTTTAGGATTAGGACGAGGAGATACTGTTTGTTTGAAACAAATAGGTAGGGAGGCATTGTTTGGCTGTAATTGGTTTACTCTAATTGAACAATTCATCGTGGTCGGTATATATTATTGTAACTTATGAGTTCTAGTTTTTGTATTATAAAGAAGCGGTCAATACAGTCATCCAATTTTGTGTTTACTTTACAGAGGACATGGTATGGTTTCTTATCGTTGGATAAATGGAGGACTATTCTACCCTTATTTAAAGATAATTAAATTATAGTGTGAGATGTTTCACCTAAAGAAAGTTTTTTTTTTGTATTTGTGTAAAGTATACCTCTATTGGTTATGTTAATATTAGTTATTAGTTCTGATGAGATGATTAGGGTCTTTCCACTCTTAACTAGAGGTCTTCAGTTTCTGTGATTGAAAAAGATCACGTTAGGACTTGGGAGTGTTGCCTCAAAAAAATTTAATCAAGTTTCAATGAGGATACCAAACACTTAGGAATATAACCAAAAATTTATCTATGCGCTATCAGCTATTGATGTTCCAATAAGAAATACAGTTTGTCTGGATATCATCCAATTACGGGAAAATTACTGAATGGTAAAAAATAGAAATTGCGAAAATTTTTAATTAATAGAAAACAGCACACAGCTGGAATAGCTCAGTTGGTTAGAGCGTGTGGCTGTTAACCACAAGGTCGAAGGTTCAACCCCTTCTTCTAGCGCTAACATTTTTTCGTTTTTTTCCCTTGGATTAATAATTCGTTTGGTGTATGAAAAATAAAAGTCTGTCTTTACAATAAAGTTTTTTTAACATCACGATTGAAACGTATGTCAATATTAGCTATTAGATGGCTTTACAGTTTGCTGTATGCTTACTACACAAAGCTACACAATAATTTACTCAAACTTCATATATTTGAATCTAAATATATCAGCGTCGGCGCTGGGCGGTTGGTGGTAGTTTCTCAGAAGGACCAGTTGGAAGCTTTTGTCCAGTCTCTTGTTCAATTTTACTTTTCAGCTGTCTGAGTATTCGAATTTGACTAAGTTTTTCAGGAGAGAGCTTCTCCCAGTATATCCCTGCAACGGATCAATCATAACAAAGGTTAGCCAACTGGGAAGGATCTACTCTGATGGATCCTGTCAGTCTCTTAGTTTCAAGTTACCATCTGATCAAGTGAAAGTGAAAAGTTGCAAAAGAGAAACAAAAACAGAAGAAAGAACGGACAAGGACACACGCATACAAGAAGAGACTTTAGGTACTGATGATGATGTGATTATACATATGGAATACACTAACCTTGAGGCTTTGGGATGGATGTGTTTGTAAATATGACCCGAGTTGGAGTGCATATGATGTCAACCGGCACATCATGGATCAATAGTTTGTCAATAGGAATGTCATCTACCAGCTGCTCGTCATGCACTGAGGAAGCCATCCATAGAGAATGAAGATCAATTTAGCTAATGTGAGAATTATTGAAACAATCATTCCATAGTTTTGACGAGCAAAATTAGTTCTTTTTCTGTCCACAGTAACAGGGAAAAGAAAAGCTTGGTCTGAATCAACCAACAAGCGAGATTTACATTTTAAGAGTGAAAGGTTAAACTTTGATGAAGAGGGATGACTTTAAAGGGACGTACCAGATGTGACAACTGGTGTTGAGTCATCTATGGCCCCCATGTATCTCAGCATGCCATATTCAAGTTCAGCAAATCCCTAGACACAATGAACTGTGTAATCAAGATAAATTTCCAAATAAAACTTGGCGCTTGGTGGTCAGCATACCAAGTAACTTAATCATGGAACAAGTAAAGGATAAATCAAGGTAATCATACTTTCTTTTCTTAAACAGGTTGAAACTTTTCATATGATTTATGATAATGTACACAAAATCCATCAATCCAGTCCTAACACAATTAACTGAACTTCAACTTTTGAAGCCATCCCCAGCCAGATTAAAAAGGAAAACTTAAAACATTCTCGCATACAATAGAAGCAAACATGTAAATCAACAAAATAAGTTTGTCCGCCATAACTACTGGGGAAAAAGAGAAGAAATATAGCAAGGGTTGATGAAATCAAGATCCTAAAATTTGAAACTAGTAAAATTTTCTGTAGCACCACTTGGATAATGCTTCTTTCGGAAGATTATTAACAATAGTAATATGAGCCTTCCTGTGAGTCCAATTGTTATAATGGTGCATAGTATAGAATCTTAAAGATAGTATTATTCAACACAACCAGTCTCTACAATATATAAGCAGAACCACAGCATGAAGCGTCAAGATCAGACATTATACTATGAGTGAAAAGTAGCCAGATAACACAAAAATGGACAAAAATAAGCTGCATCATATAAAATGAACAGTCTATTCATGTTCTCTTACGACGACCATTTTTTCTTAAATGTGTCTGTTCCATGCCTACTTGGAAGGCGTTTACACTCACTTCTTTTGATCACACACAACCCATTTCCAGAGCTTACTTCTTGCAGTATAAAAAATTAGAGAGGCAAAGATTGGCACAAATGCTTACCTCTCCCTTGCCGAGTCTAGCACCCGTCATTGGATTAACAGCAACTGAGCCAAGAACGATCAAGTCCACCTTTATTTTCTCCTCCAATCCAATTGGTCTTCCATATTTGGCAACTCCAGCAGAAGTGCAGGCCTCCTTAATGGTACCAGCAGATAACATACTCTCTTCAAGTACAGAGAAAAAACCTGTCCTTAGACGAGGCTGTGGTGTCAATAGCTGCTTCCCTCCTGCAAAAGAATAGGGTCAACAAATGAGTAATTCAATGTCACATTATAGGACTAAGAGGAAACTTTATACTATCATTTCAAACAGTAAGAACTTTCACTTATCCACCTCATATTTCATACTCACTTTGTTACAATTTATTCGTCTCACTTTCCTTTTTAGACTACTTTCATAATAAAAAATGTCTCTTTCCTGTTTTCAAAAAATAATTACTACACAGAAGTCTTGCTCTACAAACTTCAAATTCAAAACAAAATAAGTTTATGAAAACTAACCATTAAGTGTGAGAAATCTCACTTGTTTTTGTGGTGTATCTGGATTCACCTTCACACATTTGGCCACTTTAAATTCCTCCAATTCACTCAACTGCCAATGACAATAACCAAAAAAAAAAAAAAATTAGCTAAACATGAGCCCCATTTTCTTTATTTTAATAAACAGATAAAAAAGATGCAATCTTTGAAACCTTATCAGCAGCAAGTGAAGCTCCAACGAAATTGGGTATCCGATGATGAACGGGTCTTGGAAATTGGGCTATATTTTTGGCTTCCATCAAGTCCCAAACCCGTTTTCTAATAACCCATTTCCAAGCTTTCGGGTCTTGTTGGTTTTGGGTCTCTATTTCAGAGGTTTCAGCCATAGATTTTCGAGCTTCAGCGTCGAGTCTGTGACGTTCGGCCTCGTATGCGGCCTCGTCAAAAACGACGTCGTTCCTCTTCTGGGATTCCACTTTGAATAATAATCTGGAACTATCAGAAAAATTAAGAGAAGAAAGAGAAATGGCGAAGTTGGATTTGGAGGGATGAAGGCTGTGTTTGGCTATGGAAGCGAATGGAAATGCAGAGCATATTCGGATTACGTGTACTTCCATCAAAGTAGCTCTCTCTCTACAACTTCTTCACAGCTCTTTGGATTTTCCCTTTCGATCGACACCATATAATTTTAATTTTTTCATTATAAAAAAAAATAATCATTATAATAAATTTAATCATGTTCTATAGATATAGTTTGTATATTTTCGAGCTATAGCAATTGTTTAAGCTGCTTGGTTATATAATTTGTAGGTTTATATAATTTGCAGGTAGGTTTGTATAATTCACGAGTACGTTGGTATGATTAAATTATTTTTGTATAGACTTAAAATAACGGATTTATACAAACATAAACTTCTAAACATTAAACAATTATCCAAAATTTCAATATTATACAAAAGCTATGCGAAATTACATAACAGATTTCAAAATCATACAAACCCAACACTCCAGCCATATAATTATCATTAAATATTGATCGAGAGTGATATATAATTATGATGACTAATTAATTAATATATATTTATTTAACCATGTAGTTATGAAAGTAGGAACAATAAGATATACTTGCTAAGATGTGTATTTCACATCATTCAACATACTTCATCTTCCCATACTATTTATCTAAAAAAAATTCTTACCTACAAAATACAGGTCACTTAAAAAAAATAATCTAAATACACACTTTGGATCTTGTTTTCGATATTTCATCTAAAATATATACACATATATTGAATCAATAAATGATGTGTTGCCCTAACTTCATCAATTTCGATTGGTATGCCTAGTAGAAGTAAAGGACGAGAGAGGCGAGCGAGAAAGGACAAAAAAGGTATAATTCGCATCTCGTTTGTATAATTCACGTGTTTTTATATAATTGATAATACAAAATATGAAATTATACAAATATGATAATATTCGAAATAACAAATTGATACAAACATAAATATATGAACTTTAAACAGTTACACAAATTATATTATACAAGAATCAAAAAGTACACTTTTATACAAACTTTAAAAAGTTATACAAAAAAAGATTGAACGTATATGGTGATAAAACTGAAAAACCAAAGGAAATCATTATCATATACAAATATAACCCTTCGTATGCATATATAAATCAAATGAAGAATTGTTAGTGTTGAATTATACAAACGTGACGAATTATACAAACATGGTTAATTATCCAAACTTGAAGTCAACTCATATAATTAATAAAAAATATTAATTGCGAGTGATAATTATAGCAAACTACAACTATATAAACTAATTAAATAGTACTCCCTCTGTCTCATTTTATGTGGCATCATTTCCTTTTTGGTTCGTCTAAAAAATAATGTCACATTTCCTTATATGGTAAGTATTTAAAGGTACAATTCCTCTTTTATCCTTGTTGATCCCACTTAAGTACTCTAATACATTTATGAGGAGAGAGAAAAACGAGTCTACTTATGAAGGACAATTTGGTAAATAATTCAAAGTCTTCATTTATTTTTTAAACTCTGCGTAAAGTTAAATGGTGCCACATAAAATGAGACGGAGAAAGTATAAGTTTATTTAACCGCGTAACTTTTTAATATTAGTATTACACCAGAGGAGACTGTTGTTTTACTGATGCAAATTTTGCGCATAGAAAAGAAAGTGCACGCATTGAAATGGTGGCTATTCATATATATATATATATATATATACATATATATATATATCAATTAGTTTCTCTTCACTTTCTGTCCTTCGCTCGCCTCTATCCTCTCTCTCATTCAATCTTGCTCGCTTCTCTCCTTCCTTTCATAATGTCGTTCCAAATACATATGTATATTAGTTATATATATAATTACCTGACGGATATACATATACAATTTGTCACTCTCCATTTTCTGCCCTCTTTCGCTTGCCTCTCTCCTCCCTCTCTCAATCTTGCCCACCAGATATACAAATACGTATGTATACCAGTTACATAAATACTATTAATTGACAAATATACATATACTATTCGACATATATATATTTACAATTCGTCTCTCTCCCCATCTCCTAATCTTGCTCGCCTCTCTCTACCCTATAACATGTAGCTACAAAATCATAATTAGCAAACTATATATATATATATATATATATATATATATATAATATATATATATATATATATATATATATATATGAAACATAATTAAGTTATTTTAGAGTAACTGTATGCGAATATGTCCGTACAAATATTTTACTGTCTCTGTCAAACAAGATTGACTACTATTAACTTGACACATCCTTTAACAAATAAAAGATACTATATTATCCTTTAACTTTATTAAATTTAATGCTTGAGAAATGTGTTAGATGATAAATAGTATATTTAATAACAAGGATAAAATAAACAAAATTGGTAAATTATTTTTTAATTTTAAAAAATATATTGGACATCCCAAAATAATATAATGGACACTGAATAACTATTGTTGGACAGAAAAAATATTTATTAAAAAAATACAATACGATACAACATAACACTAAACAATACAATACGATACATTACAAAAAAAAAATACATGACAACCCACCTAACCAAAGTGTTAGAAGTTTGAGTTTGTTATTCTTTGACAAGTAAATTGAAAAGAAAAGTAGTAGTATTCATTTGTTATTGTAGGAGAAAAACAGAGGTTCTTGTCTTTGCTACTCTGGGAACCTACAACGAAAAATGTTAAGATCCCAAACTTCTTGTCTGCAGTCACAACAATACCAACAATCACTGCAATCGTAATCAGTAGGACTATGAGGACCACACGCAGTCCCACATGTAATTATATCGTTAAGTTGTGGAAGTAGTCTCTTTGATAATACATGAAGATCCACATTTCTTGCAGCCATAACTTTGGTCTTCGAGAACCACATCACATCCACTGAAAGAAGTCAATAATCGGAATTACAAGATCAACATCATATATATATATATATATATATATATATTGTTATGCGGAATTCGAGATAATATGAGAAAATATAAACGCGAAAAACAAGACAACAAATTTACGTGGTTCACCAATAAATTGGCTACGTCCACGGGGAAGAGGGGAAGCAGTTTTATTATGGAGAGGCAAGAACAGAATACCGAATAGGGTTTGCCATAACGTCTATATATAGTGCTAAGCTACGCCCTAACAGGCTTGGGCCCAAAATACTGAATTGACAGATAATTAAGGGCCCAATACAACAACATTGTATACCGTCGGGCCGGGGGCGACTCCGCCCCCCCGGACCCCAGGCCAGGGGCGCATCGCCCCCTTGGACCCCCCGACTCGCTGTAACGGTCCGATTCAAGGCATTCAACATATATTATATATATATATATATATATATAATATATATATATATATATAATATATATATATATATATATATAACATGAAAATTAAAGTAAAAACACGTTCGATCCACATGCATATACAAAGAAATTAACATGTACATACATACTGATATGTACAAAAGTTTCTACACAATCATATGATATATATATATATATCTATATATATATATATATATATATATATATGTTGATGAGAATCATAATATATAATGTAAGACTACAACATATTATTATAGAGAGAGATATGAAGAACTAACTATTGGTTGCCATGATGAGAAGAAGTGTAGTGAAGATCAAACCAAGTTTAAATGATGCCATTACTTGGAGAAGCTTTAATTTATGAAGTTAATGAAATATGGTGTACTGAATATATTGCATTGCTTCTCAAAAGTCATATTTATATACATCTTTGATTAATTATTTCTTTTATTTTTAATAATTACTAACAACTTGCTTTATTTTTTAACCCTTGATTAGGTTGACTTGTCATCTAAGATAATGAAAATAATCAAAAATTCGAAGAGACTTGCACTATAATTTTTATAAATAATGAATGTAACATTATTATGACTTGGAAATAATGTCACTACGATAAATACTTAATATTTTATTTGTTGTTATATGCGTTGGCAATAATAAAGAAATTGTTGCATCTCATTGCAATAAATTTGGAAGAGTAAAGTCCATGTGCTTCCACTAATTCCAATTTAATCAACGAGTTGACCTAATTTAAAATAAACATTTATTTTTAAGATTACCTATAATTTAGAGATAGAATTAATAATTTATGTACAATTTAAGGGTGTTTTATATACTTATTGTTAATAAGATTTGTAGCTTTATCCTTTTAGGGTTATTATTAAGAATCTTAAACACGTGGTTATTTCATGAATCAGAGTCATAAACTGAGATCAGAAAATTAAGGCGGTTATATTAGCCACAAATTAACCGTAATTTTTTGAATACTGTTTTGACCAAAAGAAAAAAAAAGTAAAAGAGTAACACTATCAAAAGAACTAACATTACTGTAACATTTGATTTTTAATTACAAGTGCTAAATTTTTTTTCATTATCTGGGAATTGATAGAAGGAAAAAAAATTGTTTTTAAAAAAGTTATGGATAGGTATGAGAAAGTGCAGAAGCCAAAAATTGATAATCCTATTAAGGAGAATGAGATTAGAATAACTACACAAGGAAGATTAAGGAATTACATTACTTATGCTACTAATCTTCTTCTTCAGGTCCGTCGTTTATCTTTTTTTCATTCTACTAATTTGCCTATTTTTGTAAATGTTTTGCACCACATGATTTCTAGTTTGCATGTTTAATAATCAATCGTAAAAAATTCTTCAATAAATTGTGTTGCTTGTTAGTATAGTGCCCTAGCCATGATTGTGCTATGTGTTTGATACTCAATATGTCTCAATTTATGTGACAAATATTTGATCATGTACGAAATTTAAGAAAGAACGAAATCCTTTATAAACAAGTGACGTAAATCAAGTCATAAAGATTTGTATGGCTATGAATAATCTAGTTAAAGAGTGATATAAGAAGTTATACAGTTTCCAACAACAACATACTCACTGTAATTTCACACATGGATTTGGGAGGGTATGTACGAAATTTAAGAAAGAACGAAATCCTTTATAAACAAGTGACGTAAATCAAGTCATAAAGATTTGTACGACTATAAATAATCTAGTTAAATAGTGATATAAGAAGTTATACAGTTTCCAACAACATACTCACTGTAATTTCACACATGAGTTTGGGAGGGTAGTGCATATGCCAAGGGCGGAGGCAAGGGGGGGCCGGGGTCATCCGAACTCCCTATTTATGCATGTTTAAAATTATTTTTAGGTATATATAATAAATGTCGAACCCCCTCCTTTTACTTCTTAGATTTTGAACCCTCTCATTAAAATTTCTGCTCCGTCACTGGCGTATGCAGACTAAATAAGGGATATTGACATTTTATTTGGGGGAGACTTTAAAAGGATAGTAGGACACAAAATTGGGACGAAAGGAGTAGTTTGTTTGTGTAATTGTGAAATAATAAGCATTCTAACTGAATCAGATTAACATCAATGGATCTTAATACTGATGATATTGCACCTTAGTTTGAGTAACACTACAATGCCACAATTTGCTTGCTATATGCCCTCTGTTTGTGAGTAAACTCATATATTCAATCCCATTGAGTCATTAGGAAGTGATGGATTTAAGCTTTCATGTTCTCTGCGAGTATAGCGTCTTGACAATTTTGTTGTTTTGCAGGAGAAAGGATCTAAAGAAATTGCTCTTAAGTCTATGGGTAGAGCAATTAGCAAAACAGTAATGATAGCAGAACTAATAAAGGTGTGTGCAGCAGATTAATTGTAGCATGTCTATGTGATTTATGTCCACTTACTAAATTTTCTTTGAAAATATGTTTTTCAATAAAATGTAGTATCTAGTTTCTGTTTCCATTAACTCGATAAAGCATGTAACTTTGTAATCTTTTTGCATCAGAGGAAGATCGTTGGCCTTCATCAGATCACATCGATTGGTTCAACTGATATCACTGATACGTGGGAACCTTTAGAAGAAGGACTTCTTCCGTAAGATGCAGCTAAATTTAGTCCATCAAGTATTTCTTTTTTTCTCGTCTGGGATGTTTGCTCAATAACTTTCTTTATTTATTAACAAATTCAGGCTCGAGACTACTCGTCATGTGTCAGTCATAACAATTATCCTTTCAAAGGAGGAGTTAGATACCTCATCAGCCGGGTTAGTAATCATGATTTATAGTATATCAACACTGCATTTCGTGCTAGTCCTTTTCTTCAATTGGTCATTAGTAAATGTGCGATGTATCAGTCAATCAACTATGCCTCAATACTATACTAGTAGAATCTGGACTATGGTAAAATTGGCATTATTACTTGTGATGATTAATATCAGAGTTGGCCATCTGGTTTAATAGTTCAAATCAATACCTCTAACGGTACTTCTAATCGTTCTTTGGATAAGAACTAGTATGTGTTAATAATATTGACTAATCTGTGTAAGATACTATTACTGTTTCTTTTTTAACATTTGGGATATACTAATTTTACACTATATATCTGATTATCCAAAAAAGGCAAATCACATACTACAAAAGCTTAAAATACGTTGATGTGAAAATGCTTTGCATTGGTTTGTTTGGTGTATATGATCTAAATCCATTTCTCAACATCCCGGTTGGTATGTGTAGCAACTATGGATATATCATGAAGTTGCAAATGGTGTAACTATGTCTTTGTGCTCGCATTTCTTGTTATGCCCCTTTCTTTCAGGTTTTGGTTTCAAGACACATAAATTGTCTCATAAGCAGTCGAAATTTGCAGGTATCAGCCACCTATTCCAGCAGATCAAGTTAGACCACTGACCGAATATGATTATAGAGGAGGTACACCATACATTGGCCATGATTCTTTTTTCATTGTCGTTTTAAAGTTCTTGAATTTTCTCATGAAGAAGGTGGTGACTCGTGACTCGTTAGGCTTGAACATAATGTTTATTTTGGCTATTTTTCTCTATCTATATGTAGCCCCTTATTTTGAGATTATGTTATGAATTTCCTTCTCTTCCTGGGAGCGCCTTAGAGTAACTGGTACAGTTGTTGCCTTGTGATATGAGGTCACAGGTTACGTTTGAGCTGTGAAAACAGCCTCTTGAAAAAATGCAGGGTAAGGCTGCGTACAATAGACCCTTGTGGTCTCACCTTTCCCTGGACTATGCACATAGTGGGAGCTTAATGCATCGACTTCCTTTTTTTGTCTGCTTATTTTCCTACACATCTTGGTTTACTGTATACAGGGCGTTTTAATGATGGTGTGCCTGGAAATGGTGGAGAGGGCGGATGGAAAGGAGGACGTGGATATAATGGTAGAGGCCGAACTGGAGGAAGAGGTCGTGGTAATCGTGGACGTGGTAACAACTATGGTGGAGTAGCTGGTTCAATGCCTATTCAAGGCCAGGGTATGCTACAATACTTTTTCATCTAAGATAAATAGTATACTACTAACTTTTTGTGTAAAACATATTGGTTCTGCTATCTATATGACACCAACGTCTTATCTTTTAACATGAGATCGGATCTCTTGCAGGTCGGGGCCAAGGCCAAGGACAAGGACAAGTACAGGGACGAGGTAGAGGTCGTGCTCAGGGTACTAAATCAAATGATCCTGTTCGAGCATCAGTTGCTTATGTTTGAATGTTTAGGACAATTCACTTGCTGTTTTTACAATGTGTCCATGCTTGTGTTCTTCAAAATCTAACAGAAACTCAAGCCCAATACTGCTCTCATTCTCTTAGGGTAAGATATGACTTAGTGATCGTTCAAACGATCAAAATGATCTAAGCTAATAAATGAACAGGTTAAGCGAGTCATGTATTGATTTTGACACCCCTACTTCTCCTTATGGATTTGATCTATCTTTGTATGTCGATTTACAAATTGAAAATATATATTTAGGAAATTTAACTTATGAGCCTATCATTTATATCATTTAATTTGTATGTTTTTTCTTTAGCTTTATTCAATTTCTTCCTAGTTAAAATGTTTTTTGCTACTCAAAATTATTTTACATTATCACCTCCAAGAAAATAAAGTATATGTTATGTTAGTCTTAGTTGTTGTGCTGCATAAACCACGAGGTCGGCAAAAATCAAACTGTTGGAGGAAAAAGTAACACCACTTTTTTTTTTTATTAATTAAGCTTTTACATGCTACTATATGGCTAAAGTACTTCACTTTTTCAACTCTACTGATTAAAAAAATTAAGTTGACTTGAAGCTTTTTTTCTATAATTTACTTTCCATGAGGATTAAATTAAAGAAAAAATCCAAATCTAGCAATAGCTATTAAGAAATAAGTTACATAATCTATATTCTAGCGATAGCTATTAAGAAATAAGTTATTTATATTTAAATTAATCCAAACAAGAGCTGTTAATTTTGGCTTGGTTTTCCACTTGGAAACATGAGGTTTTTTTTTTCTTTTATAAATACCAGTCCATAAATCATTATGTCCACTGTCCAGCATTCCCACAAAGCCAGAAAAAATAATTTTAAAAAAAAATTAGGCCTTTTGATGTTTGTTTTTTTTTCAAGAAAAAAAAAATGAGATCCTCATTATCCAACACAATTTTCATTACTCATTTTTTGATCTTTATAACTTTTTGTTTTGATCAACATGTTCTTGCTAAATCTTATCTAAATGCTTCTGATAGACATTCAATTTCACTTGAAGCATTTTCTCTTTTAAAATGGAAAACAAGTCTTGAAAATACAAGCCAAACACTCCTTTCCTCTTGGTTAATTACTAGCAATAGTACTAATCCTTGTCATAATTGGTGTGGCATTTCTTGTGATAATATTGGAAGAGTTAATCAAATGAATCTTGCAAATTATGGGATTAGAGGTAATCTTCACCATCTAAATTTCACTTCTTTTCCTCATCTTCAATTGATTAATTTTACTAATAACTCAATCAATGGTACACTTCCAAAAAACATGTTCAATCTTTCAAAATTAAGTTTCCTTTATTTGAGTTACAATCAATTTGATGGAGTGATTCCACATGAAATAGGGCTATTGAAGAATCTCAAGCACTTAGACTTGTCGATAAATCGTTTTATTGGCTTTATCCCTTCATCTATTGGTAACTTAATTAAACTTGAGTTGTTGTTTTTATCTGTTAATGAACTCTATGGCCCTGTTCCTTCAAGTTTTGGTAACTTAAAATCCCTTGTGCATTTGTGTTTGCTTAGAAATAAACTCAATGGATCACTTCCAAAAGAGTTTGAAAATCTTACACATTTGCAAACTTTTCAAGTAGCAGAGAACAATTTTTCTGGTCATTTGCCACAAAATCTGTGCTTTGGTGGATCACTTGCTAAATTCATAGCATATGACAATAAGTTTATTGGTCGTGTCCCTCGAACCTTGAAAAATTGCTCTACACTATCAAGAGTTAGGCTTGATGGTAACCAATTGTCTAGCAATATATCAGAAGCTTTTGGTGTCTATCCAAGTCTAGTGTACATGGATTTGAGTCATAATAAACTATATGGCGAGTTATCGTCACAATGGGGCTTTTCTCATAATCTAACAAGTTTGAAGATCTCCAATAACAACTTGGTTGGTGCCATACCAGTTGAGATAGGAAATTTGATCAAACTAAGAATGCTTGATCTCTCTTCAAATCACTTGACCGGCGAAATTCCTAAAAGTTTAGAGAGGCTAACTCTCTTGCTGGAACTCGATTTACATGAGAATAGAATTCCAGGAGAAATACCTGTAGAAGTGGGGAAGTTGTCTAAACTTACAAGACTTGACTTGGGTGCGAATAATATGAGTGGAACGATTCCAGGAGAAATAGGAGATTGTAGGCAGCTTTGGTACTTGAACTTAAGCAAGAACATGCTGAATACAACTATTCCTTCTAATTTAGGAAATTTGCACTCTCTAGCGTATCTTGATCTCAGTTATAACATGCTCAGTGGTGAGATACCGTGGCACATAGGGAGTTTGAGAAGTTTGGAAAGAATGAATCTTTCGCGTAATAACTTGTCTGGTTCAATCCCGCCTAGTTTCAATGAACGCGTTAGTTTGAGGTCAATTGATATATCTTGCAATCAATTAGTTGGTCCCCTTCCCAAGATCGTGGCATTTCAAAATGCATCGCGTGAAGAATTAAGAGATAACAAGGATTTATGCAGCAATAATCATACTGTTATGAGACCTTGCTCTTCATTGAGGAGAAAAGAGAGAACAAGTAGAAAGCTTATACTGACCTTAACTCTGTCTCTAATTGTGGTTGCCTTGCTTCTACTTGTGATTACTTGTATACTTTTTCGAACGAAAAGGAAAAGAAATAGAAGTATTCAGCCAAGAGAACCATCAAGCAATTCTTTTTCAGTTAGGGACTTTGATGGGAAAATAGCATATGAAAACATCATTGCAGCAACAGAAAACTTTGATGGCAAATATTGCATAGGGAAGGGAGGACATGGAAGTGTCTATAAGGTTGAGTTACCATGTGGTCAAGTTGTTGCAGTGAAAAAAGTTCATGCTTTAGAAGATGAAGAATCTGATGAAAACTTGATCAAAAGCTTTTCAACAGAGATACAAGCTCTAGTAAACATCCGGCATCGGAACATTGTGAAGCTTTATGGATTTTGTTCACACGCGCGCCATTCATTCTTGGTTTATGAGCTGTTGGAAGGAGGAAACCTGTCACAAAACCTAAGCAATGAGGGTAGATCAAGAGATTTAAATTGGCTCAAGAGGGTTGATATTGTCAAGGGGGTAGCAAACGCGTTGTGTTACTTGCATCATGCGTGTTCACCTCCTATAGTTCATAGAGATATATCAAGCAACAATGTTCTCTTAGATGATGAAGGCAATCCCCATGTTTCTGATTTTGGTACTGCTAAACTCTTAAGGCCTAACTCCACCAATTGGACATCGTTTGCTGGAACTCTTGGCTATGTAGCTCCAGGTACTTCTATACAAAAGTCTTCTTTACTTTCTTAAACTTCGTCTTAAGTCAAAATCAGACAAATAAATTGAAACACGTGGAGTATATTTAAACTCGGAATATATTCATTACATTTCAAAATCTTTCACTCTTCCTCACAATTTTCTATTTTGTTTGTAGAGCTTGCTTACACAATGAAGGTAAATGAGAAGAGTGATGTTTACAGCTTCGGGATTCTATCACTAGAAGTTATTATAGGTCATCATCCAGGTGATATTATTCAAGCTACATTATCATCTTCACCAGCTTCAGGAGCGAATGGAACGCTGTTAAAGGAATTGATTGACAAAAGAACACTAGCTCCTGGAAAACAAGAAGCAGAAGAATTAATGAAGATCACAAAACTAGCATTCGCGTGTCTCCATCAGAGTCCTCTAGCTCGGCCAAGTATGAAGCAAGTTTGTGCATTTTTATCAAAAGAAAATTGGCCTTCAAAAGGCTTGTTTTCCACTGTTACATTAGCCCAGTTGCTTGAATCAACACTACTAACATGTTGATTATTATTTTTTTAATACCTTTACATCATTGTATTTGTTAGTTGGCGGATCTTAAAGAAGTTTTTGCAACTTCTTAACCACTAGACTAAACTTTTTACTTGTATCAAGAGGTGTCAATACTTATATATATATTTATTAAATCAAAATTTTACCGTAATTTTCAAACACTTGGCACCCTTGGCACCCCCTTGACCAAGGTGGGTCCACCCCTACTTAGTATATGAATTCTAAGTGTTATAGAGTTGTGAAACATTTTTGAAGATTGAGGATGTTCGATTGAAGAAATTTCTGAACAAATTTTTACAATTTAAAATAGTTTACAATAAGATAGATTGTCATGTATCAAGATTTAAGAACTAAAAGTCATTATTCATGATCTACTTAGTGAAGGTATGATTGTGACTCTCAACAATGTTCTTGAAATGGTAAACAATTTGATATCCACGTGAAATATGTTTTTGTTTATAATAAGGCTATTAGCAAAAATAATATGTATATAGAAAAACGTCATCTTGCTCAGAGACTTTTCAAACTTAATATAATTGCAATTGATATATGATATAAATAAAAAGATATTAATCCTAGCTAATAGTAGAAGGAGTAGGAGAAAGTATGCTCATCATATACAATTGAGAGAAGACAATCTTACAAAGAAATACATAAATCTTATAAAAATGAATATATTATGTAGTTCATAAATTAGAATATCCGAAGGTATCGTATTGATAAATCATAAATTTTTATGTTGTTTTTATAAATCAATATTTGTGTATACATATAAAGATTCATTAGCCAACATTAATATTTAATACTTTCTCCATTTCAAATTAACTGAATTCTTAAAATATTTTTCTCAAATTAATTTAATGGTTCGATTTTCAAAACTATTTTTAGAATGTTCTTTGAATCTTATCTTTCATTAATTTAGTTATTTTAATTATAAATTTGACAATAATTAATAAGGGTAAAAATGAAAAGTTAAGTCTTAATCTTTTTTTTCCCCTGAAATACCCTAATAATTCAATTAATTTGAAATGGATGGAATGGTAACTAGCTAGCTAGTTTTAATACATGGTACAAATAATCTTTTCATGCCAAATAAAGTTTTTTCGTTATTGTTAAATTTGAAACAATTAGTCACGATACAAATAATCTTTTCACACCAAATATAATTTATTTTATTTTGTAAAATTTGAAATATAGGTCTTTTTCTCACGAGATAAAACTTATGGATCAAATTTAATTTTTTTTTAAAATGAAATCAAAATCATTACTTATTTCAAATCACGTATTCAAATGTCAATTTAAATCACGTCGCATCTCCAAAATAGTAGAGTATGATATCAGCCGTAGATCAGGTGGATGTAGTTAGATTAGGTGGAGACGCGAGCAGAAAATTATGAGTTGCATTAGGGCAACATATTATAAAGCATCGCCGTCAAACTCATCTATTAAAACCCAACGCTTCACCTCTTTCTTCTCACAGCAGCTGCGCTAATAAGCTTTCAGCCATCGGAATGGCGAAAACCTTTTTCTTTTTTTCCTATTTGTTTTTATTTATTTGTTTGTTTGGGTTATGATAAGTAGTTTTGTTACGTATTTTTTCTTCGGTGAATGTGATTTTGCGGTGTTGAGAATGATGAGATCTTTGCATATGTGCAAACGCAGTATCGCCGTAGGCGATGCAGTGAGCGGCACTTTCCACACGAGATTTCTGACTCCACTTGTTTTTTCTTCAAGAAAATGGTGATTTCTAACATTGTCACTACTTTTTAGGGATGTTTTAATGACAGTGTGAGTCAGAAACATTAAGCTTAACTTTAAGTTTGGATTAGGAACAAATGTTATCCATTTTAGTGGTGGATTTTGGGTGAAGCCACAAATTATGCTCTAAACAAAATTCAGATAAACTAAACATATTAACATGTTTCACAACATTTACATAACTCAGTTGTATGAAATATTGGCGTAAATCCATTCACTTCCATCTCCTTGCCCCCGTTCAACTTCACAGCAACTAGGGTTCTTGCAGGTTCATCGTTTGATTCTTGACTTTCTGTTTTTGAATTGAAAATTTTTTATTTAGATTTCAAAATTAAAGAGGGCTTTGTGTTTTTGAATTGAAAATTTGTGATTTAGGTTTGAAATAGGAGAGGACTTCGTGTTTTTAAGTAAAAAAATTGGTGATTTAGTTTAAAAATCACAAGTTGTTGCTTTTCTTTTCAGTTATATCATGTCCGGAGTTAGCTGTGATTCTATTAGTGAAAATTTGTGGTTGTGGTGCAGTTGCTTGAATTGCAGAATAGTGTCCTAAACCTAAGAATGTTTATTGAAGTGCCAATTCCTATAGATATTTTAATGTTCAGATGACTGGACTCTTCAGAGGGACATGCTGATCTTAGCTATTAATCTAGGCTCAAATGTGATCTTTATAATTTAAAGACCTTACATATTTTCAATCAAAAGAAAAGGTTTCAGGGGTGGGAGAAAACTACGATTACAACAACGAGAACTCAAATCAACAAGTACAAATGACTTTGAATATACAAGTTGTGACTACAACTAGACAAACTTATACAAGATAAGAGAATCAAGAAGAAGTTTAACCATCAAGATGAATCATAAATTCTAGAAACTAAAATATTAAACAAAACAGTCAAACCGTATGTTTGTACAACAATAGTAAGTTGGAACCAAAGACCACAATGTGTAGTATTTCTCTAACCTGCTGATCCAATTTTTGCAAAAAAAAAAGATGTTACATCCATACCTAGGTCAAAAAATCACATTCGGAATTTGAACATAACAATAATATCAAATCAATAGTTTCTCAGGCTTTTTGAACACAACAATAACACAAATCATAGAACGTAACTGTTTTCGTGATTAGTTTGATATATCCATATTATAAAAAAATGATCTTTACAATAAAAACTGACCAAGGTCAGTAGCTAACCGATAACTTGTGGTCATCTGTGTCTCATACATATAAATATAGGCAATAGGCCCCATATACCTCCAAATATTTCTGTTATTTACCTTTTCTCTGACCTAACAATATTGGCCATCTGTCTGTTCTTTTATTCCCCATGAATTTTGACATCCACAGGCACTCCCCCAATTACTTAGAGTACGTTTAATAAGAAATGTAAGTTTTGTAGAGAGAAAAAAATACTCATAAGCTGATATGTGGTCAATAAATTTGTACAATTTAATAAAAAATCTTGGCTACTGACTAGTGTGGTGCCTAAAACATAATGTACATCCTTTAACTAATTTATTGAACAAAAATCATCCTTAATGTATTTAAAACTTAGCAAGTTTCATCCTTTGTGAAATTTCCGTTAAAAATATTAACAGACCCATTTATGTGCAAGTCACACGATTCTTAAATCACATAATAATAGATTTTTGTGTAAACATTTGGTACGTGTAACTTTACCCTTCTTCTTCTGTGTAATGGTTGAACTAGATTATATTTGATTTGGGTATTGAAGACTTGAAACTGACTAAAAATAGGGCGCAATGAAATTTGTTGATGTTCTGGTGATAAAAAAGAAATTTAACAACAATTTAAGAAAAATTGATTGGGTCGTGTGAAAATGGAGAGAGAGAATAGTAAGAGCAGATTCATATAGAAGAAAATTGTTTTAAAAATAAAAAAAGTGCCACAACAACAAATAAATGAAAATTCTTTGAATTACTTCCGTAAGAAAGTTACCACGTATAATTATGAAAAATAAATCATGATACAACGAAAGAATAGCCAATATTGAGCTTCATTGATACTACCCATTCCAATATCAACTTCTCAAACAACTTTTGTTAAAGGCAAAAAGCATAGCAAAACAATGTTCTAACTAATTTATGAGATTATTCGAGACATCAAAATCTATAACAAACTTAGTTGCCATTTTTTTTCTACCTAAAGAATCTAAAGGAATACTAAAATTTATGGTGTTGGATTTTCTATTTTAATTTATATATTTCATAATTTCATATATATCTAATATTGTGTCCAGGGCCGGCTCTTGCCTTTGCAAAAATAAGGCTTATGCTTTAGGCCTCCAAATTTTGGGGGCTCCAAATTTTTATGAAAAATAAATTATGTGTTGAAATTTTACAGAAAAAATTGACTATTTACAATAAAAAGTATATTTTAAAAAAATATATATAATTTCACTCAATTTAGCATATTTGTCCTTCATTAAAAATAAAAAATAATAGTGAAAAATGTTGAACAAAGTGAATTACAATTTTTTTTTATTTCGTTTTAAGCATTACAACAAACATATAGAAATGAGGTAAATCAAGTCATCATCTTCTTGAATCTCATTTTTTGGTTCTAACTTTTAACTCTTATCTTTATTTAATTAATATCTGTCAATTCTACTCATAAGATTATGTTAACAATTCATATAATAATTATCTCACTGAAAGGAAGTTTTTCAATATTGGAAATATAAAATTTTACCTAAAATTAATAACTGAAAAAACTACATTAAGTACTAATAATTTTCATCTAAATAGTGTAAGAAAATAATTTTTAAATAAATATGTATATGAAATTTGTTCATATATATATGTATATATATTTTAGACCTCAAATTAAAATTGAGTTAATAACTTTGATGGTCACTCAATTATCAATTTTTTTTTTACAGAAAGTCGCTCAACTTTCATTTTCAACTCAAAAGTCACTCAATTATAACTTAGTTGCACCAAAAGTCACTCAACTTTCATTTTCAACTCAAAAGTCACTCAATTAGAACTTAGTTGCATAGAAAGTCACTCAACTTTTATTTTCAACTTAAAAGTCACTCAACTATGACTTCTTTGCAGAGAAAGTCACTCAACCTATTTAATAAATTTTTTCATTAAAATTAGTGACATAGAATTTTAATTATTAACCAAAATTTTAAGAATCAAATATATACTCATATAATGACTCGCTCCATTTAACTCGACCCGCTAAAAGTAAAATATTGAACCATTAATTTCCTAAATCATTCTCCCTAGTCTCCAATATTCTTTTAGCGAATTAATGGTAAAATACAATGTTCAACGGGGAATGATCTAGAGAACTAATGGTAAAATAAAATATTTGATATCATATTTTTAGCGGTTGGATTAAATGAGCGGGTCATTAAATATTTTAAATGAATATATATATTTAATTCTAAATTTTTTTGTTAATATTAAAATTTCATGTCACTAAATTTTTATGAAAAAACAAGTAAACAGGATGAGTGACTTTCTGTGCAAAAAAGTCATAGTTGAGTGACTTTTAGTTGCAAATAAAAGTTGAGTGAATTTCTGTGCAAATAAATCATAATTGAGTGACTTTTGAATTGAAAATGAAAGTTGAATGACTTTCTATGAAAAAAATTAATAATTGAACGACCATCAAAGTTATTAACTCAATTAAAATTTTGCTTTAGACCTTTAATTGCGCAAAGCCGCTCCTTATCGTGGCCTTGTTAAAATTGAAAAAATACCTTCTGTCTCATTTAATTACTCCTTTTCAACATTTCTCTAATTTACTTCTACTTTTCCTTAAATTCACTACAAATAATATATCACTTCTCCAAGTTAATTTATCTATGCATAGCTTTTCATATATTCAAATTATTTCAGCCTATCTTATATTTGTAGGAGAGTCACTCTCATTGTGAGAGTCTCACATTATTTTAAATAAATCTAATTTTATCTCTCCTGATAAATTAGTATGACTACACATCTAGTTCAAATCATTTCCCAACTTCCGTCTTATGAAGATGATTGTTTTAAGGAGTCTCGAGTTCACATTAATTTTTTGTAATCATTCAATCGACGCAATTAAAATTTATAATTTAAATATAAACTTACTAAAAAAAAGTAAGGTATATAATAGAATTACTATGAAAAGATAGGATTAAAAATGAAATATGATTATTCCCTTTATGCAAACAATAATTATTCACTATACTATTTCAGGATGTTCAACAATATTTTTTCATTTTATAAAACTGATATGAAATTTACCATGTTTTTCAAATGAATTATTTTTTTATAGGAGTGATTTGACAAAATTACCTATATTACTTAATATTTCTTTATTCATATATCAAGTCAATAGTGCATAAGCATTATTGAACAAGTAAAATTTAAATATAATAAATAAAGACAAAAATAAAAAATATTAAAGTAAGAAAATATTCATATTAAAAAATAGGGCAACTTTCACATATAGCAAACAAAAAATTCATATTTGTATGCTATAACAAAGTTTGCATAATTGCGCTCCATAGCAAAGATAAAACTGTATAATTTGCTATACATATACAATTGTATAATTCGCTGGCCTAAATTGTATAATTTGTTGGCATATTTCGCTGCAATTGTATAATTCGCTATCTTATTTCACTGCAATCGTATAATGCACAATTGTATAATTCGCTGCAATATTTTTATAAAATTTGCTTTGCATACAATTGAGTCGAATTAAAATGTATGTATATTGCATAATTATAAGTGTATAGCAAGAAGATATATGTTTTTCTCTCGCTTTATACAAAAACAGAAACATAATATATACACTTCTGTTGTATAAATCTAGAGAAAATTGTATTTCACTGCAATTGTATAATTTGCAATTGTATAATTCGTTGGCCTTTTTCTCTGCAATATTTGTATAAAATTTGCATTTGTCTACAATTGAATTGAAGTAAAATGTTTGTAAATTGTATAATTAAGTGTATAACACGAAGATAGATTTAAGACTTTCAACATGTTATTTGAGGAAATTCATCAGAGGCAATCTCAATGGACAGTTCCTGACAGTGAGTTGCTCGAGTCTTTAAGGCTAGCAGTTGCTGAAGTTCTATTGCCTGCATACAGGTCTTTTGCCAAGCGTTTCGGGTAATGCTTGCTTAACACTAAACTTTGGAAATGAATAGTAAAAACGTAAAACTCCCAAATCTTATCACTTCAAAGCATTATGTTTTGAACTCTTCATATTTGTAATTACTGTTGACACCAAATTTTGGTCCAATGGTTTTGAAACTAACACATTTTTGAGTCAAATACAACAAAAAAAAAAATCTTCCTATCCCACATCTTTTCTCTAACAATTTTCAATTTTTGCAAAAGTCCCACATCGGCATTTTATCCCTTTTGAGGATTTTTGGGTCTCTATATAAACCACTTCATTCCATATTTTAGAGGGGAGGGGAATACAAAAGAATACTCATACAATTTTGAGAATTCTTGGTTCCATAGTTCAAAAATTTTAAAAGTGTTTTATTTTGTGGTTTTTTTCGAGTTGAGGACGTGGAGTCGTCTCCTTCAAACTCATAGTTCCGGTTCGCTGCCCAGGACCAGGTAAATTTTTTCTCTTAGTGTTGTTTTATTTTATTCCCAGTTTTTTTATGTTTTTTGTTTATTATATGTAGCTTGTTTTGTTTATATTTTTTTTTTTAGTTTAATGTAGTTATAAAAGTTAATTAATAGTTGTGTTTATTATAGTTTTAATATTAGCATTATTTTACGATTTGATGTTCATTTATTTATTATTATTATTTTAAAATTGTTAGTCAACTATTTACTATCTTAAATTTTCAGAGTTTTGTTATTATTCTATTTTAATGTTATTTTTAATTTTTATATATTACGTTATTGTTGTTTCCATTTTCTAATTATGTTGTTTTAGTTTGGTTGATTGTTTTCCATATTCTCTTGGGATAAGTTTGTTATGTTTTGTTGATGTTCAGGTTATATTAAATTTTTATTGTTAAATGGGCCGATGAAAAATCTATCCGTCGGGTTTAGAGGCCTCCTCATTTCTAAAAGACGGAAATTTTAATTAAAGTTTATATATTTTGTATGTTGAAGGGCCGATGAAAAATCTATCCGTCGGGTTTAGAGGCCTCCTCATTTCTAAAAGACGGAAATTTTAATTAAAGTTTATATATTTTGTATGTTGAATGGCCGATGAAGAAATTACCGTCGATTTCCAAGGCCTCCCATGTTAATAAGACGGATTTTTATTTTAGTTATTGTTTGAGTTATTTATTTTTATTTATATTGTTTTGACACTAACTCTTTTACTAAGTGTCTTTACAGGTACCCGGAGTTACTTCTCCTTGAAATTATTTGAAAAGTTCGAATTATAATTTCATTCGTTATTTTGTGAATATCGACGTTAGGCAAACTTTAGGCCGATAATTATTGTTTTATTGTGCATATTGTTTGTTTATTATATGTGTTTATTTTATATTTTTTCTCAATTTGAAAAGATAAATGAATTCAGTCGGGAACCACATTTGTGGATTCCGAAGGGTGCCTAACCCCTTCCCTTCGGAATAACTAGAACCCCTTACCTAGAATCGAATTGGTTTCGTATGTTAATAATTGGTTTCCTAGTTTTCCTAAAAATTAGGTGGCGACTCTTTTTAAAAAACTCGTTTATTTTTAAATTTTGTTAAAATTGTAAACATTAATTATTTTCGAGTTGCCGCGACGTTTCGCCCTATTTCGACAGAGTAGGGATGTAAATAGAATGGCGACTCCGCTGGGGAGTTTTTGAGGTTTTTAACCAATATGGATTTATTTGTTTTTCAAATTGAGGAGATTTTTGCTTTATTATTATGTTATACCTTGTATTTTTATATTTTTGCTGATTATTTGTTTATTGTATGTACTCATTATTTATCTTGTTGTGGGTATATATTATCATTGCATTCATGGCATATCTCCGATATATATGTATAGTATATTAAAGGACGGTTTGCGGAACCGCAACCGGACTTTTTTATACTCACCTTTTCCCGGAATGATCGGCAATTTATTGGTTCGTTATGCGTCCAATGGTTGTTGTGAATTCCAGTCTAAGTTGTCCGCTTGGGTTCCCTATCTTTCAAAAGCCAATCTTAGTCAACTAGGATAGAGTTAAACCAAAACCTCATATTAAGCATGACACAATTGTTTGTATGTTATGTGATATACATGTTGTATATATGTTGTATAATAGTTCATTATTTTAAAATCACTTTTGTTAACCTAGTTTAAGAATATTCATAATTCAAGTCCAATTTTTTGAAGTTAAATAGTTGGAACTACGTTTGACCTGATTCCTACTTCAACGGGATACGTAGGCGCCATTAAGGCTCGGTCATCTTCCCCGTCAGTTTTCCAAATTTTAAGAACAGAAACTGGGGCAAAATTTTGGGGAAGTCTCCAAAATTTTATAATGGAGATAGTTGTTACAATATTAAATACCGGAGGTTTGTCGAAGCTGAAACAGGGGCAAAAATTTTTAGGAATGCCCTCAAAATTTTCACCAAGATTGTACGCAGACTCCAGTATTTAGGAGGCTTCACTCCGAGTTGGTTTGTATATTTTGCATTAATTTTTTGTACATAATGTCACAATCATTGTATATCTTTGTTTTTATTATATTCCATTGAAAAAATTAGTTTAATTGACATTTTTTAAGTTTAAGTAGTCCGCCCTTCAATGCGACTCATTATTTTCTTATTTTGTTTTTGTTACTTTTGTTGAATTTGGGTGGTCCGCCCTTCAATGTGATTCACTGATTTCTTCATTCTTGTTAATTTCATTTTTAAGTAATTAAAAAATATTTTTGTTAAAGTTGGGTTGCCCGCCTTTCAATGTGGCTCATTGATTTTTATTCTCATTTTTTTTCCTTTCAAAAAGTAATTTGTTGTTTATAAATTTTATGTCATATTTGGACGAACTACGCAGACCTGATTCTCATCATTGAGATACGTAGGCAGCCCTTTGAGGGTTCGGTATATCTTTATTCAAAAGATCTTTTATTTTTATTTCTTTTAATGTTTATAATTGTTAAATCATTTTTTTTGACTTGATGGATGCCAACACAGTTCAAGTGTGCATGTGAAAATAATTTGTACAATAAAGAAGATTGACTTCTTGTTAAACCATGGATTCTTTTGGTACCTCTCATTCATACTTTGTTACACTTGCAAATGTTGTCTTGTATAAATTCAAGATTAGAACAAAATCAGATTCATTGTTTCATGTGCATTGTGTGGTGAGTTTTGAATCAAATTCAATTATTTTGCATTGTTGATCTAGAACTTGACCTAAATGTTATTGAGGCGAAATTCTGAGTAATGTATGATTTGAAAAATGATTGTAGGCCTTCTTTGATCCGTTTGAGCCTTTCAAAGCCTACCAAATGATGTTAATCCTTAGATGTCCCCACTTTGAGCCTTAATCCTTTTCTTTGGACAACTACATCTTAGCCTATACCTTTCTGAGTGCTTTTATGCACTATCTCTCTTTTGACCAGACTTTCTTGAGCGCACTGAAGACATGCAAGTTATAAGAGAAGATACAAAGTTCAAATTTGTCAAAGACAAAAGTTATCAAAGTTCCTGAATGTCAAGAAAACAAAAATGACTTCAAAAAAAAAAAAAAAAAAAAGGGTTCAAAATTCCCCACCAATTTAAGAAAGCAACATTTCAAAAACACTCCAAACAAAAAAGGAGAAAATTCAAAAGGGGAGAAAACTTAGACAAACAAAGTTTCAAAGAAGTCAAAAGTGCGAAAAGAAGGGACAACAAAGAGAATCAAACGCTAAAGCGTAATAAATGTTAAAAGCATATATTTAGTGCAATGCTCAAGAAAGAATAAGTCACTTTAATCCCAAATGACTATCCTACCCATTCCTAATCCAACATTACAAGCTATTAACAAGCCCTACATGATTTCAATTCAAATATTCCAGATTAGTGGAGATTTACATGAAGGTCAAGCCTATGGTATCACAATTGCATGCATTGAAATTTTTGTTGAGTGTGAGTGTGCTTTTCCAGATATGCCCAAATCAAAACACTTTAAATGTGCACAAATTGAAGTTTCTTTTTTGTGAGGGCACTTGAAACATGATGTTAGGTCTAGTTCAAAGGTTTTGTTTGTAGCAAGATGAACAAAACTTGTCGTTACTTAAGTACAATTGAGGTACCACTTGAATCCATAGGAATTACCTCGATGTCAATTTCAGTTGAAGGAGAAAAATTGTGAGAAATTTTTGTACAATACTATTGTTGGCGCTAAACAAGTTAAAATATGTTTCATTGTTGATATTTGTCCAAACAACTTTGTGGACGGTTTCATTGTTGATTTTGTCCATACCAACTTTGTGGACTGTTTCATTGTTGATATTTGTCCAAACAACTTTGTGGACTGTTTCAAAGTTTAAATTGCATTTTCGGTAGTCATACCCTTCAAAATGACATCTTTTATTTTCGGTAGTCATACCCTTCAAAATGACATCTTTTTAATTTGGGTCGTCATACCTTTCAAACTGACATCATTTTATTTTTGTGCCCCATATTTGTCCATACCAACTTTGTGGACTGTTTCATTGTTGATATTTGTCCAAACAACTTTGTGGACTGTTTCAAAGTTTAAATTGCATTTTCGGTAGTCATACCCTTCAAAATGACATCTTTTATTTTCGGTAATCATACCCTTCAAAATGACATCTTTTTAATTTGGGTCGTCATACCTTTCAAACTGACATCATTTTATTTTTGTGCCCCATATTTGTCCATACCAACTTTGTGGACTGTTTCATTGTTGATATTTGTCCAAACAACTTTGTGGACCGTTTCATTGTTGATTTTGTCCATACCAACTTTGTGGACTGTTTCATTGTTGATATTTGTCCAAAGAACTTTGTGGACCGTTTCAAAGTTTAAATTGCATTTTCGGTAGTCATACCCTTCAAAATGACATCTTTTATTTTTCGGTAGTCATACCCTTCAAAATGACATCTTTTTAATTTGGGTCGTCATACCTTTCAAACTGACATCATTTTATTTTTGTGCCCCATATTTGTCCATACCAACTTTGTGGACTGTTTCATTGTTGATATTTGTCCAAACAACTTTGTGGACTGTTTCAAAGTTTAAATTGCATTTTAGTCATGTCGTTCAAAATGACATATTTTTATTTTTTGGGTAGTCATACCCTTCAAAATGACATCTTTTTTATTTTAGGCCGTCATACCCTTCAAAATGACATTTTTTTTAATTTTTGGGTAGTCATACTCTTAAAAATGACATCTCTTTTATTTTAGGTAGTCATACCTTTCAAAATGACATCTTTTAAAGTTAGGTAGTCATACCTTTCAACATGGCATTTTCTTAAATTTAGGTCGTCATACCTTTCAAAATGATATCTTCTCAAAATTGATTTGTTATCTCAAATAAAATGATTTATTTCAGATTGGTTTGTCATGCCGTTCAATATGACACTTTTTTTATTATTCCATTTTAAATTGACATTTTATTTAATTCATGATGCTATTAAGTTTGAATCATTGCATTGGTTAATACCTTGTTCATATGGTCATTTTTGCATAATTTATGTTATATTTGCTACTAACATTGATATTGCAGATTTTTGTGATAGACATTTTAAGTTCAAGTTGGGTCGTCCGCCTTTCAAAGAGACGAGATCGGGTTGTCATCTCCCTTCAAATGACATGTTAAGTTCAAGTTGGGTCGGTCCGCCTTTCAAAGAGACAAGATCGGGTTGTCATCTCCCTTCAAATGACATGTTAAGTTCAAGTTGGGTCGTCCGCCTTTCAAAGAGACAAGATTGGGTTGTCATCTCCCTTCAAATGACATGTTAAGTTCAACTTGGGTCGTCCGCCTTTCAAAGAGACAAGATTGGGTTGTCATCTCCCTTCAAATGACATGTTAAGTTTAACTTGGGTCGTCCGCCTTTCAACGAGACAAGATTGGTTGTCATCTCCCTTCAAATGACATGTTAAGTTTAACTTGGGTCGTCCGCCTTTCAAAGAGACAAGATCGGGTCGTCATCTCCCTTCAAATGACATGTTAATTTCAACTTGGGTCGTCCGCCTTTCAACGAGACAAGATTGGGTCGTCATCTCCCTTCAAATGACATGTTAAGTTCAAGTTGGGTCGTCCGCCTTTCAAAGAGACAAGATCGGGTCGTCATCTCCCTTCAAATGACATGTTAATTTCAACTTGGGTCGTCCGCCTTTCAACGAGACAAGATTGGGTCGTCATCTCCCTTCAAATGACATGTTAAGTTCAAGTTGGGTCGTCCGCCTTTCAAAGAGACAAGATCGGGTCGTCATCTCCCTTCAAATGACATGTTAAGTTTAAGTTGGGTCGTCCGCCTTTCAAAGAGACAAGATTGGGTTGTCATCTCCCTCCAAATGACATGTTAAGTTCAAGTTGGGTCGTCCGCCTTTCAAAGAGACAAGATTGGGTTGTCATCTCCCTTCAAATGACATGTTAAGTTCAAGTTGGGTCGTCCGCCTTTCAAAGAGACAAGATTGGGTCGTCATCTCCCTTAAAATGACATGTTAAACTTGGGTCGTCCGCCTTTCAACGAGACACGCTGGGTTGTCACATCATTCAAAGTAACATGTTATTCGCATCATCCTTCTTTCAAAAAGGTACACACCTTCATTGTGCAATTTTGCAAGTAACATCAAAGGTATGTGAATTTTCTCAGTTTGCAATCAATCGCCGTCTTTTGTTTATTGTTTTCATCCCAGTCGATCAATGTGGAGTCTTGCTCAAAAGTTCTACCAACGTCTCAATTGTTTTGTTCAATGTTTATCAAATCAAATTTGGTTCGTCAACTTTGTTTGACCAGGACCTCTTTCATCGATCCTAATCAAACAAAGGGGCAAGCTGTTGACACCAAATTTTGGTCCAATGGTTTTGAAACTAACACATTTTTGAGTCAAATACAACAAAAAAAAAAATCTTCCTATCCCACATCTTTTCTCTAACAATTTTCAATTTTTGCAAAAGTCCCACATCGGCATTTTATCCCTTTTGAGGATTTTTGGGTCTCTATAAAACCACTTCATTCCATATTTTAGAGGGGAGGGGAATACAAAAGAATACTCATACAATTTTGAGAATTCTTGGTTCCATAGTTCAAAAATTTTAAAAGTGTTTTATTTTGTGGTTTTTTTCGAGTTGAGGACGTGGAGTCGTCTCCTTCAAACTCATAGTTCCGGTTCGCTGCCCAGGACCAGGTAAATTTTTTCTCTTAGTGTTGTTTTATTTTATTCCCAGTTTTTTTATGTTTTTTGTTTATTATATGTAGCTTGTTTTGTTTATATTTTTTTTTTTTAGTTTAATGTAGTTATAAAAGTTAATTAATAGTTGTGTTTATTATAGTTTTAATATTAGCATTATTTTACGATTTGATGTTCATTTATTTATTATTATTATTTTAAAATTGTTAGTCAACTATTTACTATCTTAAATTTTCAGAGTTTTGTTATTATTCTATTTTAATGTTATTTTTAATTTTTATATATTACGTTATTGTTGTTTCCATTTTCTAATTATGTTGTTTTAGTTTGGTTGATTGTTTTCCATATTCTCTTGGGATAAGTTTGTTATGTTTTGTTGATGTTCAGGTTATATTAAATTTTTATTGTTAAATGGGCCGATGAAAAATCTATCCGTCGGGTTTAGAGGCCTCCTCATTTCTAAAAGACGGAAATTTTAATTAAAGTTTATATATTTTGTATGTTGAAGGGCCGATGAAAAATCTATCCGTCGGGTTTAGAGGCCTCCTCATTTCTAAAAGACGGAAATTTTAATTAAAGTTTATATATTTTGTATGTTGAATGGCCGATGAAGAAATTACCGTCGATTTCCAAGGCCTCCCATGTTAATAAGACGGATTTTTATTTTAGTTATTGTTTGAGTTATTTATTTTTATTTATATTGTTTTGACTAACTCTTTTACTAAGTGTCTTTACAGGTACCCGGAGTTACTTCTCCTTGAAATTATTTGAAAAGTTCGAATTATAATTTCATTCGTTATTTTGTGAATATCGACGTTAGGCAAACTTTAGGCCGATAATTATTGTTTTATTGTGCATATTGTTTGTTTATTATATGTGTTTATTTTATATTTTTTCTCAATTTGAAAAGATAAATGAATTCAGTCGGGAACCACATTTGTGGATTCCGAAGGGTGCCTAACCCCTTCCCTTCGGAATAACTAGAACCCCTTACCTAGAATCGAATTGGTTTCGTATGTTAATAATTGGTTTCCTAGTTTTCCTAAAAATTAGGTGGCGACTCTTTTTAAAAAACTCGTTTATTGTTAAACTTTGTTAAAATTGAAACAATTAATTATTTTTGAGTTGCCGCGACGTTTCGCCCTATTTCGACAGAGTAGGGATGTAAACAATTACGTCTATCTAATGTCATTCTTTTGTTATGTTTATTCATCATCATGTCATTGATGTTATTATACGAACGTTAACTTTGGGAGAGGCCTGACAAACTTTGACTAACATTTGATATGGAGCACAATTAAATCAAATCCTAGCTACTTCATTTATTTTAGGTTATTAATTTGCTATTATATACAATTTTTCCTAAAAAATAACTTTAAGTAATACAATATAATAAAATTTAAACAATAGTCAAAGTAAATATTCAGTGTATGCTTAGAGCTGTGTATGGCGGTTGGATTAAAGGAAGTTAGACGGATAAGATTGGATAAGAGACACAAGGTTCGGATCGTCGTGAAAAAGAACAATTTGGATCCCCAAATTTAATTAATTTGATTAAATGCACACCAACCTCAACTTTACTCTACAAGTTTGTTATTACGTATTGTCTCATAATATATTTTATTATATTGTATATACTATATCTTATCATTATTTTAATAAATATAATATTTTAATAGATTATATATTTTTATTATTATAAAATATCATATATTCATAATTGTATAATAAACCTAAAAGAAAGTAGAGTAATGTAGTATAAAAAATGAAATATAAAAATTAATAAGTAATAAATAATAATAAAAATAGATTATATATTTTTATTATTATAAAATATCATATATTCATAATTGTATAATAAACCTAAAAGAAAGTAGAGTAATGTAGTATAAAAAATGAAATATAAAAATTAATAAGTAATAAATAATAATAAAAAAAAGAAAATAAAAACGCGATCGAATCAAATGCATAAAGTGAATTTTTTTATAATTACCTGACAATGAATTTAAAAACCATCCAAACAAAATATAAAAGTAGAATTAAAAATTTAAAAATAAAAAAAGAAAGCTCCTTTATTTTTTACGCTCCATCGGAAAATTCCCAAACACGCTTTCCTGCACGTGATCGGGTCGGGTTCGTTAAGAAGCGGGAAATCCCTCAAATTCAAATTTCAAACCCTTATCCTTCAATTAAATTCAAACAGTGCCCCAAATTTCAAATTTTTCACAACGAAAACCAAAATTCTCTATCTCAGGTATGATCTTCCTGCCAATTTTTTTTTTTTTTTTTACTTTGATTCCTCCTTTTCCATTTTTTCTGATTGTTGGATAAAAAATTGCAGAGATGGATTTTGAAAATATGAAAAGGAAACAACTACAAGCATTATGCAAAGAACATGGAATTCCTGCAAATTTAACCAATTTAGAAATGGCCAACAAGCTTTCTTCACTACTCAAGGTAATGAGTAATCTTAATTTCTTCATTTATTTTCTGGGTTTCTAGAAAATTTCTGTCTTTTTGGTTAAATTTGTCGTTAATGTTTAGGTAAATGATGAAAAACCCTTAACTCGAGGGCGATCATGTTTAAAGATGTTGGATGAGAATGAGTCTGACGCTGTTAATAGGAAGGTAAAGAAAGTGAAGTTTAGTCCTGATAATGAAGTTATTGAGTTTACGAGATCGGCTCAAGTGAAAAGAGGAGGGAGGCGGAATACAATGTTGTACAAGAACAATTTGAATGTTAGGAGTGATGGGTTAAAAGTAGGCATTTTGGATAGTCCAGTTAGGGTTACTAGGTCGCAGGGAGTGAATATAGAAGATGGTATTACTGAGAAAAAGGGAAGGACAAGGCAGGTGAAAGATAGTGTAATTTCAGTGAATAAGAGTAAGGATGAAGTTGGAGTGACCACAAAAAGAACATTGAAGAACAAGGAAGTAGGTATTATACTGGAAAAGAGGGAAGAAAATGAGGGAGCAAATGATGGTGTACGGATGAGTAGAAGAGTAAGAAGTCGAAAAAATGCTAAAGAGAGTGTAGAGGATTCTCAAGAGGAGCTGAAGATGGATGAAAGTGAAAAGGCAATTGACAGGGAAGAGAAGAGGGACAAGAAAGTGACATTCATTAGTGGTGGTCACATGGATGAGTGCACAAAGTCTGAAACAAAAGCCAAGGAGCCGAAAAGAGTAACAAGAAGGAAATCTATGACTCATAATCAGACCTTGCCTGTTCAAAGTGAGGTTGATGCAGAAGTAAGGGAGGAGGTCGTGGAGAAGCCAGCTCGGGTTACAAGGTCTCGGAACTTGAAACCAGTTGAGGATAATCTCAGTAACAAAAGGAACCGGACTAGGGGCAGGAAAGCCATTGAGACAAGTGAGGAACAGCTTTGTACTGAATTTGTTGAATCTTCAGTTGAAGCTGTCAAAGATGAAGCTAGAGTAATCACAAGAGGGTCTCGGCAGAATAGTGTAGTGGAGGCACCCGAAAAGGCTTTGAAGAGGTCTGGAAGGATAGCTAATAAGGATAAGGGATCAAGGTTGAGTGATGATATTACTAAAGAAAAGATGGTTACTAGGGGTAGGACTAGAAATCAGTCTAGCTCGACTGTACAAGCTTCAACATCGGAAAGTGGAACCAAAATTGTTGAATCGAAGGGGAAACATGAAGTGGTTCTTCAACTTGAAGAACCTGTAGAAGTTCCTCCTAGAAGAAGTGATAGGCGCAAATCTGTTTTGCCTTTGGAGAAATTGAGAGGTGATGAAGTTGCGGCCAAGAAGGAGAGAAGAAATTTCTTGACTGTTAATGATGATGAGCTAAAGCAAAAAATCACAGAAGAAGAACCCCAGAAAGCATTGAAGCGGTCAAAAAGGCTTGCTACACAAGTGGAAGATTCAGTATTGGCCAAAGATGATATTGCTGAAAATAAAATAGGTAGACCAACTGAATCTCAAGGGACTCTTGAAGTGGTTCTTCAAACTGGAGAAGTTCCTGTCAGAAGTAATAGGCGTAAATCTGTTGTTCCTTCTCTGGAGAAATTAAGAAGTGATGAAGTTGTGGTTTTAAAGGAGAAAAAAATCTCAAATGCTAATGATGGTGAGATTGGAAGTAAAAGGACAAAAGAAGAACCCCAGAAGATTTCAAAGCGGTCTAAAAGGCTTGTTAAACAAATGGAAGATCCTGTACTTGCTAAACATGATATTGCTGAAAATAAATTAGAAGAGAGGAGATTGTCTAGAAGGAATGTTGCTAATGCAAATGTAGACACCAAGATATTGGACAGATCAGTGCAAGAAGAAACTTCTGTGGTAAAAGAAGAGAGGAGACGATCTGGAAGAAGTGCTTCTAGGCATACTCTTGCAGCAGTTTCAGATGATAAGAAGGAAAAGGGTGAGAATCATCTGACAAAGAGAAATTGCACTGGTCAAGATAAAGATTCTACCAACAAGTTCATCCTTCAAGATTTAGACTCAGCAAAACAGTCCATAAGTAGTTCAAAGGCAAGTGTCAAGGCATCAGTTGTTAAAAAGACAAGTACTGCAGGGAAGAAGCAGCAGGGTCGACTTAAAAGATCAAATGTGGAAGAAGAAGTACTCATGCCTGAGGACATGGAAATAGTCAGAGAACCTGACAATAAAGATTGTAATATCTCAGGGTCAGGAGGTACAATTAGCTTCTCAAGATCATCTCTGAATGAGCTAGATGCTGTCCCAGATGATGTCAATATAGTTCTCGCTGGCACCAAGGATGACACAACTGCTGAGTCGAGCCTCCTAGCTGACAAATTAACTGAAGAAGGACCACTTGTAGATGCAAATTCTTCTCTATCTGAAAATAAATCTGCATCGAAATCTCTTCCATTCAGTGATCCATTCATCTCTGACGGTTAGTGTATGTGGACTTAGGTTAATATTATGCATTATCTTGTGAAGAGTGCTAATTCATTATTTCGTATTTTCAGCTAGACCTGAGGAAAACCTACTTAAGGAGCTTTTGCAGTCTGACCACGAGGAGCAGCATGCAAGCAAAGGTCTATGTCCTGGTTCTGTTTTGGCTGATGATGCAGTTCCAAATGACCTAACTTTTGACAAACAGGAGCCTGGTGCAACAGTAGTAGATAATGTAGAAGAATTTGTTACAGGATTATCTAATGATGTTTTTGATAATTGTTCACTAAGCCAGAGTAATAATATGGAAGAGATCCTTGATTCTGGAACTAAGGATGATGCAGCTGCTGAGTCAAGCCCCCTAGCTGACAGATTGATTGAGGAAGGACCACTTGTAGATGCAAATGCTTCCCCATCTGAAAATAATTCCATATCTGAACCATTCAGTGATTCATTCAACTCCAATGGTTAGTTTATCTAATTATAAGTTAACATTATTTATTGATTTATTTATTTATTTTTTTATTTTTTTTTTGTGGAGAGTGCTAATTCATTATTTCGCATTTGCAGCTACACCCAAGCAGAACCTAGTTGAGGAACTTTTGCAGTGTGATCATGAGGCGCCTGCAGGCAAAGATCTATGTCCTAGTCCAATTTTGGCTGATGATGCTGTTCCAAATGAAATAACTTCTGACAAACAGGAGCATGGTTCAATAGCAGCACATAATGTGGAAGGATTGTCTGATGAAATTCTTGATAATTGTTCACCAAGCCAGAGTGAAAATATGGAAGAAAACCTTGATTCTGGCTTTAAAGAACAATCAGAGACTGGATGTGTTGTTACTGAAGGAGTAAGTCATGATGAACATGAGCCTGCAAGCAAAGTCCTATGTCCTGGTTCTGCTTTGGCTGATGATGCAGTTCCAAATGACATAATTTCTGACAAACAGGAGCATGGAACAGTTGAGGCAGATAATGCCGAAGAAGTTGAGACGGGTTTATTTACTGAAGTTCTTGATAATATGGAACAGCACTTTGATGCTGGCTTGAAAGAACAATCGGAGACTGGATGTATTGTTATGGAGGGGGTAACTTATGGTGAACAGGAGCCTGGAAGCAAAGGCCTATGTCCTAGTTCTGTTTTGGCTGATGATGCAGTTCCAAATGACATAACTCCTGACAAACTGGAGCATGGTTCAATTGCAGCAGATACTGCAGAAGAATTTGACTCAGGATCATCTAAGGAAGTTCTTGATAGCTGTTCAGTAAACCAGAGTGTTAATATGGAAGATAAGCTTGATTCTGGTTTCAAAGGATCATCAGCGACTCGATGTATTGTTTCTGTTGGTGTGAATTATGGTGAACAAGAGCTAACTGCAATGGATTATGCTAACGAGTTGGATGCGGGGTTGTGTAGTAATGTTTTGTTGGACAATCTAGGTGCTTTCAATCATAGCAATGAGATGGAATGCAAAATTTCTGAAGCAGAAGCTGAATCTGGTCTTATGAAACAATCAGACGCTGAATCTGATCTAGTAGAAGCTAATTATGATCTAGATGCACCCACCTTCACAAGTCAAGATGAAATTCATGCAGAAGAATGTGGAAACTTGGAGGTAGCTTCTCCCGAGAAAACCGTTTCAAGTCCCATAAAAACAGTTCTAGATCTTCAAGGTAAGCAAAATTTTTTCATTACTTACCGATTCTATGAATTTTATAATACATTGATCATCTCTTTTAGTTGCAGAACGTGGTATTCTTGGTGATGGCATCACATTACATGTAACTCCATTAGAAGACTGTGATGAAGAGAAGCAAGGTAGTTTTGAGGTTTTCTTACCTCCTGTTCTTTGCAATTTGCTCATTTCTATACCCTTTTTGATGCAACAGGCGAAGAGTTAAAGATTTTGTTTGCCACTCCTGGTTATGTTTCACATTCTAAAGAAAAGAAAGCTTTTTTGGCTGGTGATTCAAGGGACGAGGGTCTCAACAGAGAGGGGCAAGGTTAGCTGCAAAGTGCTTCTTGTTACATTTTTATTTTTTGTAATTTATTGCTGTAAATCAAATTTTTGTACGGTATTTTGCCTTGTGACTTCTGCAGTTTCTCCTATTAGTGGTAATGATACATCAAATCTCCATAGTTCTTTGCGAGATTGTGGTGAACATGGCCAAGGTTAGTCCTAGACTTCTTCTTCCCCGAAGAGTATATGTTACTTACAGCTTGTTATGCTATGTTACAGGAGAGTATCTGAAAAGATTGTTTGCCACACCATTTGGTAGTAAATACAGCAAGGTAGATATAGCAACTAGTAGTGCGATTAATGAGACAAGCAGTCAGTGCCAGCACAGTTTCCATGAAAATGAGAACATCACATTACATGTAACTCCATCAGAGGACTGTGATGACGAGAAGCAAGGTAGCTTTAAGGTTTTCTTACTCCTGTTCTTTGCGATTTGCTCATTTCTGTACCCTTTATATGATGCAACAGGCGAAGAGTTAAAAGTTTTGTTTGCCTCTCCTGGTTATGTTTCACATTCTAAAGAAGAAAAGAAAGCTTCTTTGGATGGTGATTCAAGGGACGAGGGTCTCAACAGAGAGGGGCAAGGTTAGCTGAAAGTGCTTCTTGTTACATATTTACTTTTTGTAATTTATTGCTGTAAATCAAAAAAAAATTCGGAATTTTGCCTTGTGTTTTTTGTAGTTTCTCCTATTAGTGGTAATGATAGATCAAGTCTCCAAAATTCTGTCGGTGATTGTGGTGAACATGGCCAAGGTTAGTCCTAGACTTCTTCTTCCCCGAAGAGTATATGTTACTTACAGCACGTTGTCCTATGTACAGGAGAGTATCTGAAAAGATTGTTTGCCACACCATTTGGTGGTAAAAGCAGCAAGGTAGATATAGCAACTAGTAGTGCGATTAATGAGACAAGCAGTCAGTGCCAGCACAGTTTCCATGAAAATGAGAACATCACATTACATGTAACTCCATCAGAGGACTGTGATGAAGTTAAGCAAGGTAGCTTTGAGGTTTTCTTACTCCTGTTCTTTGCAGTTGCTCATTTCTATACCCTTTATGATGCAACAGGCGAAGAGTTGAAAAAGTTGTTTGCCACTCCTGGTTATGTTTCACATTCTAAAGAAGAAAAGAAAGCTTCTTTGGATGGTGATTCATGGGAGGAGGGTCTCAAAAGAGAGGGGCAAGGTTAGCTGAAAGTGCTTCTGTTACATTTTTACTTTATGTAATTTATTGCTGTAAATTTTTGTTTGGAATTTTGCCTTATGTTTTTTGCAGTTTCTCCCATTTGTGGTAATGATACATCAAGTCTCCAAAATTCTGTCTGTGATTATGGTGAACACGGCCAAGGTTAGTCCTAGACTTGTTCTTTTTCCCCGAAGAATATATGTTACTTACAGTTTGTTGTACTATGTTACAGGAGAGTATCTGAAAAGATTGTTTGCCACACCATTTGGTGGTAAAAGCAGCAAGGCAGATATAGCAACTAGTATTGCGATTAATGAGACAAGCAGTCAATACCAACACAGTTTCCATGAAAATGAGAACAGTTAGCCTTTCTTCCTTAATTACGATTTCCGAGGCATTGCTTAGTTTATTTTCTTAGTTGAAGCTGTAGGATTTTAAAATTTAGGTTGTTCATGAACAAGCCAGTAGATCTCTTTTGCCCCTTTTTCGTTTTAAACCATCAAGTTTCTCTTACTTTGACCATATTCACTTGTCACTTCGTAAGTATATTTTGACATGCAGATGCATCATCTGCTGGTAATGGTAATTGTTTTGTAAAACTTAATAAACATGTCCAACTCTTCAACTTGATGCAGTGGGGGAAGATCTTAAAGGTTTGTTTGCTACGCCCTCTGTTGTTTCACAATCTGTTGGAGACCTGCACTACCTTTTTGAAAATCAATTTAGTGGAGAAGCAATGACCACTAGAGGACTTGGCTCAAGCGGAAAAGTAAATTCAAGTGAATCTGTCAGGGGTTTGTTTGAGAACAAGCAAGGTTGGTTCTGAAATTCCTTTTTTTTGACATGGTCTCTTTTGAATAACCGGTTTCTGCCTTCCTGCTGGATTTTCAGTTCTTTCCCGCCCTCTTTTCTTTTCGGTTTCTAAGATTTGCTAAGGGATGTCTATTGTAACAGTGGAACAAGTAAGGACTTCATTTGCATCACCAGTCTCTGTGAAATGCAGTCACCAAGAGACTACTTCTCCCAAAGGGAAGTGTAGCCTAAGTCATGAAATGGAACCTTATATTTGCAGTGGAGTGGAAAGAGATCTCAGTGAATCGGTTTCTGAACAGCAAATGGTGCCGGAGATCAATCAGAGCAGTCCGAACAGAATTGCTTCTCCTATTTCAGAGCCTACATGTGATGATATTGGATTTTCCGAACAACAAATGTTGCCGGAGATCAATAAGAGCAGTCTCGGGAACATTAAAACGTCTGATGCTTTTGATGATGGTACTGAAGATCACTTGAGACTGCTGTTTGCCACCCCAATCAAAGAAGTAAGCCCTTCCAGATTGGGTGAAGCTTCTAGTTGTCAATTGAAGACAGCAATGATTGCATGGGCTTCTGAAATGGCTGGTAAGCAGCCTAAGCAAGGGTTTGAATTTGCTGGAGAACCACTTACTGTAGAGATTATTAGTGGAGGTTCTGATAGAACAAAAAGCTCTCATTTCTCCAAAGAGACTGAGCAATTTAAAGGAGGGCCTCTGTTTCCTACACCATCAAAAGGTACACATCCACTACAGTTTGAGGAAAGTCCTGGTTGTGAGGAAGATATCTTCAAGTATCTGGATGGTGTTAAGCTCCTTAACAATCGAGAACAAAATTTTGAACAGCACAGAGATTGTCAATTTTCAAATGCAATAACTGATGATACAGGTGAAGCTACACTTCATTGGATTCAAACAAACGATGACAATGTTCCCATACAGACAGTACTGGAGACACAGAAAGGTAATATTTGTTTTTGATGTTGTGTGTGATCAGTTTGCAAGTCTGAGTATATAATATAATGAATTCTTGAATGGTACAATTGTGAATTTGGAATGATTAAATGAACTGCAAGTGGAAGAATTAGAAACTATGTCTTCAGATGCTTGAAACATTTGAAATCAGTTTTCTTGGAACACTACATAGAGGAACTTAAAAAATATTAAGGATAAAATATTAAAATATTTGATCAAATGTAGCGTTTGAAAGATGAAACTTACAAGCTGGGGATAAATAGCTTATGGTTTAGAAGCACAACTGCATAAGGCTTATAAACACTTTTGTGTTTATTAAACACGTAGATAATCCAATAATTGCTTATAACCCAATTTGACCGGCTTATAAGCTCATCCAAACACCCTCTTCATCGCTGAATTATGGTTTTGATGGTTAAGAAATGTGGTAGTGTTATCGGGGTTATTATTACCAAATGAAGTACTGGATATTATCAGGTATTTCTTTAGAATGATTGGCTCCTAATCCTAAAAGTATTGAGGAAATAAAGATTTTACTCGTACACTTTTCTCAGTTTCTATTTTGTAAGGTCTCTAAATAGATGCATAAGCCTGATATTTGGACTGCCAATGATGCAGAAATTGGTTCTGCCCGTCCATTCGAGCCCTTGCATGAGGAAGCGGAAGTCACAGAAGATGATGCTCTGGCTGAGGGCAAGGAAGACAATCATCCAGTACCGTATCAAGAATCTACTGAAGACGAAGTAATTAACACTGATGAAGCAGCAAAAAGTGGTGCTTTAAGTGATGCAATTTGCCAAAAACCTAACATTCTTTTAACTGACATCAAAACTGAGGACATAACTCAGGAGAGCACAAGGAAGACCGATGGCTTTTCTGTTAGTGCTGGTGAGTTCAATAAGTCTGTATGAGCAACAATGTGGCAACCTCAGGTTATCTTGAATTGTTTTGTTTAAATAATATTTTTCTTTGTGCATGAAATTTGTACATAGAGGTTAGTAACCTCAGGGTATCCATTTCTTATCCGAAGAAACTTTATGAAGATTTTGTGATCTTTAACTTTCAATTATCTTGAATTATTTTGTTTTCTTGATATTTTTCTCCAAAATTTAAAACTGCTTACTTAGTAATGAATTTCAGAAAGTGGAATTCTTGAATTTGATGCTGAATCCACTGCATTAAGAAGTCAGGAACCAATTATCATCACAGTAGAAGAGACTAAGGGAGATGAAGTGCAAAAATTAGAAGTGAGCAATATCAGTAATACTTTCCTAGATAATATCCTCAATGATGATGAATATGCAAAAAACAATTCAACAGTTTTGCCTGCTGATGAGCAATTCCAGTTTCCAGAACATTATGCGATAGAAAATGATGGTTCGAGCACTGAGGGGTTTACTGCTTTCACAAATGAATGTCAACATGTTTCTAAGGAAGATGATCTTGCTGCTGAGGGGGACAGACTTGTTATATTTGAATCAAATGAAAGCATGTCTATTAATGTTAACGATTCAGGTCTCAGTACACAAATGGACATGCCTGGAATATTTGCAGAAGAGCCTCAGTGTGGAAGTGATAAAGAGAAGTCAAGTGCAGCTAAGCAACAAGATGATTCTTTTGATAAAAAGGAGCATGAATCAACCGAAGCAGTGTTAGCACCTTCTAATTCTCATGAAAGCATTAGCTTTACCGAGGAAGGTAAACAAGGCTGGTACCTGCTGAATTTGTCTGATATATTTCTAAGATTTAGGTCTGACTATACTAATTATGCATTTGTCATGTCATTTAGGCATTGCTGGTGAAGGTAAAGTGATATTTGAGAAAAAGGACGAGTTGGCTGAAAAGAAAGTAGCTTTAACCCCAGCAACAGGTGTGGCTAAAACATCTTTTGCCAAGCACTTGAACTCCACTGTGAAAAAGAAGAACGCCAGAAGCATTCTGATACATGGAACCCCTAACAAACTAACTCAGATAGCTGACATGAAAGAAAATGCTCCAAATGTCAAAGGAGATATCGGCACTTTAACTGCGTTAAGGCCGGACAAACGACCTGCTTTGAAAGACCTCCCAAGGAAATAGAAGAAACATGTGTGTTAATCTTGTGAATTTTTTTCTGTTTGGATTGTCCTGGTTTGATGATAGCTGCACATCTCATGGTCTATACTTCTGTTACATGAGAACAAATAGGTTGTGTAATTATGTCTTTCTTATATTATTCCATGGGATTGACATTGGAACTGTTCTAATTTTTTTGGTAAAAGATTGATTGACAAGAACAGAACTCTTAATGGAAGGATTTTATTACGAAATATCAAAGATAATTTCCAGATTTTGCAGCTTCAATTTGGAACAATTAGGCTAAGTTGTTTAAAATTGTGTCTACTTGAAATGTTATAAAGCAAAGGTTTCTTGTTTTAGCAGCCAATTAGTTAGTGTCCTGAAATGCCAATGGGTTATAATGTGACATCTTGCGTCAAATTATTTGTTGGTGATTTTTAAAAATATGTTATCTCAAATTAATTTGTAATTTTATAAGCTTAATTCAAAATGAATCATGATTTCTCAGTTTATAATTTGTATTTATTGGTTATAAAGAATATAAACATCTCAATTATGGCACATAAATAGAGTAACTATTATCATATCTTAAAACATAATTAAGGATAAATAATAAGAAATTTCTCCTAATTAATGTTCTATTAAGAGACGTGTAAAATAAGAATACAATAAATAATTTAAGATATCCAAATTTGCACTATTAACAATGATTTTTTTATTCAATACCAATGCAAAATCTTGAACCGGTAAAATTTGTTTGAACAAATAGGCAGATAGGTTTGACCAGTGTCTGTCTAGGTTGGAGTTCAATATTGCAATGTTTGGTTAGTTTAAAGATTTGAAAATATTTTTCAAATTAATTTATCTTTTTGTAAATTTAAAGAATACGATTTTCATTTCAAAATGAAGAAATTTTTTTTTTCAAAACTTTACTTTATTCTTTACTTTTTTTCTTCGTACCCTATCCATTTAGAAAAAAAGAAAGAAGATATTTACTGAAAATATATCAAATTTCAATGTATTTTTTACCTCACTCAAATCTAACCGCCCCTACTCCCTAACCCCCCACCCTCAATTTACTTTTTAAATTTTCACCCTCCCCCCCCCCCTCCCTAACAACAATAAGGCCACCCCTCCCTCGTCACCCCGCCAATTTTTTTTAATTATTTTGGGAAATGTTTCAAAAGAAAGTCATTTTTAGGTCACCCTCACCCCACCACTCCCAACCCAGGCCATATTCGTCAATTAATTTTAAAAAAACCTAAATTATTTTTAAAAAATATTTCAAATTTTAATATTTTTTTCATTTTTACGCCAGCCAAACCAACCCAGGTCATTCATGTCAGAAAATTTTTATCAGAAAATTATTTTAGGGAAATAATTCAAATTAAAAAAATCTTCATCTTTTATGCCAATCCCCCCTAGCTCCTACCCAATATTTTATTTTTTTTAAATAAATTGTTTTTCGAAAGATATTTCAAATTTTAAAATTTTAAAGCCACCCACCTCCCCAGCGATCCAGTCAATTTTTTTAAAAAATATTTTTGATTTTTCTTGAATTAGATCTTGGGTCAAACCTCAAGATCGAATTTTGAATCGGTCATCGGAATCTTGTCCTAGTTGGGTGTCGTGATTGGATCCTACATCAATTATCGCTTTATCGGGGTTGATTTTCGAATCAGAATTTTTTTTTCTAAAGAGTACATTTTAGTCTCAAGTCAAAAATAACAGATATTTACTGAAAATATTTTCCATTCACCAGCTAAATATTAAAAAATATTTTCTACTCGTCAACCAAACATAGAAATCCACTTATTATTCCAAGAAAATATTTTTTGGGAATACATTTTTCATGAAAAAAATTTTCCTTCCAAACACACCCCTAATTTCTGAAATAATCATCAAGTTTAAATCACTTTTATATCTATTTGGACTTAGAATATTATTCAACTATTCGTCTTTTTCCCCACAATTTATTAAACATTACAAAACACTTCTTTTATGGCATGCCATGTCATATTAAAACTCTATTTTTTATAATTATTTAGTTAACTTATAAAAACTCATTTAGGATTTGAATGCATTATTTTTAATGAAAAATCCAATTATTCATAAGATTTTATCAAGTTATTTCTAATCTACGACTAAATACTGCTACTTAAGTAAGGAATAATTTTGTTAGATTATCGTGTTGCTTCTAACAGATGAACTATATTTAGTAAATTTATAAATTACAATAAAGTAGGATATAATCAAATCGAACAATTAAAATATTATCAAACAATAACAAACAATACAGTTTAGACAAACATCATATCTACCATTCAATACAGTACAATAGAGTACATTATAATACAATAAATTATGAAACAATGAGTAATAATGATCCAAATAAAGTGTAAGAATGACAATAATATTGAATATTTATTTTTTAGTTTTACATAGATTTAGAAAATTAAAATACATGATCTAGTTTTACTCTCTTTTGATATTTAGTCATGTAACTAATACTTACTAAACTTATTTTAGCATGATTTAGTAATTTAAATTCCGATCAATTTCATTATGACTTATATATTTGCAATATTTGTTTAAGCGATTTTATTGTTATTTTTTTATTGGATATTTTAGTGACATTAATCATATCATATTTTTTGTTATTTTCTTGAGAAATTACTGAGATAGTTACATTTTGGTAGGACTAAAGAAAGACTTGAAGTACAAGTAAATTATATGTTTGTATGAATACTTTATCGAAAAACCTGAAAATCCAAAAAAAATCGAAAAACCCGAAGAAATTCAAAAAAACCCGAAGTTGAAAAACTCGTGTTTTATTGGTTTGGTTTGATTTATAAGTTCAAAAATCCGAGACAAATGATTTGATTTGATATTTGAAAAACCCTAACCAACTCGATCATGTACACCACTATTTTCGACCATTCTATTTTTTAAAAATTGTTTTGGTCTCTTTTTTATATGATTAGAGGCTAAAAAACTTGCTTTGTTATGTGATGTTAAAGTTGGACTTATATTCTCCACAATAGAAACTATATAGATTGTTAGTCCAACTTTTACATGACATAATATCGCAAACTTTTTAGCTTTAAACATTTCATTTATGATACATAAATGGAGTAGCTATTATCATATCTTAAACCATAATTAAAGATAAATAATAATAATTCCTCCTAATTAATATTTTATTAAGAGATGGATAAAAGAAGAATACGACAAATAATTTAAGATGGAAAAGTAGATATATCCTCGTTTAAAAAGTGATGCATATATATAGGTTGTCGTCTAGCAAATGATGTATGTTTTACTCTTTTTATTAATAGGAATATATTTACTAAATTTAAAATATAAAAACTTATATCTAACAAAACTAAGTGACAATCAAAATGTTTAACATTTTAATTTTAAGAATACATCCGTTACTTTCTTTACCCAATTGTGTTGGTGACGGTGGGTCGTCTCAATTATAAGGTCATTAAAGCAATTACTTGAAATTTTAGATTTTTTTAGGGCTCTCATTATATATAAAAATTTGAAAATATTTTTTCAGGGTAGGAAATATGATCGTAACCTTTACTTATTTAATGTGGATATCGTTATAATAATTGAGAAATAAAATAGTAATTGGTTAATTATAGTATTCTTTTTTACGTAGCTACTTACTTTGTTGAATTATTTATATCTTGGCGATTATCATGAATCCACAATACTATTTATACATTTACCTTTTATTCGATCCTTTTTCTATTTTTATTCTCTCATTATTGAATATTCTAAAGTCTACCAAACCATCTTCTTTACTTTATTTAATATGAAAGTCGTTGTAATAATTGAGAAATAGAATAGTGTTTAGTTAGTTGTACCATCCTTTCTTATGTAGTTACCTGTTTTGTTATTTATATAATGGTGATTGTAATGAATCCACGTTACTACAGACTTTATTATTCCAACTTTATACTATTTTTTTTGTTTGAAATGTTTCATTGTTTTCATTTTTACTTAGATACTATCTTCTCGAGACTCCACTTGTCTGCATAAATTTTACCTTTTTGAGACTCCACTTGTAAGATTACATTGAATATGCTATAGTTATTTAATTTATATATGACAACTAAATAAAATAAGACCTATTTATGAAATTTTGTTTTATGCCTCCAAACTTGTTGAGACGATCCTGATCACTATGCATGCTTTAGAGTATAAATACTCTGCAATTAAGATTCTTTGATATTTTGCAATAGGTGAGCAGTTATTATAATACCATATAAAATTAAGATTCTTTGATTTTTTTGCTAATATAATGTTTAATTAGTGTTAGACTTGAATTTTTGATGTTTCTTTAGCCAATGCTTTAAGAAAAACCCTAATAGTAGTTGTCGCCCGTTAGGGTTATGCCCTGATTTATCTTTCACTGGATAGAAGGTCAAAGTATTATTATAATTATTTTTACTATTATTGGAAGAAAAATAATATTCTCGTTCATGTTTGATTATTCTTTTCTTGGGAGGAAAAATTTGGAACTCTCTAAATTGAAAATCTCTTTTCTTATACCAACACAAAAGCATCCACATAGTAGTTGTTTAAGAGTTCTGTTTAGGAAAAGATTTTCTCCAACCCGTTTCAATTTTTTCTTTTATATTAGTTTTTTATACGTAGGTCAATTGGTCAAAAACCTGATTAATAATATATTTTTAATATGCTTTTCTCTTTCATCTGTTTTACCATCTTTATAATTTGCAATTGTAAGTTTCCGTATTGATGCCCTTAATCTTTCGATCTCGACATCTCCTACTCCACTGAGTTATGATTCTAAAGAGATTAAGCTTGACATATTCTATCAAGAGAAATATAATTATACATAGTCAGATATTGAAAAGAAATAGTCAGATATTGAAAAGAAATGATTATATATTGATCAAAGTTTAAAGACAATATCTAAAGAATCAGAGGTCAATTGCTTACCTTATAAGCCTTTTTTCATGAACTTATATGTTAGATCGTCTTTATCCATTTATACTTACATATTAATTATTTTTAAGAATTAATAAAGAATTTCAACCCAAATATATGCACATATACCTTCATGAAAATAATCAAATTACCTAGACACCATATGCTTATATTGTGAATTAGGAGTGAAAATTTAAAAAAATGCAAAGGTATTATTGACAAAGGTTGACAGTTGAGATAAACCAACAACAGTAACAATAAGATATTCTACTAAGGATTAATAGCGTGTGTAGAAGAGCTATTTTTAATAGACCCTCGACTCAAATCAAACAAACCAAAATCTATTAGAAAAGGAGACGCAGTCGCGAAGAACCATATAGACGAGGGAAAGAACATTAGCAACAATCAATAGTACGATAACCGAAGCAAAAGAAAAAGAATAAACGAGAGACTTCATTTCAATAATGTGCAACAAGCTAACAGCATTGAAGCAGTATGTACTGTCTATGCAAAAACTAGTACAACAATCGAATAAACTTCTTAATTACAGATGAAAATTTCAATAATACTAATTTACTGCAAAGAATACCAGCATAAAATAATAATTAAAAGAAAGTCTTGAGACAGGGAAAGTCTTGGAGTTTCACTTTCTTGAAATTACAACAGTATAACATAGTTCATAATTACTGATGAAATTTTTTGACAACATTTTTCTATGTGAAGTCCGTTATTAAGAAGGGGAGGGGGGTGTTGTGGCTTAACACAACAATTTTTATGTTTGATTGATATTACAAATAATGGAAACTCCACTGCACTCCAAGCAACAAATCCCAAAATCTATCAAAAGAATCAAAAAAAAAAAAAGAAAAAAAAAAAACTTTGCAAAACAAATATCAATGTATCTGCTATTCTGCCCTTTATACAACAATCAACAGAGCTCATTCTCTTGCTTGTCCAACTCAAAACTTTTCGTCGATGACCAAATTTTCGGGAGATAAAAACATAACCCCTTGTTCCTTCTCCCTGAGTTTGAGCTCTATTTTGATATCATACAACATGTTCTACAATGCTGCTTACTTAATCACTTAATCACAGTCCAAGCCACATACCTCTAAACTGAGTCCACCTCTGGCGGTGAATGGGTTGAGACGCACCCACAATAAGGAGCAGATAGATGCGAGAAGGATGGACCAGACAATAATGATGGTTGGAACGTTGTTTTGTCTACCCATGCAACCCTTGAGGAAGGGATACAGATGAACAATGACCCATAAGGCGAAGAAGAGTCTACCAAATAGAGGACCCCAAGAATCATAACCATTGTTGATTGCGTCTGACACACCGACTATAACTCCAATGATGTTAAGAATTAACAAAGTCATAGGAGGAATCAACAAAGATGTCCACTTGAACAGATAGAGCTCAGAAAACTCCCCATCATCCGCTGCTTTGGAAGTAACAGTGAAGCTAGTGTTGACACCAGCTAAAACTTTAAGAAGACCTTGGAAAAGAGCAAATAGGTGAGATGAGGCACCACCAATCACCCAAAACTGCTCGTTTCTCCACCAGTCATCAATAGTAACACCTCCCCATTGCATCTCAATAACACTCGTCACAGCAATCATTATGAAAAGTGCCATGAAAAGAATGCTAGCGTAGTTGCTAATCTGCATTTCAGCAAAACATTATGTGATTAGTTAAAAGCAGTGATTCAACAAAGGCCTACCTGCCTTGGATATAGAGTCCATGTAATATGAGAAAATAAGAAAAAACTCGAAGCAAGGAATGCTGAATGGGCAGACTTACCTCTGGAACAATAAATTTTCCTGTAAGCAAACAGACGGCCGGCAATGCACAATATATGATCAATGGAATAGAAGTCAATGGGTAGACCACCGAGTTTATGTACGAAAACCGCTCCAGAGGCTTCAGACCACACCCATATCCATACCAAATTGGACAATGTCTACTGAAGAAAATTTCAACAGATCCCAAAGCCCATCGCAGAACCTGATGAAGACGATCTGAAAGATTGATAGGAGCTGACCCTTTAAATGCAGGCCTATTGGGCATGCAGTAGACGGATCTCCAACCATGGCAGTGCATCTTAAATCCAGTAAGGATATCCTCAGTAACAGATCCATAAATCCATCCAATCTGGTACATATGACAAGTTAGACCAAATGCAGAGTGCATTCCAGAAAATTGAAACAGGTGATAGAATTTCAGCATGTTTTTTTTACCTCTTTGCCCCATTCTGTTTTGTCTTCATAACCACAACTAATAACATGTATTGCTTCTTTCAAGAGAGATGCTGATGTTGCACCTGGAGGAATGCCACCATCTTCTAGAAGTGTTGAAGCAACAAATACCGGTGATTGACCAAATTTCTTTTCAAGTTTTATCTGAGGCATGAGGGCTGCTTTTTCACTATCAATTCCTGCAGAAAAAAGCAAGTTAACAACAATTATGCATACAGGAATCTGAAGTTTCACTTCGAAAGTAGTTCCATTAGGATGTTTCCTTGCAATGAAAAGGGATCCAAATTTATTAATCTAAAGACTTAAGTCTACAAATTAGCCATTAGGAGTGGCTTCTCAAAGTTCCTTTACATACCTTCAATTCCTTCCTCGATATTTTCAAGGGCATGAATTTGTGGTGAAGCCTCTTTGCTTTTTGGCTTCTTTTTGTTATCCTTGGTTGTTTTCGCTTTCTTGTGCTTCTTTCGAGTACCGAAACAACAGCAACACCATCTCGGCCAGCAGTTGCATGTTTTTCCTGGAGGTTTTGTCTTCTTTGGAGCATCATAACCATAAAGGGCTTGCCTCCTGAAGACACATCCAGTGCCCACATAAATTGGACCCTGGATCCCATCAAGTCCTTTCATATTGATCTGTTACCGCAAATGGAATAAATTAGCTTACTGTCAGGCAGTTAATGGTGCATACCGTATACTTATGCAATAACATAAACAATGCATAGATGCAACATTCCATAACAAAATACCCAGAAGAAGGCATTTTACGTACATCAAAGAAGACAACATTGCGGTTGGAGTATCTGTCATGCCTGTCAATACCATCAAATCTTTGAGGAAATTGTACGTAGCATATTTTCTTTCCTGAAGTGGGGTCCATCATAAAGCACATAGCTTCTCTCAGTGCCTTACTGTTATTTATATAGTGATCACAATCCACATTGAGCATGTAAGGAGCATTTGATATGACTGCTGATACACGCATCTAGAATCACATTTTAAAAAGGGTCAAAAGCCTATCCAGAGCAATATTTTTAAAAAGGAAAGAAGGGGAGGAGGAAGAAGGAGAAATGGAAGAGAACTTACCAAAGCATTCATGGCACCAGCCTTCTTGTGGTGGTCAAATCCAGGACGCTTTTCACGAGAAACATAGATAAGGCGAGGCAATACATTCCCTTCAATATCACGGACACCATCATTACCCAGGAAGACCTTTTCAATTATAAGAATAAAAAATTAGTTAGTTAAAATATCACCATTAAAGTAAGGATATAAAAGAGATCAGATTTATACCTGAATCATTCCAGGATGATCCCTGACAAGATTTCCTGGCCAAGGTGTTCCATCTTGCATGGTCCAGCCATCTTCAGGAACCTTTTGTGCTGTGGCAACCAGCCCATTTATCCGAACCTTGAATTCTTCATAATCTCTCTGTACAAAAAAGAATGTTCCCAAGTTGTCTTAGCAACAGGTCTTTATAGTCATACCATCTAAGGAAAATGTCGAGAAGAACATAAATTTGATAATTTGCACACCTTCATAGCACGACGTTCCCTCACAAACGATGGCAGTACTTTATTTTTCAGATAATCAACCTTTAGAGAAAAATACCACTCCGGTGCTCGAGGCTCTATGTTGAACTTTTTGCAGAATGGGACCCATTTCCTTGCGAACTCAGATGTTTCAGAGAGAGCCTCAAAAGTAAGCATGGCAGCACCATCATCAGAGACATAGCACGAAACCTTGTCCACCGGATAGTCACAAGCAAGAATGGAGAGAACAGTATTTGCAGTAATAAGTGGAGGTTCTTTTAGGGGATCCACCGTACTAACAAATATATCTACAGGGGCTAACCCAGAAGGCTTCCCTTCTTTCTCATACCTGAGAAAAACATTTAACTAAAAGGTAAGGACATGGCCAGAGAGGCATGTACACACATATTTTTTAATAAGGGTAACAACCAATGTACACAAACATTACTATATACAAATGCATTGTTTATGCATACCTCAGAGATAGCCTATCCAAGTATGTCTCTCGACGAATTGGACACCATTTAGGTAACTGATCGAATATCCATGACACAGCAAACCATATTTCACATATAATAGATAGCAGCCATAATACATATGCATCATTGACAGGATGCGTTATTCGATAGTGAAAAAAGAGTCCAACAACAGCAAGACGGACTAAAATGGATAATCTGTATGGGCTTAGCCTGCTAGAGGCAATAGGCAGCTTTCTCGAAAGTGGTTGTCTTCCTTCATCCATCCTGCAAACAGAAATATAGTAAGAACGGTAAATCTTTCTGATCCAGAGAATGTTCAAACGAAGCAATGATTGCAGTTTAGGAAGGTCCTTCAATAAAGCCAACCGACATGCAACATGTTATATCACATCAACAAAAGAGAGAAGTGGAAATCGAGCACATGAAGCATAACATTTGCACATTCCATATTGCTTTAATATGTAGTTTTTGTTTTTGTTTTTTTATTAAAAGAGCATGTAGTGAATTTATAATCATGATAATGAGATGAAGAAATTGTGGCAATCGGAACACCCTAACTCCTCAGTCAATATATATTGACAGAGTCCAGAAGGGTAAAATCGATCCCTGAACCCTTCTCACTCTTCCAGTTGCGAACCTTCCCCCATCCCACATAGTCCAAAAGAAACTTCAACAGAAAAAAGAGAACACAATACTAAGCAATGCATGTACAATAAGTTGTAGAATCAGTATTATATCAATATAATTATTTACTATTTCTTCTTTGTTTATTTGCGTAATCTGACTAGTGAATAAAGTTGAATAAAAGACTCCAGAACCATAATTTGTCCAAAGAGATGGATATGCTGCAAAAAAAAATTTCTCAGTTCAAGTGACTAATCTGCAATACATCTCCCGAACGTTTTGGTTTTTTCTTAGGGAAGTACAACTTATATTTGTTTTGTTCTTTATTAAGAAATAACACTAAGTTATCTCATTAAAGAGGTTCCTTATTGTTAAGATTCTTCCAGAAGGAGAATAATTGCAAAGCCAATTATAAACTGCAGATACTCGAGTTTGATCAATAAGAAAGTACATCCAAGTCACACACAAATCTAACCCAGGCCCCAAAACTATGTCAATGCAGCTAGCAGGCTGCTGCAGCAAAAAGGGGATGTATGTATGTATCTATGGTTAATTTTAAAACGTATCCCTTTTGACTAACGGCTAGGAGTAGATACTATTTCCATTATGAAAATTTTCCTTTAACATGCTTATTGAAACAGAGTGATAACCGATATTAGTTTCTGAAAGGTACAGTAACCAGCACTACACTAAGCTGCCGTCTGGTATCGTCAACCTTGTGAACACAGTCTCAACTAAAAAGACCTCATAAAAACTCAAAACACATGTGACATGACCAACTTTCCAGGCCTTGTACTACAGTAAGAAAAGCACAGCACTTGAGTATTTTATTCAGCACATAGTTCAGTATCAATAATATATACAGCTTGCAACAACTGCAAGTCACCATCCCACAAGTAAGGTGCAAATCACATCACAGATCAGTCATGGGGTTAAATTTAGATAGAAAAAAAAAAATCAATGCATACACCTACTTGGGGAGATCGGGATCATCCAGCTCATCTCCATCGTTATCACCAGCTTTGCCTCCATGCTTAACCACCTGTAGTTTATCATTCTGCTTTTTCTTCCAGTCCTCCATTCTTTCCTTCCATGCAACAGTACCATATCCATAAACTGCCAAATCTTTCTTAGGGTCCATGGGGCGAGGCGGCACTGCAAAGATCAAGCATATCAAACACATTAAGCCATCTAGCACTGGAAAATTGGCCAAAGAATTAAAAATTTGCATTAATCAGAATAACTTACAAGACATGGATGAATCAGTATAAGGCACAGGATGAATTTTCTTCCCACGACCCATAAAAGGTGGTATGATAAGTGCATGTTTATCAGCTGAAATTGTATCATCCTACGCAAAATTACAACTTTTTAGCTAAAATTCAACATAGTGAGAACAAAAAACATGACAATCTTGAGGCATTACCTCTTGACCATAAGTAAGAAGAGGGATCTCTGAGTTAAGGGCAGCAGGATCTACTTCTGCTGGGGTATTAAGCCCAGAAGCATTATAATTGGTACCGCGGCCAAGTCGAGCAAGTGCAGCCTCAGAAAGATGTCTAGGTGTACCATCATAATCAAATTCATGATCTAAGTCATCAAATTCATCTTCTTCATCATCTCCGTCAACTCTTTGGCTCCCTTTAATACGCTTGTACCTAGTTTTACATTGAGGGCAAGCTTGATTCCCTTCTCTCCTTTCATACTCATAACAAGGTCTGCAAACAGGAAATGCACACTCATTGCAAGCAACAAATGTCTCCCCATCTACTGTAACTTCAATCTCATCTCCACAAATCTGGCAAATCTGTCCACTTAATTCTTTCACAGAAGTTACCTGTAACCAATAAACAATTAAAACCTCCTTAGATCAAGAATTGGAATCCTCCCCAACACTAATTCACACTTGGACATGTAATTAAAAAACTTGCCTAAAAAGAATGCAAGAGATAAGGAATCAATTGAACTTAAAAGTGGTAGCGGAAAAAGCCAATTTTGGCAAGTTATTAAATCTAGATATTTCACAAACAAAAGCAATGAATTAGGGATCTTCCTTATTCCTGAATTGAAGAACTAGAAGACAACACCCCCAAATCCCTCAAAACGGAAGAAAAAGTTTGAAACTTTATCCTCCAAATTGGCAACTTTTTAGCACAGAAACTGCAAATGAGCAAATGGTAACTTCAGAGAGAGCAAACTATGGTCAATTAACACCCCCACCGACACCAAAAATAAAGGAGGTTAACTTTAAGAAAGACTGAATTTTTTCTTGAAATTTACTCAAATGGAGCAAGAAAAGAGCAAAAAGATAAGATTTTGGAAGCACTTACTCTTCCAACTTCATCAGCATTGATGAGAACAAATTCATTTCTATTATGTGAACCAGCAATAAGCCTCCCTTTAGTATCCATTTTGAGTCAAAACAATCAAGAATGGAGAAGTAAAACAAACCCCTCTTCAGTTTCAGCACATTAGAGACCACTCAAAGTGAAATCCCCTCAAACCATAACACATTCAAGAAAAGCACTACCCTTCTCCTCTTCTCTTTATGACACACTGCTTTTAAACACCCATTACAAGTAACAACAACCCCCTCTTCCCTCAATTAGAGAAATAAATAATAATGAATGAAAATGATGTATAAACATACACAAACAAACACATCAGTATTATAGTAAAGCAAAATTAGGTGTATAAAATTTTGTGTGTGGGGTTGGCTATATTATAATAATACAACTGGAAAATGTAAAAAGTTTTGATTTTTATTAATTAAATTTTTTTTAAAAAAAGCATTATGGGTAATGTGAAGAAAAAGACTCTTTTGGGTTTTTGGGATTCTTTTCTTGTTACTTATGAGAAACCCCATGTAATTATTTGGGCTCACTCTCTTTTCTTGGTAAATTTTTTGTTTCTTATTTGCTGAGCTGTGAAGCAGAGAATAAAATGAAAGGAGGAGGGATCCACCAAGTGTAAAGTACAACAAGTAAGCACAAGGTACAACAGATTTTGATGATCAAAAGAAATGGGCTGTGGAAACTATGGGTCCAATTTGGTAGTGGTTGAAGTGGCCCCACCAAGGAAGGGGGTGTACTTGGTGGTGGGGTTGAGGGTATATTAGTAAATTGAATAGTTTAATTGGAGCTTTTAGGGTTAACGAGTCATTAATTAAAGTCTATTTGAATTGACTTATTTCAGATATTATTTAAATAAAATTATTATTTTTCATATTTGAACAAATTTTTAAAAAATTTCATAAATACTAACTTTCAAGTCAAACGGATTAAAATAAGTCAAAAATCAAATGTAAATCTCAACTGTTAGTAATAGTTAAAGTAGAGCTAGTAGTGTTTTTTTTTCCTCTCTTTATGGCTGTCTGTTATAGTTGTACATAGGGTGGTTAGGGTTAAAAGAGTCAAATGAGAGAGAAAATGATGGGTTATAGTAATATTATAAATACATTGTTATAAAATATAAATTACATATATTAGTATTAGTAACTTTTAATTCAATTTTTTTGGTCAAACTATTCATTCTTGGTTAAAAGAAAAGTGAGGAAATAGTTGAGTCAAATGCTATTCATGTGAGGGTTGATCCAAAGTTTTTATTTATTACTAATACTAATTTATATTCCACCGGCCAAAGTGCAATTTAAGTAAAGTAAATACATTGTTAATGTACACTATTTAGGAAATCTAAATACATAGAATAATTAAGGTAGTAAACACAACAATTTAAAGAATTAATTAGATAAAGTTTATATGAATTCGTGAAAAATATATAGCTCATGCATATTTTATTTATATAAGTAAAAGAAATAATCACAATAAACGTGGCTTTGATTATAAAGTTCCAAATTTATTATATATATGTTTTATAATATGGTAACTAATGGTTTATGGTTATTAAAAGTCACCCCTCTATGATTTATGATCCATGTTAAATAATCAAGGAAATACCCTATGTTCAACCATACAAACCTAAGACACAAAAATAAATGAATTTTCATATTGTTTTTGTTAGTTGTTGTACCAAATATCAAATTTTATTAAAATTTTCACAAAGGTTAAACTTTCGTTATCTTGTTGCATGCTAATCGTTAGTTAACGTATAGCTTATCATGATAAAGAAATTTAATTATTCAAAAATCAATTTATAAAAATTGACTCTTTACTTAGTCACTGACGTGCTTCTTAACTATATATTGATATAATTAACAACGTGTGGGCAAATGAAATTAATATAATTTATGAAGTTTCAATTTTGGTAATAAGAACTTTAATTATTAAAGTGGAAAAGTTGTGAATTAATGGGTGAAACGAACAAAAAGAAAGGTGGACTAGATCACTCCTTTTTTTAACCTAGTGCACATCTAAATTTTCACTCTCAATTGCAACGAAAATAATGAATTTTGCTCGTGAAATTATACTGAATATGTTCGTTTTTTTTTTTCAATCTGATATCCTCATTTTTAAAGGACATTAATCTATTTTATCTTGTTCGAGAATATCTATCTTTTTTTTAGGATTCTATAGGGAGATAATAGTAAATTGACAATGATATTAGCTAGAAGACACTATAACTTTATTTTCTTTATAATTATTTTTCTAGTCTATTAATTGTTATAATTTTATTTTTTGGTACTATAAGGGCCAGCAAAAAAAGTTGGTGGCTACGGAGTTTTTGCATAATAAATATCTAGCATTTCACAATTTTATTTGATTGATATCACATCAATTTGCCGACACATAAAAGAAAAGAAGAAGTTTTTATGTTTGCTCACATGTCTGGAAAGTTACTGTCTTTTTTTATATATATATAAATTATTATTGCTGCCTATTTTATTACCCTTCTCTAATTAATATAGATAACAAAAAGTAGTTTAATTAACAACAATAAAATAATAAATTACCCATTCTTTAATCCTAAAAGCACTTGGACTCATTCATAACATGTTTGGAAAGTATTAAATTTGGATGTAAATACTAAATAGGTATAATTATGTAATGACATTAAATTACTCTTAAATTCAATTTACATGTGTTTTCCAAACAAATCAATGCTCAAATAAACAAGTTAGAATTGTGTAACTATACCAAATTACACTCAAAATCTAATTCATGTATGACTCTTCAAATAGATCTTTAGTCAAATAAACAAGTTAAATCATATACACTCAAATTCGATTCACATAAATTACTTTTCAAACAAATCTTTAATCAATGTGAAAAAAAAATTATTTATGTTAAGTTGCTATTGACTTAATTATTACTGTTATTGACAGAAGCAAAAAATAATCGACAAAATATTGACTAATATTTAAAACATATATTTGATATATTGATGACTTATAAATATCAATATTTTTGATCGAATAGTCAAAGCGCGTAACTTCTCCTATATGCAGTATAAATTAAGGAGGAGGAATGATATATGATACTATATGATATATAAGTTATTTTGGCCAAAAAAGGAAGAGCAACAAATAGTGCAAGTGACTTCAATAATTGGAGAAAGCAAAAGGATTCAACCATTCTTTTTTATATATATATTATTCCTTTTATTTTTCTTATAAAAAGTCCCCACGTTGTCTATATCATGTATCACCGACAGCCAATTTCATGAATTATATACTAATTTTATAAACCATGATTTAATTGGTACAAAAGACTAAATAGAAAGTGAGTATTTTTTGTCTATATGACCAATTATATATTCATCCATGACATTATTTCTCTACCAAGGACAAGATTTGTACAATTGTGTTTTTTTTTTGTTTTTTTTTTTTTTTTTTTTTTGGGGGGGGGGTAGGGGGATGGGGGTAACTAGCAACACAAGTAGTTGAAATTGAAATTAATGAGCTCAGATGAAGAACAAATAATTTTTAAAAAAAAATTTAAATAGGAGGTTTATATAATTTATGTCTACAATCGTTATAATTAAAATAGAGATTACAAGTAATATGGTGCATCAAGCAATCAATTGTGAGTTTGATGGTCTACTTCATCTTTTCAATCCAAATTATGAGAGTAGTTTAGTTTATAAGAAAAAATAGAGAATTACAATATTCATTATTATGTGTTGAATTACGATGAGTAATAAATGTGACACAATATTGAGATATTGATTAAATATCGATTTTGATATAAAGATATGTGTGTGATATTCTTTAGAATGTTTAACACCTAATTCTAGGGATATAGGAGTTATTTTTGTGTGAGATATTTTATTAATTCTTATGTGTTATATAACCTAGCTACCACGCAAATAATATAGAATCTTAGCTTGGTGGATCTTAATAATCAATGTAAAGTAGTCATAATTGAAGATTAATTTATGAAAAACTATTGTGAGTGAGTTCCTACTCCCATTATTAATAGGTGTTTTGAGCTGAAATCTTACTCGATTATTTCAAAAGCACTATTATGAGATATTTTTATTAGATGAATTATTATTGAGTTAGAATTTAGTTTTTTAGTAGGTTATCGAGTCAGTAATTTTAAATTGATTATTATTTTTAGTGAATTCAAGATAAAAAGTTCGAAAGATGATTACTAATGACAAGCTATGAACGGTTAATAATGATGATCCTCGTTATAGAAAAATTGAATCCTCAAAAGCTAAGAAAGAATCATTGTGATCAAAAGGATGATTCAAAAATGAAGAATATAATAACTTAAATGAGGATAATATATTACGAACTCTAAACAATACATACATCGCGAAAGCGAGAAGTTATGAATAACCTGAATATCTTTCGTTATTATCGTTTATATAAATAAAATACTACTGTGAATGATTACATATAACACTTTGCACACTCTTGAAACATGCAATGAGGATTGTGGCATACACTTTGTTCTTTGTCTAACAAAGAGTTTAGCCCACTTGAAAGAGGAAAGTGGAGTAGGCATAGGACTAGTAGACCACTTGAACATTCCTAATATAGTTAATATATACACATAAAAAAACAATTGAATTGAGGGTGATGGAATATCAGTAGAAAACAAAGGATATGATGAGAATCTCAAAGGGAAACATTTAAAGAAAAGATATTGTAAGAGTAACCATGTGAAATAACTATACTTACTTTGCTTTCATTTACTCAAAAAAATTCATAAAATCACATTCTGCAAAAAAGTGGACCATATTGGATGCTTCTACAACAGGTTTCCTTTCAAAAACTTTACATTACACCCTATTTAATGTTCTCTGTCCTATCTGACGACCGTGACCTATATTTAACTTTTTCTACGCTATCTATATTAAAACTCGATTAGTATAACCACGTGTTACTAACACATGTTACATAAAATTAATCTATGATGTATACAAAATTAAAAGTTGTAGTCTTTGAAATCAAATGTGTAATGATATTTAGTTGGTTCCACATAACTGTGTAACGTCTCTCTTTTGAATGTCATACAAATTTGAGGATATATCTCTGACAGAACCCCCAAAGTTTGCTTCTTGTTGGAGGTTTCAGAGTAATTAAGTGTGAGTGAGAAAAAGGGGAGTGACCCAAAAGTTCATATATTGTTTGCTTTGGAAGCAAAGAAAGATGATGTATTCTTTCTCTGATTAGTTATTTGGAAAATGACAGTAAAATTTTGCACTACACATGTGCTGATACAGATCATTGTGCATGAAAAATAATAAAAGCGATATTTAATTAATCATAATAATAATAATTCAATTATTATTAAAAATATATTTTTAAATAGCTATTAATAATTTTTGTAAATGTCTATAAAATTTATAGTAATTTTAAATTCAATAATAATTTATTAATTTCAATAAAAACTTTAGGATTTTCTATTAATGTATATATTAATTGTCTCTAAAAATATCTTTATTATTGCATGAATTTTTAATTTACAAAAATAATATCTCAAATGATCACTCAATTTTAAACTTTTTCTCTTGAAAAATCATGATTTAACTAAACTTTTATCTTAAATTATCTAAAAGTTATTTTTGTGTCCACTGGATTTTGAATAAATTATCTATATATATTTAAAAAGTTAATTCAAATATAAAATTTGGGCTTAAGTCAAATGATAGAGGGAGCCAATCACATGATAGCAATAGTGCTATCCTAAAGTTGTGAGTTCAAATTGTTAAAAAAAAAAAGCACAAAGAAAGGGAGTTTTGGGGAGAGATTAAAAAAAAAGAGAACTAGAGTTACTTTATTGGAATTTGTAATTAACATTAGGGTTTCGCTAAGTTATTTTGACACAATAATGACTTTTCGGGAGTTTTGTTTAACTAAACTCCAAATTAGCTCATGAGCTATTTACATAATGATTTTCGAGGAATTTTAAATTTAACTCAAACAAACAGTAAAATTTAACTCACAAGTTATTCACAAAACAACAACTTTTTGAGAATTTTGGGTCTAACACAACACATAAAGTTAGCTCAAGAGCTACTTACACATGTACTATAAATTATTTGTCATCGCTGATGAAGCCAAGTTGAGGAGGTTCAAGAAAATATGCTAATTAATGTTGACAAATAAGTTGTAATTAGAGTTCGAGGAGATAAAGCACAAATATCTTCCTAGACTACGATCAAAATATTAGAGACATAACATAATATTAAACTAAGGTCCTAATTCCCTTCCTCCCGAACTCTTTTTTTTTTAATTTTATACAACTTTTTGGTTTATGTTGCATCCAAATATCTCTGACACGCCTTAACTATGTAGAGTCATGGAATGCGCCACATAAATCAAAAGGTATCAAAATTACAAAAAAAAATATAATTAAAACAGTAATAAAACCTTAATTTAGTTAAGATGTGTCTCTGAAATCTCAATTATAGTCTACTATGTTATGAACCTCATAACCGCTAAACCAGTCCGTAGACTTGTGTTGAGAAAGTTCAATATTAAATATATATTAAATATACTCCATCTGTCTCATTTTATGTGTCATTATTTCTTTTTTGGTCAATCCCAAAGATAATGTCAAGTATTTAGATCTACAATTCTTCTTTTACCTTTGTAGATGACAGTGCCTTTTTTTAAATAAAAAAATAATACTTAATATATTAATGAGGAGAGAGAAAAGTGTGTTTACTTTTTTGAAGGATAATTTAATAAATATTTCAAAATTTTCATTATTTATTAAACTCTGTATCCGATCAAATATTATCATATAAAATAAAACAAAAAAGTATATTTAATCTTATATGCACCATGTAATTTTTTATTTATAAAATTTAGATAAACCCTTAAAAATCCACATAGATCCACCCATGTCAGCCATTGTATGTGATTTTGTGATGAGTACTAAACAATTACGTAGTATAGTAAAACATGCTCTCACGATTCTAATTACTTATTTATTTTTAAATTAACATATTTATTAAGAAAATAATAATTTATATAATGAATTTATTATTTTATTTTTATTAATTATAAAGTAAATAAATTAAAAAATTAAAATTTTTAAGATATTATACTTTCTAAAAATAATTAATTGAAGATATAAAATTTTATCATTTTTTAATTTATCAAAATAAATACTAAATAATTAGAAATAAGTTTTTAAAAAAATTAAAAAAGGAATACTAAAGTAGAATATGATAATTTGCGGTTGACTTGTATTAAACAATGGAAAAAGTGGAAACCATACTGAAAGAAAGAAAAAAAACAATTAAAGAAAGCAAATCAACAGAACAAATTAATGGGTTTTGTTTCCTCTTTCCCAATGGAAAATTATTCTTTCACATGTCACTAGCATCCAATTTCTTCTTTAATTTCTTCCCACCAAACAACCCACTAGTTAGGTCTATCTTTTCATAAAAAAAGTTTTAAAAAAAAACCTACAAAAAATAATAATTAATTGATACAAAAACTTTGAATATTAATTTTTTGGTAAATTAGTAACACATTGAAGTTTATGAAAAACGTGGTGGTGGAACCTTAGTCACGATGAGTCTACCGTGCACAACATAAATTTAATCAAAATTTTAATATGAATTTTAAATATTATAAAAGATTAAAAATCAAAAAAACACGTTACAATTCACGATATGTTGAATAAATATGCTACATTCCAGTGAAAAACAATAATTATATACATAAAAATCAAGATTTTTCTTGAGTTTTGAAAATAAAATTTTAAATTTTAAAAAAACAATATGTTATCTCAATCTCACGAAAAGTAACGTAATGATTGAAAATAGAAGGATGTCATGATTAGTTCAATACTACTCCGTCTCATAAAGCACTTATCTTAACGAGAATTACTCTCATTAAAAAACAATAAATATGATATGTAATTTACTAAATTATTCATGTTAAATAAATGTTTTTTTGAGAATTGAATATCATCAAAAATATATATATAATAAAAAACATACTAATTTTTGTTTTGAAAAATCATATCATTAAAAAGAACAATTTTTCTATTTTTTTTTTAAGACGAACAAACTAGTTAAAGTAATAATAAATTTTTACGTGAAATTAATTACCGTCGAAACTACATCGAAAGCACGTTCTAACCACACTGTAAACATTTGCATGTATCACTAAATAAAGCTAACTGACATAAGTAATTAAAATTATGGTCTCCCAAGAACAAGTAATTTTTCCTATTAATGAAGTAAATGTGGGGACCATATGTAAAGGAATTAATTACTTAATTAACTAACCACAATTTTTTAATGACTTGTGGCACATGGAGAAGATTTAGAAGAACCAGATGGTAATCACTGGTCTACCTGCTCGAATTCATATTTTTAAAGAATTATATATTATTATCATTATCAATCTTTAATATATTATCAAGTTTATTTAACATGTGATAACGTATTAGTTGGAATTCCTAACAAGTTGTTAATTTGTGTTTATCACGATTCACGATATTCTTCATTAGAAAATAATATCGTATTTATAAGTAAAATGATATACAAAGTGATTAAATAATAAATTTTGGATATCTTTGACAGAATAATATGTTGTAGCCCACTAATTTTAGATGTCTTGAAAGAGCTAGCCCTAAATACTCATGTGTTCAAATCTCATCAGTGATATATTTTCTTCTTTTATTTGTACACTCTTCGTGAAATTTGTGATTTCGTCATATTTATTTTACTTTTTTTTTATATATCCTTGGTGAAATTTTTTATTCCACTGTAATTAAGAGGACACAATCTATTAGGAAGTTATTAATGGGAAACATAAGAGTAAGATTACCTAGACAAATTTGTGCAATTTATTCATCTGTGTAATCATTTGGTATTATCTCAAATGATTTGATGAAAACAGTACATTTTCCTTAGTATAGTGGTAGAAGATAATTGAGCTTTGATAAAAGAATATTAGTAGGAATGAAGTTTGTGTAAAATCATTTTTTTTTTTAACTTCATTTATGACATTACATTAGATATATTTTTGTTGGAATTAACGTATACTTTGTAAATGTACTTTGTTGCTTGAAAATACACTATGGAAGGCATCACTAGTTCGATATGCCCATAATACCAACGTCGGAGTAGTAAGTATTTTTTTTTTTATATATGGAATCATTTTTCTAAGGAAGCATTTTAGTCAATGTGAGACTTTTTGGTGTGAATTCAAATTTAGTAGAGTTGTAATAATTTTATTTGACGTGAAACCAAAAAATAAAATCTGTCCAAAATTAATTTCTATTTGATTCAAAACAAAAATAGAAAGGAAGGATTTATTTATTGGCAACTCATAAGTGTGTATACATATATTAGTCGATATAAGACTTTTCGATGTGAATTCAAATTTAATCGAGTTGCAATAATTTTATTTGGTGTGAAATCAAAAAATAAAATCTGTCCAAAATTAATCTCTATTTGATTCAAAACACAAATAAAAAGGAATGATTTATCTCTTGGCAACTCATATATATATATATATATATATATATATATATATATATATATATATATATATAATATATATTATATATATATATATATATATATTAGGTGTTCACGCTAGCGCATGTCCAACGTATGTTAATTTTTTTTCTTCCAATTTATATGACACAAATAAAATTTGTAAAAATGAACTTAACTTTTGATATGTGTTTTTTTTAGAAATAATTTAAAGTATTAATTTATGTTCCTTTTGTATCATTTTTGAAGAATATATATTACTATATCTATTTTATTTTATGTGATACAAGTGATTTTAGGAAAGTCAACGAAATTTTTTATATGATTGTCACATATTTTTAGTTGTCATTTTATCATAGTACTTTTTAGTTTTTACGTTATTTTCAAACAATATATATAATATTTTTTTCGATAAAAATAAGGGAGTCAACCAAATTTCATTATATTTTTTAACTATATTTCTCTTAAAATATCTTAAATTATTACATTGAGTTTTTAAGCCTTTTTTTTAAATGTAATTTTTAAATATGTAACAAACTAAATTAAAACGAAAATTAAAGCTTTCAAATCAGTATATTTCTATATGTAAATGTTCAAATCTGTACATATATGCATACATTAATAGAAGGAAACCAGACGATTTAAAATATATATATATATTATATATATATTATATATATATATATATATAATATATATATATATATATGAAAGTTCATTTTAGTAATACACATATATATTTCACGTTTAATATATGAATCCCTCCTTTTCATTTTATATGAACTTATTTTTTTTTATTTCAAAAAGAAAATAAATTCTGAATTTTAATTTTTTTATATAGCATATTTAAGATCACAAAATTAAAAAATATTTCAATACACAAAATTAAAAACATATAAATTTTAATTTTAATTTTAATTTTGATTGACTCCACCTAATATTATACTTGATATATAATTATTAAGAGCTAAGCGTAATCATTATTTATTTACTTTCATATTATAATAAATAGCTATCACAATAACTCATAAAAAAAAAAAAGAAGTAACAAAAATGAGGTAATACTAATAATAATGACTAAAAATGTTTCTAGAATTATTTAATTTTCTTGTTATCATTCGTGGTAGACTTTTACTTGCATGAAGCTATATTTTTACCTTTGATCATCCTTTATTTCATATATAGAAAGATGTTTCTAGAATTATTTATTGTTGATAGATTTGTGTTAGAACGAAATTACATTTTTATTCTTAGTTGTCTATAATACAAATATCATACTATTCATTTTTATTTGTAAAGTTACTTTTTAACATCTTTTTGTTTAATTTCAATCTAATATATATTATTAATTTTATCACACTTATTTATTTTCAAATATATTAATTATAGCCAAAATAAAAATGAAAATAATTAATTCATGATAAATTTTTATATAAAAAGTAGACATTTTTTATAAGCATAATGAATAAAAAAAATATAAAGAATTAAATTAAAGTAAAGTAATAGTAAAATAGAGTAATAATAAAATAGATATCACAATAACTAACAAAAGAAAAGAAAGTGAAATAATAACAAATTAAGTTAATGGTAATAACAATAACTTAAGATATTTCTAGAACTATTTAATTTTTTGGTTATCATTTTTGATAGATTTTTGTCAGCTTTAAATTACATTTTTGTCCTTGATCATTATTCACTTCATATATAGAAAGATATTTGTAGAATTATTAATTATATTTTTATATATTTTTTTGTTAGTGTGAAATTACATTTTTGCCCTTGGTCGTCCTCTCACTTCACTCTTCTATATAATACTAGATATCATGTGTCCGCGCCAACGTAGGCCCAACATATGTTAGTTTTTTTTCTTTCAATTTATGTGACACAAATGTAATTTGAAAAAGTGAATTAAAATTTTTATGTGTTTTCTAAAAAAATATTTTAAATTGCTAGTTTTATGTACCTTTTATGTTATTTTTGAATAATATATGTTACTCCATTTTTAAAAACTTTATGTGAAACAAGCGATTTTAGGAAACTAAACGAAGTTTCTTATATGATTCTCACATATTTTTAGTTATTATTTTAATGTGATTCATAGTACTTTTTAGTTCATACGTTATTTTCAAACAATATAATTAACTTTTTTTTATTTCAATAAAAATAAGGGAGTCAACCAAATTTCATTATGTTTTTAACTATGTTTTTCTAAAAATATCTTAATTTACATTGCGTTTTTAAGCTTCTTTTTTATTTAATTTTCAAATATGTAACAAATTATAAATTAAAACAAAGAATTAGAGTTTTCAAATCATTATATTTCTATATTAAAATGTTAAAATATTTAAAACTCCACATACATGCACAAATTAATAGAAGGAAGCCAAACGATTTTTTAAAAAAAATATAATATATGAAAGCTCATTTCAATAATAACCCATATATATTTCATTTTTAACATATGACTCCTTCATTTTCGATTTATATGAACTTATTTTTTATTTAATTTAAAAAGGAAAATAACTTTTGAATTTTAATTTTTTTATATAGCATATATAAGATCATAAAATAAAAAAAAATCAATACATAAAATTTATATATATATATATATATATATATATATATTGAATTTTAATTTTTTTATATAGCATATATAAAATCATAAAACTTGATATATAATTATTAAGAGCTAAGTGTTATCATTATTTATTTACTTTCATATAATAATAGATAACACAATAACTCATAAAAAGTGAAGAACTAGCAAAAATTAGGTAATACTAATAATAATAAGTAAAGATGTTTCTAGAACTATTTAAGTTTCTTGTTATCATTCTTGGTAGATTTTTGCTTGCATGAAGTTATATTTTTACCTTTGATCATCATTAATTTCATATATAGAAAGATGTTTCTAGAATTATTTATTCTTAATAGATTTTTGTTAGAATGAAATTACATTTTATTCTTGGTCATCTTTAATGCAAATATATCATCTTGTTCATTTTTATTGGTAAAGTTACTTTTTAACATTTTTTTAAATTTCAATCTAATATATATTATTGATTTTATCACGGTAATTTATTTTCAAGTATCTTAATTACAGCCAAAATAAAGATTGAAATAATTAATTAATGATTTTTTTAGGGATAATGCCCAAATACCCCCTCAACCTATGCCCGAAATCTCAGAGACACACTTATACTATACTAAGATCCTATTACCCCCCTGAACTTATTTTATTAATAATTTTTTACCCCTTTTTAGCTTACGTGGCACTATCTTGTGGGACCAACGACGATTGACTTTTTTTTCCGAACTAGTGCCACGTAGGCTAAAAAGGGGTAGAAAATTACATATAAAATAAGTTCAGGGGGGTAATAGGACCTTAGTATAGTATAAGTGTGTCTCTGGGATTTCGGGCATAGGTTGAGGGGGTACTTGAGTATTTTCCCATTTTTTTATATAAAAAGTAGGCTTTTTTTATAAGCATAATGAATATCACACTAACTTACAAAAGAAAAGAAAAAGAAAGTAAAGTAATAACGAAATAAGTTAATGATAATAATAATAACTTAAGATGTTTCTTGAACTATTTAATTTTTTTGTTATCGTAGATTTTTGTTAGCGAAAAATTACATTTTTGCCCTTAATTAGTATTCACTTTATATATAGAAAGATAATTGTAGAATTATTTATTATCTTTCTTCATAGATTTTTGTTAGTGTAAAATTACATTTTTTGCCCTTGGTCGTCCTCTCACTTCACTCTTCTATATAATTTTTTTTAGTGTGTGTGATAGACAATTAGTCGATATTATTTACTAGTAAAAGACTATTTTCACTTGGTCGGCCTAATTCATCACTCTTCTATATAGTAGTAAAAAGAATCCGTACATATAAATTGGATATCAAAGAGAAAAATAGGACTAAATGATAGTTTTTACACAAACAATTCAAACTATATATATAAAATGTGATCTAAAAGTTGAAATTACTCAATATATGAAAAAATATGAAAGAATAGCACTAAAGATTAAAAAAAAAAATCAAAAGAGAAAAAGAAAGTTACTGTAAAAGAACTGAGACAACTATGAAGTGTGAGCAGTGATGAAAAGAGAGAAGGTCTCTTTATTTGTTTCTAAAGCGTAATTCTAGAAAATTCCTATTTACGGTCATATAGGTAGATATTATCTAGTGGTAAAAGACACTTATACCATTGGTCATTCTTAAACTTCTCTTTCTAGAAAATTCTCTTTTAGTGTATGATAAATAATTAGTAGATATTATCAATAATAAAAAACTATTTTATCCTTGATTGTCCTTATTCATCACTTTTCTATATAATAAAATAAGTAATATATATATATATATATATATATATATTATATATATATATATATATATATATATATATATATATATTATATATATATATATTATTTTTTCTTTTTAATATGTTACCACTTAATTATAGAAGTTACTAGGAACTCAAAATTGATTGCCAACATAGACTTTAAAATAGGAAATTAGACACTCTGTACCTATATAATATATAGGATACTCTACACCTAATATAATACATAGTTGCCTTTTTTCACTCGTACAGTATTGGATGATTTAATTTTCTCAATGATTGTTGACAATAATCATTACTTAATTAGAATGTGATAATCTATTAATTGCCCTTTCATTGTTTTACATTTGTCTTTACTCATTGGCTCACGTAATTACTTTCACAGGAAAATTAAACTGTCCACTTAATTAGACCTAATGATCAACACTATGAAAATGATATATAATTAGTTAGAAGAATCATATAAATAATAGGGAAAATTGTATAAAATAGCAAACTAATAACCTACATTAAATGGAATAGCTAGGGTTTGATTTAATTGTGCTCCATAACAAACCTTGGCAAAAATTTGCCAGGCGTCTCTCTCCCAGAAGTCTCGTTCGCCACTCTCCCATTCTCGCCTCTCTCGCTTTATACACATAAGTGTATAATTTCTGTTTCTGTTTTGTACAAAGCGAGAGAAAATTGTATATACACATGCAAAAATGTATATCTTCGTGTTATACACTTAATTATATAATTTACAAACATTTTACTTCAAATATTGCAGAGAAAAAGGCCAAAGAATTATACAATTGTGAATTATACAATTGCAGTGAAATACAATTTTTTCTAGCTTTATACAACAGAAGTGTATATATTGTGTTTCTGTTTTTGTATAAAGCGAAAAAAACATATATCTTCTTGGTATACACTTATAATTATGCAATATACATACATTTTAATTCGATTCAACTGTATGCAAAGCTAATTATACAATTGCAGCAAAATAGGCCAGCGAATTATACAATTTAGGCCAGCGAATTATACACTTTTATATGTATAGCGAATTATACAGTTTTTATGTTTGCTATGGAGCGCAATTATGCAAAGTTTGCTATATTATACAAATATGATTTTTTTGTTTGCTATATGTGAAAGTTGCCCTAAATAATACGTATAGCTTAATCAAAAGTTTGCTAATGAGTCACGTGTAGCAAAGTAATCTTGAATGTTTTATAAAGTAATTACATTTATTTTTGTCAACTTAATTAGTTATTTAATTAGTATTTATTACTAATCAATTAGTCTTTTTCTAAAACTACTTCCTTGCACATCCCTCCCATAGTCTTTTTCTTGATACATAGAGATTTTGAATACAAGTTAACTGAGTCATGTAATTTTTTTAAAGCAAAAAAAAAATTATTTTAATTGGATCGAACATTTACATTCGTTTAGGAGGAGTTAGTTTTTGTTTTTTTAAAGATAAAGTAGGCTTGGGTCATTACTTTGCAAATATGGATTGTATTTTGCAAAATTTAAAATTATGATTCGAGTTTTAAATTGTAAAAGAAATTGAAACCACACATTTCTAACTAAAATTTGATATGGAATCTTAATAAATGAGTTAGTTGGTTGTTTAAACTTTTACTTTATTGATGAGAATTCAATTTTCTATCTTGTAATTCTTATGTATTAATTTTTTAATTTAGTCACAGATATGCAAAATTTATCTGCGTAGCTAATTCAGATTAGTATCGAGCATATTTAACTATATCCTTACAATAATTTATTTATTTTCGAAGTTAGAGCTCCATATCTCAAGTGAAAAATACCAAAGTTAAAATATGTTAAAATTATAATAGCAATTATTTTTGAGAGTGAAAAAGATAGTTAATATTATATTTTTTAAAGTTGGCTGTTGAACCTCGATTCTAGAAAGCAAATTAAATATTCCAACATTATTACCTCAAGTAGAAGTACTTGTAGAGTCGTAGAAGTACGATTTTCATATAAAGTAATTATCACCAAAAGAAGAAAAAAACATATAAAGTACTCAAAACATAATGTTTGCTTAAACTGAATATGAAACAAATTTTGTCTTTCAACAAGAAAAAGACAGAGAAAAAAAATCATTTTTCGATTATTTAATCTACCATAAAAAAATTTTGTTTGGTAAATTATTTTTCAACATTATAAACTTTTTTCTCTATATATAACATGTTACAAAATATGGGCCAGCTTAACCTTTTACAATTTAAATCATATAGAAACATTTTATATATTGATTTTAGTATTTTATGTGTAAAAAAACAACTATTTTAAAAAAAATATAAAACTAAAAATCAAATTGTTAAGTTTAACCGTTAGTTACTCTAAATAGTAAATAGAGCCATGTTAGGCATATTTTCATGAACTTCTTTTTGTAGTTTACATCGTGCAAAACGATATCCTAGTTGTAAAACATTATCATAAGAAAATAAATGTGATGTATTATTATATTAATTTGATAGATTGTATTAAATTTGCACTCATATATTTCATAATTAAATTAATTTAGATCTATTATGTTTCGATTCTAAACCTGTAAGTGAATAAAATTAGAACATAAATATGACCAATTCAACTCGCTTATGTTTGAATTAGTAATTAACTATCACGCACTTATTGGTTTAGTTTATTTTATCTCATTTAATGACTTGATTTATTGTATAAATAAAGAACAAACCAAAAATTTAAAACTTAATAATAATTGGACAAATTGATGAGTTAAAATATCTTTTTTTTTAGTTTATTTTAATTTAATTCATCTTGCACAAGCAACATTTGGACAGATCAACTGTCCATATATTTCTTTATTATTTCAACTTATTCTGACTAGTTCAAATTATCACATAATCGGCTTGCTCACTAAGTAAAAGTAAACCTATAAATTCATTTATTAATTATTGCTAAATAAACTTGAACCAAAATAAAGAGGCTACTTAATTACATATTCGTACTTGTAAAAAGGTAAGTACTCTCCAAGCTCTTTTTTTTAAAATTAAAATTCATAATTAAAAGTTTATCAGACCCTGATAATTTCGAAAACGACAAATAGAAAAGAAAAATAAAGTAAATTGAGTTAGTAAAGTGACCCAGCACTGATGAAAGATTAAAAGCAAAAATCTAATCATGATTTGAGTAATTAATTAAGCAAAAGTAAGACACATTTAGAGAATGATTAAGACATTGGATTAGGACAATAATATTAAATGAACCAATCGTATCTAACCACGTGTAAATTCTCAAATGTTATGATACACGAGTTTTTTTTTGCAACGTAGGTCCCACGAGGACTTGGACAGCTGGCAATTATCCTACGTGTATATTTTTTGTCGGTGGAAGGTAAAAATAAATAAATAATTTTTAAAAAACGGTAATAGTGTAGGTCCCACAAGAAGCAGCCCATGAACATGGTGTTCGAATATCCAGTCCACCCACTCCACATCGCCGACAGAATGATCTGACGGTTTATAAAGCTCCACGTGTCAGTGAACGTGGGTCCCGCAAAACCTTTTTGAGTGATGTTGGTGTGTCGTTTTCATTAGCTGTGAAGCAAAAACAGCTGCTAAATTTGTCCTTATATGGGGCCATGTTTTTGAATTATGACGTCATAAAGATTGAATTTGATTTGGGTTTTCATTGATTTTATTTTTGCCTTTTTAGTAATGTACTTATATGTACTAGTATAATAATTTACATTATTTTTGGTTGCTTTTTACCATGAAACGCACAAGTGTGTGACAATGAATAGCGGGAAAATATTGGCGGCTACTTATACAATTTTGAGAAACTTGAAAAAATAGAGAAGATAGCAACGTAGATACGTTAAAAATTATTTCGGTTTTATTCTATGAGTTAATTCTTTAAATAATTATTATTGGTATTATTAGATTTTTATCTGTCTCGTTGCATCACGTTATGTTCAATCATTTTTACTTATTTGTGTTTATATATTTTTTAAAAAATAATATCTTCTTTACTCTAGTTATCTAAATATTATGGAATAAATAACATTTGATAGAGCTTATACAAAATAGTAAATTATCGATTAGGTTTTCTTTAGCTAAAGAAATCAAAAAACATATTTTTAAAACAAACACTAACAGAGAAGCTTTTTCAAATTTTTAAAAGATTCTCTTGGGGAAAATAAAAAATCTAAAGTGCCCGCATTTTCAACTTTTAGTTATTCTAATTTCATGAAAATTATTCACTACACAGATGTCTTAAAAATAAATTTATTCTCAAAGCTTTTCAAATAACTTGATATAATTCTTATAATCCATAACAATAGAAACTTGAACAAAAATTATTGATTGCAAATTAAAAGACATTAATTCTATAATTAATATTTTCATATGTAACAACTAATTACTATTACACGTATCAATATTTAAAAGAAAAAACAAGTGCATGGTACAAACGCATTCAAGAGAGAAGAACAAGTTAGTTGGCCTGAAGTTACTATAATGTCCTTTAACCAGAGTAATTAATAAGCAAATTAACTAAACGACCAAAGAATATTAAAAATTATTTTAAAAAACGGTAATTAAATGTTGCTTTTTAATTTCAATACTTGCAAGGGAAATTACTATTTCTCAATGGTATTGAATTAAATTTCATTAAATACACCGTCCAAGAATTAAACGATCTTAACATAAATGATAAATCTTTGTGAGGGCCATATTTCATTATTTATTTTTGAAATTTAATTAGCATGAATCAATTATTTTTTTTGGCCACTGATCACTTCACAACTACTCTTGGTTTTCATGAAAGGTACAAATAACAAATCAATTATATTAATTCTAAAAAAATGTAGATGACATAATCAATTTTTATAATATATTAAGTTCATTGGTTTTTCAAGTAAGAAGTTTGTTACACCATCAATTGGTACATTTATTTAAGAGTCCGTAAATAATAAAAGAGCAGAAGCTAGCTGAAGATGTAACAACTTTAATAAAACAAGAAAAACGTATATCAAAGTGAGATGTTTTCAGATACATAATCATATTTTTCTTTGTACGAATAGGCACTACATATACACATTATTTTTTAAAAAATAATAAGTGAGAAATTTTTTTCATACTCTCTTTGTTTTATTTTATTCGATTCATATTTAACTTAATATCATTTTTCATAAAGCTTTTGTAAGGATGCACTTTATTAAATTAATCTTATCAATGATATTTTTGAACTCTAAATTTAACTTCGGTTTTATGTAATAATTTAATATTAAAGATATTATTAAAAAATAAAATAAAATTAATAATAACATGTTTGATTTGTTAAAATGGACAAATAAAGAAAATATCTTGAATACAGGAGCCGCTTTTAGAAGTCTGGAAGGCGGCGCCTAAACTAGTCGGACTTGCTTGAATCGATAGGCTTATTGGACTTCTCTGTCTATTTAATTAATTTTATTACAGACTCTTTTCCACACCTTTTTTTCCCTCGACCCTGTAGTGGAGCTTGCCCACCGTCCGAGGCTATTGAGTGACTGATCCTGCCATAATATACTTCTGTCTATTTATCATCAGCAATCAAAGTCGAGCATACATACGATAATCTTTATGTGTGAATAGCTAGGACATATTTCATGCATGTACTAAATTAGTGCATGCACTAACGTAAATTAATTGTAACAGAATAATTAAGATTTTTCCAACCAATAAATTAAAGTTGCATTTATATATAAGTTAAAGCTCTATAAATATAAAAACTTCTTTATAAAAAAAAATTTATTTTTTAATATCAAGTTCAAATTCTAATCAATACAATTAGTAATTTCTGGCTACAAAATAACTTAAACAAAAAATACGTTGATGCAGACAATGTTATTTCATCAAGTTGACCACCAACGAATGATACAAGACATTAATTTAATTTCCCAGTCATTTTCTTATCTTTCTTTTTTTTCTTTATCCTTTTTTGCTACAAAGACTTTTATATTCTGTTCTTGGCTTCTTGTTTTTGTACGAAAATCTCATGTGTGGAGAGAAATCTAGAAAATCTCATTCAAAGTAATAACAAATTGTCTTATTTGATGATGATAGTTTCTAATATTAGATATGAAAAATATTGAAAACAAGATCGTGAATCTTTCGTTTTAATTTATTTATTTAATTCTTCTTCATTTTAATTTATTAATTTATTTTTATTTAATTAAAAAATATCTCTTATTTTTAAGCTTTGTATAATCAAAATAATAAAAACAAATTAAAACGGAGGAGATATATTATTTACTATCAGTAGGAATCTGCCGACACTCCAGGTGAGTCATGTGTGGACAATGTGCATATATTTTTTTTATATATATATAATATATAATTGTAATTAAATGTATTTGTATTATACTATGTGCCACCGACAGTTGGCATAGGGTCACCTTCAAGGCAAAGGGGTACTACAATATTACTAGTAAAATAAACAGCTCATTTATTACTTTTCTCATCAAACTTTATAACTTTCCACAATTTCTTCATTTCCATCTGTCATCTGATTATAAATCAAAAGTCCTTTGATTCATTGTATTAGTATAATTATCATTAATTATAAAATCTAAAAGTTAATGTAAGATATTTGGTTGGCCACCTAAAAAATACTAATAGTCCCACAATTAGTAATGTTACACCAAATTAATAAATTATGATAACATAATTTTTCACTAATACATCTAAACTTTTGGTGATATGCTAGGATTTATGTTCATGTTGTAAGAAGCAAAATTGTTTTGCCTAAAAAGTTAATCTCTTGATGTTGAGACATTTATGGATTAGTTCTACTTTCTCCGTTTACTTTTATTCTATTATTATCTTATGTGCAAAATATAATATTAATAAGTAAAAGTGAATAAAGGAAGTTCGTGAAAAATTAATAAAAACAAATCCGACCTACCGGATTCGAACCAGTGACCTAAGGATTATTCTGAGGGATTTTCCCACTACAGTCCTCCGCTCTACCAACTGAGCTAAGGTCGGTTGATATTAATACAAGCTGTAAATAAATAAATATATTATTGTTATTTACATGAGATGGAACCTTTACTAATGAGTGAGTGTCCATAAATGCATGTGGTAATCATCAAAAGACTGGTATTTAGAGGATTGAGATTTGGCATTTGGCTAATAAAATACTCATAGGGCTACAAGTATGACATTTGGTATATGTAGCCTTTATAATTTTTTGTAGAAATCAAGGTAACTACACTAGTGATGATGATGAGTATCCATTAAGAAATATCATGGTAAATTTTGTAGACATCAAGGTAACTTAGTTTTCTTGGTAAATGTTATGTTCCAATGATTATTTTTTGTTGCTTCAACTTGAGAAAGATCCCCCCTTTTTAAATGAAAAAAAGAAGAAGAAGAAAAAGATATCAAGGGAAAGAACACATTTTAATAGCACTATCAATATATCAAAAATATTTTAAACGATAATAAATATATTAAGTAACAAAAAGTGTTAAAAATTTTTTCGACATCAGTTAATTATTATTGAATTCAACTTCGACATAGATTTTAAGAACATTTATATTGCAACTAAAACTATAAATTTAATGACAATTACATAATTACCTCTATATATGATATATATCCTTTCTTTAACAAATAAACAACTATAAGAAGGCATACATGTAATTGATATTTAATATATAGACGGTTGGCCATCTGTTTAATTTGGTAATATTCCATTACCAAAATTCTCGATTTTAGTCTCCATTTATTCCTCTAATACAACCATAGCAGATAAACCAAAGAATTTTTACTGAAAAAGCTGAACAATGTCTCTAGAGAATATGGATATATTTGTTATATATGATGGTATTGATTATTATTTTTAAATACATAAAAATAACTATAATGAATAAATATCACATTATTCAAAAAGATTATTTTCCAAAGGTTTGGTTGATGGGTGAAAAATTATTTTCTTATAAAATAGTTAAAGAGTATTTTGACGACAACAAATACGCTAAGAAGTGAAGGTGAAATACGCGCAAAATCATTTATAGAACTTACTTTTTTTTATACTTTTACTATTAACAAACTCATATACTTCAATAGCAATTGAACATGAAAATATATAAAAAAGAAATATTAGATATACATCCTATATTTTGATATATATATATATATATATTTTGGTCAAGGATATAATTATTTTTTTGATAAGCAGGATGTCTCGAATATCAAGAGAAATGGTTGAGTAATTTGTGAACCTGTTGTTGTGTCCTCTTATGCCAGCAACTCTTATGCTGTCTTTTACATCACATGTCATGTTTATACTCACTCCATTATTCTTTGTTTTCCTTTAAATTAGCACAAACATACTCATCCATACAATATATATCCTACTCCCTCTCCAAGTGGAACTACTTCTCTTTTTTTGTTTCTATTCCTATTCCTAATTAATCTCTTTTCTCTCAAAAGTAAAAAACATTGTAATTGAGGTGCTTAATGGGCTACTTAACTTTGTAACACTATCATTGGGCTTAAATGGGCTCATAACCAACTTTTTCTTTTTCATACAAGCTAAATAATAAGAAAAAACTATCGAATTACGTCGATATTTCTATTATAAATAATGATTTTACTTTATGTATATATACGGTGGAATATTTATTTACTGTCTTACTAATCAATAATTTTGTATTAGATTTCATTTAACAATTATACTTGATACTAGATATATTTTGAAATACAAATACATAGGGAGAGGGAGATAGGATAGAGGCGAGTGAGAAAATTGGTGTATCTTAAATACATGTGAATCATGCTTTGCATAATGTATTTGAGAAAATTACACATGATTTGACCCCAATATGTCTGAGATTTATGTATCTAAATATTTGGAGAAATAATATAGAAGCTAATTATCCAAAAGTAGAGTGAAGACACGTAATTAGGTCCCCAAACTAATTGAATTTGACGGTTTTCTATGAGGCAAGCAGAGGTCAAAAGAATTGCACTATTGAAAAACATGGTTATTTAGTAACAGATAAATTTTGTAGCTAAAAATTAAAATTTATCGTTAATTATATTTCTTGACAAATTAACGATGATATTTTTTTAGCTACGAATAAATTAATGACGGATAGATGCTCCGAGAAGTAATAGCTCATTGATCATAGCTAAATTCTATTTTTTAAAAATAATATTTTTTGGATGTAATTTCTCAATACGACCTAATCAACCCTAGCTTTCAACTTGAGTTTCAATCACATTCATTTCTTGTCTGTTAGGATCACAATGAAAAAAAAAAGTACTTTTAATAGTAGTATTTGTTATGTACTAAAACTATTGTATCAAACTAAAATGTCTTTAGTTTCGTGATGAAATTGTAGGCACTATTACGTCTCTATATATGGAGAAGGAGAAAAAGAAATAACAACTAATTAATGTGCTTTACTCGATTTTATTGCACTACTTACTCATATAGACTTATGGATCCGAGTTTTGATTAATATATTCTTATTGTATAAGATGTAATTCATTTTTACATGCTAAATGATTGCAAATAACATAGCAAATTGTTTTATTTTTTATGAAAAAAATCTTGATTTTTTTGTAGCTTTGTGATAACAATAATACTGTGTTTTTTTGAAGTCACACCATCTTACGCCTTTTCAATCCTATAAAGACAATTTAGGAATTAATATTTCTAGATTTAGCTAGGATGTAATTCATCTCCTTAAATTCTTTCTACAAAATATTTGGATTGTTTTTTTTTTTTTTAAAAAAAAAAGAGTGAAGAAATTAAAACGAAAGCAAGTCCTGAGGAAACTAAGTAGTTCATTTGTTTAACTATTCAAACTTTTATTTCGTTGGTGAGGATTTGATTTTCCACGTGATAGTCTTCTCCTCTATTTCCCCTTCCCCCCCCCCCCCCCCACCAACAATTCTTTTCCACCTATCTAACCTTCTTCCTTTTAAGCCATATATGATTAATGGGTCGTTTGGTGTGGCACAAAAAAGGGATATTCAACTTTATAGAGGATTATTAGTTGGGCTAAGTTGTGAAGTAGGTAGGGCATTTGAGCCCACATTTAGAAATAGAACTAAGTTATAGGCCCACATGCTCCATTCTGGTACTAATTATACATAACCTAGGTCAGGTGGGTTCTATATGACCAGACAAAGGTGTGGGCTTGGCTCCTATAGTATGAGTTGGGTTTTAGGCTCATCTTTGGGTCCACAAATACACTATGGGTCCTCATGGACTGTATTCATGTCGCTTCATTTAAACTCATTTTTCTAACACTAGAAGTTCTATACATTATCGATTGGCTCTGCATGACTAAAGACTTGTAAATAAATGTTGAACCTTAACATATATACTAACATGATTAAGATTTAATCCCATCTTATGTATATCGTTACTATATATAGTTCTTCTAGTTAAGAAATTGTAAATCCACCTTCTTTCATGTGCTTTATCAACAAAAGTCAAACTTAACTCCCTTTTAGTTATTACAATTTGATTCTATTAATTTCTTGGGCATTGTGGCGTATTGGTCTTTGATGCTTTATTGGGCCTTAATGATGTTGACTCTTTTGGGCTGATCAAATCCAATCTACACACATCATTACACCAAATGATCTTTAGTGAATATATTTATGGAATAATTGTATATAGTAGCAAATTAATAACCTAAAATAAATAGAGTAGCTACGGTTTGATTTAATTGTGCTCAATAGCAAACGTTAGCCAAAGTTTGTCAGTCGCCTCTCTCCCAAAAATCTCGTCCGTTACTCTCCCATTCTCGCTCGCCGCTCTCCCTCTGCTCGCCTCTCTCGCTTTTATACACAAAAGTGTATAAATTGTTATTCTGTTTTGTATAAAGCGAGAGAAAATTATATATACACATGCAAAAACATATATGTTTGTGCTATACATTTAATTATACAATTTACAAACATTTTACTTCAATTCAATTGTAGACAAATGCAAATTTTATACAAATATTGCAGCGAAAAAGACCAACGAATTATACAATTGCAGTGAAATATAATTTTCTCTCGCTTTATACAATAGAAGTGTATATATTGTGTTTCTGTTTTTGTATAAAGCGAGAGAAAAACATATATCTTCTTCCTATATACTTATAATTATGCAATATACATACATTTTACTTCGCTTCAATTGTATGCAAAACAAATTTTATACAAATATTGCAGCGAAATAGGCAGCGAATTATACAATTATGCATTATACAATTGCAGTGAAATAGGATAGCGAATTATACAATTGCAGCGAAATAGGCCAGCGAATTATACAATTGTATATGTATAGCGAATTATACAGTTTTATGTTTGCTATGGAGCACAATTATGCAAACTTTGCTATAGCATACAAATATGAATTTTTTGTTTGCTATATGTGAAAGTTGCGCTATATTTATTTAGTGACAATTACTAGCAACGATTATTATATTTTTAGCTCTCTTTATAAATGTTTACTAAAGTCTATAGCTGGATCTAATTACAATCAGATAAAGACTTCAATATTGTCTATATTAATATACATATTTATTGCCGTTAAAATGTAGTTTTGCTATAGCGCATGTTGTTGATTCAAATCACTAAATACTCAGGTTGGCTATAAAGAGCACAATCCAAGGCTAAATACTTATGGTTGATCAATTAGTGAAGTAATATAGTGAGGGAAAGGTGAAAGAATCAAATAACACATAGGCCATAAAATTGAAATAGATCTCAATAAATGAAGCAAATGCTTTTTATAGTTTCTTGATTTATAATTCTGAATTTAAAGATAATATAACAACTAGTTTCACCATTTAATTATTATTTTATATTAATAATATTCTTATAAACACAAGGTATACACAAATGAAGTTAAAATTATTAGTAAAATTTTATCGAAATATTAACTTGTGGTTAATAATTATCACATTAGGTTCTGTGTATTCTAATTATATAATATATAGTCAGAGATATTCATCATCAGTCTAAATTAAGTACGTTAGTTATTAGATTAGGTAGCTTTTATTGGTGATGAAAAATTCATAATCTTTTTTCGTCATAGTTGTATGATTAAGCCGATATATTCCTTTTCAAAGTAATCCACCCTTAATTAATTAGTAATATTTCTACTAAACAAAATAAAAAATAAAATACTTTGATTAGGTTTACAACTTTTCACATTCCATACACATAATTTTTAACTGAAATCATAAACTTTAAACTAATTATTATGATTAAAGTTAATTTACCAAATTAATTCTTAATTAATATTCTGCCTCTTCAACTTTAAATCCGTTACATTAGTCTTTATGACAACTCTATGTGCACCTATAAATAACCATCTCCAAAAAATATCATACTCCATTATATTCCACGTACTATATACTATATTTTCAATATTTCTCTAAAAGAAAATTCCAATATGACACCTTTAAAACTTTCAATAATACTACTAGTCTCATGGCTTCTAACAACTACTACTATAGCAACCAACATGTCCAAAATTAAACCAGGACAAGGCATTGCTGCTAGACTTCAATTACTAGAAGGCGGAGATGGAGGAGGAGCTAGCATGCCAGTGTGTTGGAGCGCGTTATTTGAGTTGAAATCGTGCACGAATGAGATCGTACTCTTCTTCTTCAATGGTGAATCTTACTTAGGAAAAGATTGTTGTAGAGCGATAAGGACTATTACTTATAATTGTTGGCCTTCTATGCTAAGTTCCGTTGGTTTTACTGCTGAAGAAGTTGATATTCTTCGTGGTTATTGTGGCACACCTTCTCCTGAATCTACCGTGGAGATTAACGTCTAATTAAGATTATTTTTACGTGCATTATAAAAATGAAATTAGAATTTTGAGTTTTACGAGAGAGAAGTACTTTTGGATTTAATAATAATTTTGGGATATGCTAAATTTGGTCATAGTATATGATGAACAACGCTAGCTTTTATTGGATTCCAATGGTATTTGTCTTTTATCACTTTTCTTTTTTCAATATTCTTCATTAAAGTTTTGCATGATGATGTATAAGAGAAAGTTATAATGATTTTATGGTGGGGGCTATATTATGAGCAAAATCAGAAAAAGGAATATATGTAAATATTTGAGCAATCATAAATCACACACCAATTATAGCTTGTGTGGACTTAATTTAACCGTATAAGTGATACACTAGATATATTTATTATTAAAGAGATTGCGATCGATTGATAAAATATATATTTTATATTAATAATTTTCTTTTTTGCGCATAAGGGTCTTTTAATTACGTTGTTGTAGCGACCCCTTTTGCATTGCCCTTCCAAGACATAGCATCTTGCAAAAGGCAAATAAATTATCTTCGTAATAAACATTTTTATTCTTTAATACGAAATTAAATTTATCGTAATTTAAAATAAATATAATAAATATATATGATTTAATCATAATTCAATTATAAATTTTTATGTGAAAGATGTTAGACCTACTAATTAGGTCCCCACGTGGATTAATAGCATTTAATATTGTTAACTATAAAACTTCCAAGCAGAGATATGAATAGAAAAAGTTGTAACGAAAAATGATTATAGGAGAAAAAAAAGATACTTTTTTCCACGTAACTTATAGACGTATTATATACGTTGACATTGACCTATGATACTATTCTTTTATATTTGCTTTTTTTTTTTAACTATATAAACTAAAAAGAATAATTCAATAAATGACTACTTTATTTGTTTTCTAGTCTAGATCTAATACGACTTACTATACCAAATCAAATTGACAACCAACACTAAATTATATGTAGCGTAAAATCATGAGAATGAGTTCTGATCAAGTCATGACCATTAATTATTATTTTCCTTTTATTCGTACCTTTTTTTTCGTAAAAATTTATATTCACGTGATATTTATATTAAATTAATATAAATAATGCATGTTTAATAATTACTTAACTATAACTTTTACTTTATTAATTACTTAGCATCTTAATCATATATTCGTATTAATTTGAATTAATTTTGATGTAGGCATTGAGATAGCTAAATAAGTATACGCTATATTTATTTTTCTTCATATTTTTTCGAAACAAAAAATAGAAGAGAAGAAATCTTGCATCTCTTCTTGAAATATGCACCACCAAAATAGAGAAATTTTTGGTTTAAAACATTTTTTTATTATGAATTTGAAAATTAATTCAAATGTAGGATCTTAAAGTCATTTGAGAAGGAAAATGAATGAAATATACGTTTTAGATCGGTAGGATCCAGACCTAAATGATAACATAGCTGATTGAGTACGTTATGTAATTGACAAAGACAAAATTCATGCCTTCATAGACGAAACACAGATACAAACCTCTTTGTCACCGGCACAAGTGAATAAAAAAATTAAAAAAGATCATATCATCAAAAATGACAATATCACAATTAAGCTACAAAATTTAAAATATAAATACCTAATAAAAATTTGAATAATATACGAATACACTGATTTATTAGTGGGAAATAGGATCATATGTTGTTGATTTGATTCCAATTTATGAGATACAAATCTTATTAGTTGAGCTGGTGAATTCAGAATGATCTAATATCAAATTTTATAAAACAAAGAAATAATATTAAAAAATTTCTTTATTTTTTTAATTTTGCTAGTGATTCAACATAGCTATAATTAAATTATTAATTTGCGGGAGCCAACCCCACCTCCCCATGTTCAACAACATGATGTCGGATTCAATCAAATTACTCTTTAACGCTTAAACCCTTTTCCTCTTTCTATTTTCCCATCATTTTCTCCGTCCCTCTTCCTCCTTTCTCCGGCTAAACTTCCGGCGGACGGCACTAGCTCCGGCGTGACGTCCGACTTTAATTTGATTAACTCTATAACACTTAGCTGTTGAGTAGTGAGTCAGCACCAACACCACCTATCTTAGTTTCCCCGCCATTGCTAGTCGCTTGTATTTTTTCGGTGCATTAATGGAAACATCAAGTGGGTATCTGAATTATCATCAAAATCCCTCTTTTGGTTCTTCTAGAAGAGATGTCTCTTACAGGTTCGCTTACTTCTGCACCTTTTTTTCAAGTGAAGAGTCTTAATGAAAAATTTGATTAAAATAATTGTGATTCAAATTAGAGTTTCTACTTTGAAGTTTTGATTTTGAGTTTAAGTGTGCTATTAAGTGTATTAATTAGTGGGTAATTGTTTGTTTCATGGTTCTCAAAGTATTAATTTAAGAGGAATCTTATGATGGTGACTTGAACTGTTTATTTTTTTGAATTAGGTTTCTGTTTTGTGGTTCCAATTTTAATTTCTCACGTAATAACTCATACTTTAAGGGAAAAATTGTCATTGGCAATTGGAATTTGTGGGTGGTAAGTATTGAGTCTGGCCATGTTTTGGTAGGTGCACAATTAATTTTTGTGGAATCATTTGCTGTGTGGGTTGGTTGGAATTTGCTGTTGGAACTCTTAAACATATCAATTTTAGGGGGAAGTAATATGCTCATCTTGAGCTGCAATTATTTAGGTCAAACCAGACTCAAGCTTATTCGAAGTATCCCAATGGTGTAACATTGTTGACATATTAGGGAAGAATAGGAAGATGACTTTAATTCTTGTTTGGTTTCGGAAAAATAAATGTTTCACGAGGAATGGAAAGAAACATATTATATTTGATCTCTTAAGTCTGTGCATAGAAATATTGAGTGGGTCATCACTTGTAGGAATGACATAATGCTAATCCATATTCCACACTGCCAAGGAAGCATCGGTTTCAATCTCATTATGACTTGGTCGTTTGGAATAGCAATTAATTCGATCAGAAGATTCGTGGAAGTATGAAAATACTAATTGAGTTCCTTCTGTTTTAAAGTTTAATTTCCATGTTAGTGAGAACACATGTTGTGTAATTTAGATGTTTATTTATAGAATGTTCATGCCTGCAGTTTTCCTGTTTTTGGGGAAAAAAATTAGTGTTGTATTAGGTAATGAAGTGAGTGAAGTTAAGTGTACCTGCATTTTGATCTACCTCCCTATTGTTGGCATTGCTGCTCAGATATGGAGAAGCGAGAGTTTGAACACATGGGACAAAGTGTTCTTTAGCTAAAAAGACTAGGTTATGTTGTCCTTATTTTTGTTGCAAAAAAAGAGAAAGATTATACTATAAGAAATTTAACTGAATTATAAGGTAAAGATTATATCTTTTATAGGATCATATTTGATATGAGACAAACTGTACCTGTCCCAATGTTGTAGTCTCACTCTTTATCTTGAAGATTTCAGCTACTTGTTTGCATTTTATTGGTGCTACACTGCTATCTTTTGATCTTCTACTTATTTCAAGTTACGAAATTTTCTCGAATCTTTTAATTCTGCTTTTGGTTAAAGATCTCATTGTATCGTTCCTTTTTAATTCATAAAAAAAAGAAGAGAGAGAAAAGGAAAAGCATGTCTTGTTCCTTGTTCTCTTAAAATGAAAATTTAGATATGGCATTTAGGCAACAACTACGTCTCATTCTTAAACTAGTTGATACTTGACTGTTAGCTATATGAATCCTCATAGTTCATGTCGCCTCATTTGAAGCTATCTCAATTCAATATTTAAAAAATTTAGTTTCTTTTTAACACTAGTAAATTTTTTACTTTTTCTATTGATATACAAATCTTTAACAAGGCTAAAAATAGACTTATAGTGAAAAAATCCTATCTAAAAATAGACTTATAGTAAATTTATCAACATGGTTAAACTTTATGGTTTATCCAACTTGTTGTTTTGATGAAAAAACTTGATCCAGCTAATTGGTATCCCTGATATCTATTCTTTTATTCTATTGTGTCCTATTTCACTGGGTCTGATGGGCTCCAAGAGATTCTCGGTATTTTGGGACTTCATTCCATAATGATTTTTTCCCTATCTCGCCGCTTTTAACTCCTTAAATCACTGTGTTTTTTTCACCTATAGAGTATTTCTCATGGTTCGAGCTTTTGGTTGACGTCTTTGCTAGATTCGTCAATCAACACAATATCGTCAATCAACACAATATCGCTAATAAAGAGCATACTGCCATGTGATATATGTTCAGTTAGTTCATCTATAACTAGAATAAACAAGTACAGCCTGAATGCTGATCTGTGGTATAATTACTTCTAGGTATTTTGATACTTCATTCCATATGATTTTTTTTCCATCTCATTGCTTATAACTCCTTAAATCACTGTGTTTTTTTCACCTACAGATTATTTCTTCATGGTTTGAGCTTTTGGTTGACGTCTTTGCTAGATTCGTCAATTAACACAATATCGCCTATAAAGAGCATACTACCATGTGACATATGTTTTGTTAGTTCATCTATAATTAGAATAAACAAGTACAACCGAATGCCGATCTGTGGTATAGACCCCCGATTATGGAAAATCATTTATTTTTCCTACCACTATCATACACTAGTGTTAGCTCCTTCATACATGTCCATTATGACATGTATAAGTTAACATGAATTCAGTTTTTCTCCAACAACCACCAAAAGACTTCTTGTGATGCTCTATCGTATGCTTTCTCAAGGTAAATAAACACCATGTATAGATATTGGACACTAAAATCCTATTTGGTTAACTGACATTACATTCTTAATCCTTGACAATCACCCTAAAGTTGTAATATGTTTTACATTCGAGTCATTTTCTTGGTCTTGGGAAGATCACAGCTAAAATAAAGGGGGGAAAATGAGGGATCCGACCACTTCTGATAGATTCTGGATAGTTAAATTCTTAAGTTCAAACTAATGTTTACACGACCAGAAGTAAGGCCTTAAAATTGAAGAAACCTATTAAATCTGTAAAGAGAACAAGTGGTTGTGGACATGTTTGAGCTTTAATGATCCAATAGAAATTCTTTAGAAGCTTCTTTGTCTTTGGGTTGAAAATTGCAGTTTGATTTTTCACATATGAAAATGGACAAGTAGTGCGAGGAAGGTGACAAAGGAATTGTCTCTTAAATAAAATATCACCAACGAATTAAGTTTTCTCTTCTCTCATCTTCTCCTGCCTTCTTTACATCCCAGCATGGTTTTCGTTTCTTGCTGTATCTTTGGCATGTTGGTCAAGCGGTTTAATGCATGTATTGTTCATTCGGTTCATCTAATTGAGTTATTGGCTTGAAACGTCTATTTCATGGATGAAAGTTGGTAGCTTTGTGGTTCATCTTAGTTGGAGATGTTATAGCCACTTGTTTATATTTCACATCGAAGATGAGGCTATGGTTTGCCATTAAAATGATGTTATATGAACTGCTTGTTGAGGGACTATTTGGTTATAGATTAACATATTGACATTTTGTTCTCATTGAATCATGAGGTTCATTTTTTAGGTTTCGATTATTGATAAGTACACCAATTATCTCTAAATAGTTCCATATACTGTACTACTTCTAACAACAGGTTGTCAGTAATATAAGGTAGTTTTGGAAAGTTGTGAATAGATGAATTGACATTAGCCTTTCACAGTATAGTGCTCTATTATTGGAAAATGATGAAGTTTTTCACATTTGTCAATGTTGGATGAAAAGTTTGGCTATCGCTGAATCATGGAATATCTTGAATTTTAGGGCTCATGGGTGTGATTGTACATGTTGGATTTTAGTCTCAGTATCCCATAGTGCAAAGAAATAGCTCCATATCGACTTTGAAGATTTGATGGTGTTGCTTAGGATTTTAGCCATTTTCTGGAAAGTGTTTTCTGGTAAATCTAATTATTCAACCAGCAGTATATTCTGGGCAAAAGTATTTGCCGTAGATTTTGTCATTGATAGAGCACGTTAGAGGTTCTTTTTATTTCTTCATTTTTCTTGAAAGAGAGGGCAACAATATCCGATATAATTTCTTTCAGTGAGCTAAAAGATTTTACCGAGTCAAAAGCAAACAGTGCAAACAGGCACTAAAGTCGGTTTGAGGTTGAAGCACAAAGCACATTTAAAGCTTAGGTTTAGAGAAAAAGCCATCATTGATTGCTATTGTTCTTTTGGATTTTCAGTTAAATTGTCATTACCTCTTTTTGTCAATTAGATCTGCGAAAACCATCATTTTTGGAGTATGTGCTTTTCATAATATTTTTTTGAACTCCAAAAAAGTAAAAGTAAAATTGAATTTGCACCAAGTAGCAAAAAAGGAAAAAGGGAATGGACATCAGTCATGACTTAGAAAAAGTTGATTCAGTGCCAAACAAAAACTCATCTCCCTGGTTATGGTTCTATATGAAACTCAAAGACTATATTTGTACCTACATATGGTTTATGCTAGAATGTCTTGAGAACTTAAAATGTATCTGTTGTTTGGAATTCCTAATTAAGGCTGATTAGTAGCATAACTACCTCCTATTATATATGGTAAAGTAATTCTGAGGTAAGCTTCACATTTTGTGAAGAGCTAGCCACTAGGAACCTTTAAGCATCTAAATCATAAAGAAAAACAAGATACAGTTTTTATCTACACTTCTGAGAAATGCGGGTGCTTTTTTGATCTTTTACTAACTCCCTCTTCTTAAAGAGGGATTACCGATCACAAAGTGCTCCCTGGTTAGTGTTTTGGTAGGGGCAGGTTTGCTACACTGCGTTCCTCTTGCTTGCTTAGCTTTATTAAAGAGAATGATGCCTGTGTGTGAATCAGAATGAACCTCTAATGGAAATGGGTCATTCTAATGTTGTATGCTTGGGTGTGTATTTGCTAACCGTCCCAAACAAAGAGAAAAGGTATGTGAGCAAAAAGTGAAAAATAAAATAAAATCATTTAATCCAGTTATTTGGATTAAGGTATTGGTTCTACAGTGGATTGCGCCATTCATTCTTCTACCTTCGTAGATATTGTCTTCACTTGTTATGTCGAAGTGCTTCTATAGCGACCCAGCGCTGACTCTTGCACCGCTGGAGCAACTTCTTCTCTCATCCTTCCTAAATGTTGCTCTTATACTTACTTAAGAACAAAAAGTGCTTCTATAGCGACACAATCATCTATCTGATTTGTTTTTTATGCAGCTGTGGCAGTTGTGGGTATGAGTTAAATCTTAACTCATCAAGTCGCAATACTGCTTCCATTGGGTCCAAGTATGGGAAGTCCATTAAGAAAGGGATGATCTCCTTCTTGTCCATTGATGAGAGCAGATTTACCCAGGTTGATGAATTCAAGTGTGTACCGTTCTTTTTCTCCAAACGTTCTTGGGGCTTGTTCCAGCGGCGAACAAAACTTCAGTGCAGAAAATGTGGTAACGATATTGGAATTGCTTATGATGATAGTGCTTCTTCTTACCCACTTGTAGCTGATGCATCAGATACAGCCTCCGGTAGTGAAATAACCAGTCATAGGAAATACGATATCAAAATCCGGTCGTTGCAACCGTCTTCCTCAGCATCGGGTACTCCTCTCCCTGAGTGATATATAATGCTTGTGAATAATTCTTCTGTTTGGCATGTATTTATGATCATGCAATAGCACTTTGCTGGAATTTTAAAATTCGAGGTGCTTTTTAGTTTCCTGTTATATTACTTATCAAGTAAATAAGACTGATCAGATTACAGGCTTGGTTGGAGGATTTGTATAATTTTCTTGCTATCCATCTCTCAAGAGGTGGGCAAGCACTCTTTTGGGGGATGTAGTTTGTATTTTGTACATAAGGAACAGAACTGTCAATGAGGTGTGGATTTGAAGCAGCTAAGTTTAGCATTTGTCATTTTTGATTGTGTTTTGAATATCTATCAAGCAATCTTCAAGCTGTCACAACTTACGTCTATAAATTCATGGCTACTTGGATCAGTGCTTTCTCTCTCTCTCTCCCTCTCTCGCGCACACAAACACACACACGAGGGTGGTCTTAGTTGTTACTCTTACGTATTTTACGTGCTTTTTCTAGTTTGTGTATTGCTTTCTTCTCCCTTGTTTGTCTCAACACATTCTAATTGAAAATTTAGTTGATCGTTGGCTGTCACAATTTAGTAGTCTCTCTTCACCTAGTCGTGCTAAACATCCTTACAAGCTTTGGATTCTTCTCATCTCTGATCGAGAAAGAGGTTACGAAGTAAGTGAAACTGTATCTCCCTAGCTCTTCTCGTTGGTGTCTGATGTTTAACTTGTTCGTATATTTATCTCTTAGATGACTTGATCATATGAAAATTCATATAAGCTGTTCTTGTTACCTTATAGCTTCCTTTAGTTTTCCTTTCTCGAGTCATCCTTTTAAATATTATTCATAGGTACCCAAGAAAAGACTATTAATTGGACTTTTCAGCCATTATGGACCACAAAAGCCCAGTCCACACCCTACAAATAGTGCAACAAGATCGTACACAAATTCTAGCATGAAATTTGGAGTTCATTCAGGTAGTTTTGAGTCGAGAGTGTATTGGATATCACTTTTCCACCTTCATAATTTATTTGTGAGATCACATTAGTATGTTGTTATTTTGGTATTAACATAATTATGGTCAATACTACAGACTCCTTCAATATGTGTCTCGTACTATTGAGACTCTTCCCCATAGTAAGTTCTAAAATCGATCCATAAAGGAGAAATAGAGCTGCCTTCTTCATATTTTTTTTCTTTCGAATTTCCCATCCAATATTCGATATCTCTGTATTGGAGATTAATTAAATTTAAATCAAGCATAGCAGGGCTCATTTTTAGAGGCGACACTCTCAAGTCTCAACAATTTTTTTCATTCTCATAGGTTTGAATCTGATGTTGGTCCTTTCTTCATGGAGGGATCACAATTCACAATTATTACACTACAATCAAACCCATGTTGGTCCTTTCTCCATGTTAGATTGTCTGATCACAAACTTAAAGAATAATTTACCAATCAACGTTCTATATAAATATCTGTAACGCTAAATATTTTTGCGACAATACTAAAAGAAGAATTATTTCCACTAAATGTCTCTTTCATTGTAGCGCGGGTAAATGGTAATCAATTTTTCCACAGAGATTAGGTGTTAGAAAAATTGAAACAAATTAGGTGGTAAAGTGGTTCATCTTCTTAATAGCTATTGATGTTGAAAGGACCCTAAGCTAGCTAGTTCCATTTAATGCCGTATTGCCAATTGGAAGAAGGCACTTTGCAATATTGCCTTTGATTACATATATTTTAAGCTCAAGCACATGTTAGTAGGAAGAACAATTAAACTTCACTGAAAAAGAACTTTGATTTTGACAGCTTTAATTTGGACGTGCATGGTGAGCTAATATTTGGTTCTTCATAGTTCATCATATATAATGCTTTCTCCCTTTCGTTTACTTGTCCGGTATACTAAAAATAATTACTTGTATTTTTTTTAAAATCTTATTACCCTTTGTTCTCGACCTTATTGGAAATATAGATACGTCTACTTTAAAATAAACACTTGATTAAAGTTTTTTTAAGGTGAGTGCAATTGAACAAGTAAAAAAAATCAAAAAAGTATATTATGTAACATTATAAAGATTTTGCACGCACTTTAAGAACGATATAAATAGCTTTTAATTATAAGAGACATATTCGTTGTTGATAAATAAAAGAGAATACTTATTTAAGAAATCATTTTTTTAATCTCTTTCCTTAAATGTCTTACTACACTATACATGAAAAAAAAAGACTTTCATATATGTTTTTAAAAGATAATAAATTTATTTTGTCAAAACAATCAATATTTAGAACAAAAAATATATACTACTACTAATTAATATTGCTTATTTACTCTTTTATGTTGATATACTTAGGTGTACAACAAACAAAACTGTCACTCATATACAACAACATATCTAGGTCACAATCATCAAGATTACGATTTTGATATAATGATGTTTAAAGTGCCAATAATTCATTTTTAAAATTTTTTATCTCTATTTGCCGTCCAAAATGAGAAGAACAAACTATAGGTGTTGAATGATTAATGGTGACAAATGTGTAAAATTAATCTTAATCAAACACATGACTTGATGTTGACTTTGATTTATCAATTTGCCTCATCGACTTATTAGCCTGTCGGCAAGACTCAAATTTTTGCACCTATGGAACTAACAGAAGAACTACTAAAAAGAAAAAGGATAAAGTTACGGATCGAATCGATCGTTAAAAATAATTATAATGATTAATTAACGAGAAGAGTATATAAGTATGTATAATATGTGTATACAAATAAATATATATTTATCGATTATTATTTTAACGAAACGTGATAAGAATTAATCCCAAAAAAAATATAGAAGATAAAAACACATTCCTCACACGTAACGTATAGTGTCATTGTTATATATCAACTTAAGTAACTTCAACATCACTGTATAAATACACGTGTACTCACTAAGAGAAACAAACCAACTAACTCTTAACTAACTAAGCTAATTGATCAATTTACATGAAAAGAACAAAGCTACAAAATTAAATATTGCATATTTTTTCTCAAAGGAGTAATCCGTTCAAAGAGGGGCTCACGTCTGATTAGCTAGTTAGTGAAACAATAGTTGGATTGTGCTCTTTGTGGGACTTAATTCAACACCTTATGACACGAGCTGACAACAACCATAAATACATCACCTTTGGCCATGTCATGAATTTTTGTCTTACCATGCTTGTTTATTGGTAAATTTTTGTAAAATTATTAGTAGCTAATTATAATATTGATACTAAGAAGGCAGGAAATTTAAAAATTTAGGCTTTTTAAAGGTTTGAAATTAACAATCGACATCAAATGTATATTTGGTTCTTCCATTGAATTAAATTTCTTGCTACATATACTGTTGCTTAGCTGTACGTCGTAGTGTCACAGTGTCAAGGCACTATCAATAACATGTTGCTAAATAGATGGATCTTATGAAAATTCATGATTATAAAAACATATCGAATTAAAAGTTGGATGCTATTATAAAAATATATATCGAGGCTAGACGGAAATTGATATTTTGAGTGTCATGCATAAGGGAGCTAATTAATTGTAAGATTCATCTATCGAGCTTCAAATTCAAACAGTACTATAATGACAAAATAAACTCCTTAATTAAGAGAACAAAGAAGAGGTTTAAGTTGTAAGTAATAATATAAACTCGTAATTGTAAATTGCTGATTTCTAAGATTATTTATAAAATATAGTTGTACTAGAGCCATCGAATTAATTGTCCTAAAACCACATATTGCGATAAATAGACCACTCATGACAATTATCAAGATTTCTTTAAAGTAATTAATTAAGATAAGGTATGCGGTGGTCAGTAGTGCAATAATGTTAAATGTAGATTTTTAATATGGGGCACTTGGGATCACTGGTGGCACACACAATTTTCCACTTTACATTAATTGATATGACTTAGTTTTCATGTACATTCAAATTCACTATTTGGAAAATCATGATAATTTCACAACCACAAATATTTGGATATTAGAGCATTCATTTCTGGTCCAAATCAAGAGATTATTTGATACGATTAGGTTCAGTCGATCTTTTATTTTCTTTTGACATCTCTAAATAAAATGATTCATGAATTTATTCAAACAGTACTAGAGAAGTTGGCACTTTTCCCAGAGGCGGATTCACCTTTGAGGTAGTGGGACACGTGCACCTATTAATTTTGAAAAATTTATGTGTATAATATAACATGTATATTTCTAAATAAGGATCAATTAATTATATGTGTACATTGTAACTCATGAATCAAGTTGTTTAAACACTATCTGTTGCTCTTCTTTGCGACTTGTGTATCCTGAGATTGATTATGGACGTTGCATTTTCTTCTCGTCAATTTTTTTTCTTCCAAAAAAGGCGTATGAAGAAATCTCAAGTGTGATTCGAACTAGTAATCTCAAAGTATACACTAAGGGTCAAGACCATCCAACTATAGAGTGAACTATGTTACGTTTAGTTTAATTTGTATTTATATATACACTCAATTTTATATTTATTTGACAATAATTTTCGATCAATTATCGATACTTTGACTAACCCGTATCTACTCTTAGTAGTTCTCCATTATCTTTAAATCTTGAATTTGCTTCTGATTTTGCCCCCACCCCCTCATCCGTCTCCCTCTTATTCCGAGCATGCGTTAATGTGCTTGCTATGTGAACAATATAATAGATAAGAAAACAGAACTAATTCAAATTCATAACGATATACCCTTAAGATACCCTTGCGTAGTTCCTAGGCTAGCTCTCCATGGGTTATTTTATGTGTGTTTAAGATTAGAATTCAAAATATTTAATTAACAATGAATGGATTCCTTAAATTGCTTATATTTTGATTGTTTAGCAAAATCCTTTGTCATTTGATAATTCTGTCCATTTAATATTTAACTTGTAGGGGGAGGCACAAAACAACACAAGTAGGATACAACACCTACTAGGATCGACTTCAAGACAATCAACCAAATATACTTCACCAATTTCCAAAAGAAATTCACCACTATATTAACCAAGCTCAAATCAGCAACACATCAACTAAATCACAAGCAAATATGAATTATAAATATGCAAGTGACACACGAGATTTATACGTGGAAAACCCCTTCGGTATGAAGGATAAAAACCACGGGACTTATAGGAGTCCACCCTTCTTCTTCTCTTATTATGCAAATTGAGGGTAAAAACACCCAAATAAGTCTACAAGGATGTCACAGCCCACCATCAACAACATACATAAGAGTTAACACAAAAGAGAAGAGAAATTGGGAAATATCACCCAAAAAATGCAGATTACACCAGCTGCAATAACAGACGATCAAGAACTCCGATTGACGATCTGAACGGTCAATATGTAGTGCTATGTGTTGTGAACCAGCTGTGAAAATTTCAGTACGATCCAACGGTCGGATCTCTGGAAAACTGAAATTCTGTCAAGGCTCTCAAACCCTCTCTCAAAAAATCTGCTCTATCTCTCTCTATCTCACACACTCTCTGTTTTTCTTCTGTTTTTCTTCACGTCAAAACAGACCTTTTAAGCCAGACAGCAGCTCCCCCAAAAGACCTCTAGAAGAAGTCAACAAAGCCCAAAATATATGGGCTTTCACATAAAAAAAAATATATCAAATGGGCTGGACCCTTAACAATCTCCCCCTCCAGCCCAGTTCGGGGAGACCAAACATGAAAGGTCATCAAGAAGACATACCTGCAAGCTTGGAACAAAATTCAAGCTTGCTTCGAGGGACCACCTTTGTCAACATATCAGCACCATTCTTGTTGGTGTGAATCTTCTTCAACTTCATTAGTTGTTCTTCAATGACAACACGCAACCAATGATATCTCACATCAATATGCTTTGTGCGAGCATGGTACATGCTGTTTTTGCTCAAGTCCATAGCACTTTGACTATCACAAAACACAACATACTCGCTTTGCTTCAATCCTAACTCTTGAAGGAAACGCTTTAACCAAAGCATTTCTTTGCTTGCTTCCACTGCTGCTATATATTCTGCCTCGGTTGTAGACAACGCTACACACTTCTGTAGCTTGGATTGCCATGAAATGGCTCCCCCTGCAAATTTGAACAAGTAACCCGAGGTAGACTTCCGGTTATCAAGATCTCCAGCCATGTCAGCATCCGTAAATCCCTCAAGAATAGGCTCACCACCTCCAAAACACAAACTCAGATTTGATGTGCCTCGCAAATATCTTAAGATCCACTTTACAGCTTCCCAATGAACCTTGCTCGGATTTGCCAAGTATCTGCTAACCAATCCAACAGCATGTGCTATATCCGGTCTTGTACACACCATGGCATACATCAATGAACCAACAGCAGAGGAGTAAGGAATATGAGACATACTTTCCTTTTCTTTATCGGTTGTAGGACAACAACGCTTGCTCAACTTAAAATGGGCTGCAAGTGGTGTATTAACTGGCTTGGCATTCTTCATATTGAACCTTTCAAGCACCCGTTCAATATACTTTTCTTGTGACAACCAAAGCTTACCAGCTTTTCTATCACGAGCAATTTCCATACCAAGAATTTGCTTCGCAGGACCCAAATCTTTCATATCAAAGGACTTTGACAAATCCTCTTTCAACCTGCAAATCATCTCAACATCTTGTCCCACAATCAACATATCATCAACATACAAGCAAAGGATAATGAAGTTACCTTCAGAGAATTTTCTAAAATACACACAAGGATCTGCAGTAGTCCGCTTGTACTCATTACTACTCATGAAGGAATCAAACTTGTGATACCATTGCCTTGGTGCTTGCTTGAGTCCATAGAGACTCTTTTTCAACTTGCAAACAAAATTCTCTTTTCCCTTAACTTCAAATCCTTCTGGCTGCTCCATGTAAATCTCCTCATGCAAATCACCATGTAAGAAAGCAGTTTTAACATCAAGTTGTTCAAGTTCAAGATTCAAACAGGCAGCTAGTCCCAAAATCATACGAATGGAAGTCATCTTCACCACTGGTGCAAAAATCTCATCGAAGTCGATGCCCTTTTTCTGATGGCATCCCTTCACCACTAATCTTGCCTTCCGCTTCACTAGCTTGTTGTCAACTTTCTTGTTCTTAAACAACCACCTGTTCTTCAAGACTTTCTTCCATTTTGGAGGCTTCACCAAGTCATAGGTTTCATTCTTCTTCAAAGAGTCCATCTCCTCTTGCATAGCCTTGAGCCAATGGTCTTTGTCTGAATGTGACAAGACCTCTTGAAGGCTTTCAGGCTCCCCCTCATCAGTGATTAGGATGTATTCTGAACTTGGATAAAGTCTTGAAGGTTGACGAACTCTGGTCGATTTTCTAAGTGTTGGCTCTTCTACCTGTGGGCTGGATTTCTCCCCCTGATTAGAAGACTCTCCATGTTGAACATCTACAGCTTCATCATCAGGTTGTGGTACAACAACATCAGGTTGTACCTCTTCAATATGGTCATGTTCATGAGCAATTTCATGACCATCCTCTGGAGCATCACCTGTTAATTGATCATCTGAAGCAGAAACATGAGGCATGGGCATATCAATAACATCATGAGAGAAATTAGAATAATAAGTCTTATCAGCACCCAAGAGATGAAAACCCATCTCGTGCTCATAAAAGACAACATCTCTACTTCTCACAACTTTTTGCTTTGCTGGATCATAAAGTCTGTAACCAAACTCTTCATCACCATATCCAACAAACACACAAGGAGAAGTCTTGAAATCAAGCTTCAATCTATGTTCCTTCGGCACATGCATAAAAGCCTTGCATCCAAACACCCTCAAGTGAGAATAAGAGGGGTCTTTCCCAAACCAAACTCTCTCGGAAATATCAAACTCCAAAGGAACTGATGGTGCTCTATTTATCAAATACACAGCAGTTCCAACTGTTTCACCCCAAAATGACTTAGGAAGATTGGACATTCTAAGCATGCATCTCACTTTCTCAATAATGGTTCTATTCATCCTTTCGGCAACGCCATTGTGTTGTGGGGTACCCGGTTCTGTTCTCTTATGTCGAATGCCATATCTTGAGCAATATGCTTTAAACTCATTTGAAGTGTATTCACCTCCATTATCAGTTCGAAGACGCTTCAGTTTGCAATCTGTCTCCCTTTCAACCATTGCATGAAACTTCTGGAAGATACCGAACACCTCACTTTTGTGCTTCATCATATAAACCCAAGTTCTCCGAGTAGCATCATCAATAAAAGTAACAAAGTATTTGTTACCACCAAGTGATTCCACCTCTATGGGACCACACACATCAGAGTAAACCAACTCTAACTTCACTTTCTTTCTTGTAGATGTCCTCGGAAAAGAAACTCTGTGTTGCTTTCCTGCTAAACAATGATCACAAGGGTCAAGTGAAATAGTAACATCAGCAGGAATAAGAGACTTACCGGCCAACAGCTTTATACCCTTCTCACTAACATGCCCCAATCTTCGGTGCCATAAGTTAGGAGAAGTTTTCTCCTCAATAGCATTCAACTCACCACTACACACTTTCAAATGTGTCTTATACAAGGTGCAACAAAGCTTGCCACGAGCAACAGTCAAGGAACCCTTAGACAATTTCCATTTACCCTCACCAAAAGTGTGCTTGTAACCCTCTTCATCAAGTACGTTAGCAGACAATAAATTGAGGCTAAATCTGGAATGTGGCGAACATCTCTCAACGTCAAATAGCACCCAACATTGGTTTGGACTCGAATATCTCCAATGCCAACAATACTTGCTGAGCTCTGGTTCCCCATCTTCACACTACCAAAATCTCCAGCTCGGTAGTCAATAAAGTACTCCTTATTAGGAACACAATGATAGGAAGCTCCTGTATCAATAAGCCATTCAGTGTCAGAACTATCAACATGACAACACTCTCCAATAGCACATATCAAAGAAACACGATCATCAGAACTAGAAGTTGTAGCAGCTGTATTCTTGTCATCACCCTCTTTATGATGGTCATTTTTCTTATTTTGCTGGTCTCTTTTCAACTTGTAGCAAAACTTTTGAATGTGGCCAGGCTTGCTACAATAGTGGCATATCGTAGGTTCTCTCCCATCCTTGGACTTTGACCTATACTTTGACTTGCCACGCCCTTTGGGACCTCTACTCTTGCTTCTTCCTCTATTCTCTACCACAAGTGCCTGCGAAATATCAACACCCATCTCCTTCTTCTAAGCTCTTCATTGAACATGCTCTCTTTGATGACATCCAATGAAAGCGTACCATCTGGAGCTGAGTTGCTGATGGACACAACCAAAGTTTCCCAACTGTCTGGCAAAGAACTCAAGAGGAATAAAGCCTGCAACTCATCATCAAGAACAATTTTCATAACAGTCAACTTGTTAATAATATCTTGAAAGTCGCTAAGATGCTCAGAAACAGACTTCCCTGGCTTCAACTTGAGATTAACAAGCCTCTTAATCAACGAGGCCTTGTTATGAGCGTTCTTCCTCTCATAAAGACCCTCCAATTTTCTCCATAGTTCAAGCGGCTCAGTCTCCTGGGATACATGATTGAATATGCTAATATCAATCCACTGTCTGATTGTCCCCAAGGTCTTTCTCTTCAGCTTTTCCCATTCTTTATCTATCATCTTCTCTGGCTTAGTGGGCTGGTCATCTTTCTTTGTTTTATCCACATCAATTGGGTCAAACAAATCCTTGCAATATAGCAAATCTTCCATCATCGGACGCCAAATGGAATAATTGGTTGATGTCAGTTTAACCATAGAGTTATTTCCATGCTCCATGTCTATGGTTTAACACTCTGCTCTTGATACCAAATGTAGGGGGAGGCACAAAACAACACAAGTAGGATACAACACCTACTAGGATCGACTTCAAGACAATCAACCAAATATACTTCACCAATTTACCAAAAGAAATTCACCACTATATTAACCAAGCTCAAATCAGCAACACATCAACTAAATCACAAGCAAATATGAATTATAAATATGCAAGTGACACACGAGATTTATACGTGGAAAACCCCTTCGGTATGAAGGATAAAAACCACGGGACTTATAGGAGTCCACCCTTCTTCTTCTCTTATTATGCAAATTGAGGGTAAAAACACCCAAATAAGTCTACAAGGATGTCACAGCCCACCATCAACAACATACATAAGAGTTAACACAAAAGAGAAGAGAAATTGGGAAATATCACCCAAAAAATGCAGATTACACCAGCTACAATAACAGACGATCAAGAACTCCGATTGACGATCTGAACGGTCAAGATGTAGTGCTATGTGTTGTGAACCAGCTGTGAAAATTTCAGTACGATCCAACGGTCGGATCTCCGGAAAACTGAAATTCTGTCAAGGCTCTCAAACCCTCTCTCAAAAAATCTGCTCTATCTCTCTCTATCTCACACACTCTCTGTTTTTCTTCTGTTTTTCTTCACGTCAAAACAGACCTTTTAAGCCAGACAGCAGCTCCCCCAAAAGACCTCTAGAAGAAGTCAACAAAGCCCAAAATATATGGGCTTTCACATAAAAAAAAATATATCAAATGGGCTGGACCCTTAACATAACTCGCAAACATCATCATTTCAAACAATAAGGTTTTCATAATTATGCTAAGCTATTCAAATATCGGTAACAATTGATTAACTATTTGAATCTACATTTATTAATCTACTAACTATATTTTAGTAATTATAGATATATATTTCATATTTTCCAGTTGTTACTCTTGCTTTCATGGTCTTATATTGTGCTGACTGAGACAGTGAGAGTGTGTTAGGTAGGAGGAAAACATTTTCTTCTAATTTTTCATATTTATTTGATTGGTGAAGATTTTTTAAAAAGAGGAAAGTGATTTCGCTTTGGGAGAGGAAAAATAAGTTTTACTAATGATATTCCGTATTAAACGTGTCTTTCTTCAACACATCTCATTCCCACCCATGTAGGTTGTATAGCGCCTATTCCTATCCTCACCGCGACCTCTCATAATATTTATCTAGATAATATTTTCGCTTGAATATAGAACACAAAGAAAAAATGTGCTTACGTACGGAAAACATTCATACACGAGAGTCAACTTTAAGAAAAACAATATACGTAGTATTATTCACACTCATGCAAATTAAAGTAGGTGCACAACATCATAGACAAGAGTACTGTAACACACATACAAATTATTTAGGTGCATGCTGAGTACGTATTAATTAAAGGATAGATTGATCAGCACCACAACAAATACTATATGTTATGACAAGAGAATTAATTAGAAGAAATGATGCTTCTTCTTTCCCTCAGCTTCCTCCTCTTCTTCTTTTGCTTCTTTCTTCTGATGATGTTCATGGAATGCAAATCCACCAGCACCAACTGCAGCTACTGCTGCTATCTCTTCCTCTATCTTGTGCTTGTGTGCATGCTCTGGATCTTTCTCTGCCTTGTGCTTCTCATGCTGAAATTTCATATGCCATATCGAAGATTAACGTAGGAAAATTTCATTTAATCTTGTAATCTCATACATATGCATTGTCACGTGGAAAGTTAGAATTAAAGAATATTTACCAAAGCAAAGGCACCAGCAGCAACAGCTCCAAGTCCCCCAAGTTCTTCAAGATGCTTGTGATGTTTCTTCTCTTCCTTGTAATCCTCAGAAGTTTTGGTTTCACGATTATCATTCTCTTCATAATTAGTAGTAGTCTCAGATGAGTAGGCACCAACTCCTCCACCATAGCCACCTTCCTCATTACCATAACTTGTTTTCTCACCATATTTGTTGTCATCTCCTCCACCATAACTAGTTTTCTCACCATACTTGTTTTCATCTCCCCCACCATAACTTGTTTTCTCACCATATGTATTATCTCCTCCGTAGGAGGTAGGTTTTTCGCCATATGTATCATCACCATAACTAGTTTTCTCACCATATTTGTTGTCATCTCCATCACCATAACTTGTTTTCTCACCATATTTATTGTCCTCTCCATATGTGGTAGTTTTTTCGACATATGTATCATTATAACTAGTTTTTTCACCATATGTGTTGTCTCCATAAGTGCTAGTTTTTTCGCTGTCTTCATAGGTTGTTTCTTCATATGTAGTTTTCTCAATGGGGGTGTCTTCCTCTTTGTTCTTGTGGTGGTTAAAGAGACCACCAAAGTGATGTTTCTTTTCTTCAGCCATGATGTTTTTTGGTGACAATTGTGTATGGAAAAAATGTAGTAGTAGAACAAAATACTTTGGGATGTTTTTTTCTTGTGAATATTGAGTGGTATTTATAAGTATTTGGCCTATAGGAGGTGAAGTGGGGACTAACTAATTAGTTTGTCCAATGAACGTGTACAAGTTCTTATCCAATATTCATGATTTATATTTTCCATGATGGAAGATTTTCAATCCAAGTGGCAAAAATAATGGACCTAAGCTTAATTCAATTGTTAAAATCAGCACAGCTGATATGATGTATGACTTGCTTTATTCATTTTGTTTGTTTAATGTGAACTAACTTTATCTTTGTTTTTCCCCCGTAATTAACGTCTCTAACTATATGATATTCTTTTTTAAAAAAGAAATTATGTGTTCAAAATGTTGCTTGGTGAATAAAAATTATTGATATGACATAGTTTTTTTTAAAAAAAATTTCATTTCGTCTTAAACTATGTACAAATGGATTAAATGGTGCCATATAAGTTGGGACGAAAAGAATATTTAATTTTAATTTTCATAGGACATATTTTCATATGACCAAATGTGTTTTTCTATGTTCAACTGAAAAGCCAAAATCCCCTAATTTTAAGTCCAAGAGATACTTTTGGGGATGAAAGATGTGTTAGGATTACTATGGTTTGAAATACAAGTCATTTAATTGAAAATATAGGATAATGTCCCCCACAGTACTCCTACTCTCATGTTTGGCCGTAAATTATCACATCAATACGCGTTTACTATATGCTTTGATCAATTATTTTTATTCAGATTTCAGATAGTCTTTGTCATAACGTTAATTAATTGAACATTACTGTTACTAACAGTTTGGCCATAAATTTTCTAAATAATATTTGGAAAAAATTTAGCAAATAATGTTTGTCCATATAATTTGTTATTATTTGACAAATATTTTTGATAAATATTCCAAATTTTCAAATACTAGTTTTTTCTAGTATTTGGGTCAAACCTCATTATTTGGGATATTTTGAAAATTAAGCTAGCGTTTGGCCATAGATTTCCAAATATTCTTGGCAAATATTATTTGAGTGAAAATTTGGGTGAAATTTCACCATCTGTTTGGCCATAAAATTTGGGAAATATATTTCAACTTTTTAGAAAAATATGATTTATACCCACAAGTTTTAAAAACTATCAAAACTAACTAAAAGTTTGTATTACAAGTCAATTGAATGTTCGTTACAACAATAACAAATAATGTCCATGACACTAAAACAATGTGGTAATTTGGAGTGAGTGCAACAAGAATTATTCCATGTATCGTGAAGCAAACAAAGTACATGACTTTGTTACCTAAAGCCAATTTTTAATAATTTTCATCAACAATCATATCATTATTTAATATTCACTAAATATTTCATCACTATTTTGGTGTTCACGTAAAAAATGATGTAATACAACGCAAGCAACAACTAGAGAGGGTGTTTTTGTAAAAGATAAAAGATTGGGGTAAAATTTTAATTTTCAAAATATCCCAAATAATGAGATTTGGCCCAAATACTAGAAAAAACTAGTATTTGGAAATTTGGGATATTTACCAAAAATATTTGCCAAATAATGACAAATTGTATGGACAAACATTATTTGCCAAATTTTTCCCAAATATATTTATGGCCAAACGGGCCCTAAAAGTTTACCCAAATCTTTTATCTTTTACAAAAACACCCTTTCTAGTAGTTGCTTGCGTTGTATTATATAATTTTTTACGTGAATATCAAAATAGTGATGAAATATTTAGTGAATATTAAATAATTATATGATTGTTGATGAAAATTATTAAATATTGGCTCTAGGTAACAAAGTTATGTGTTTTGTCTACTTCACGACGTATGGAATAATTCTTGTTGCACTCACTCCAAATTGCCACATTGCTTTAGTGTCATGGACACTATTTATTATTGTTGTAACGAACATCCAATTGACTTGCAATACAAACTTTTAGTTAGTTTTGATAGTTTTTAAAACTTGTGTGTATAAATCATATTTTCTAAAAAGTTGAAATATACTTCCCAAATCTTATGGCCAAACACATGGTAAAATTTCACCCAAATTTTTACTCAAATAATATTTGTCAATAATATTTGAAAATCTATAGTCAAACGCTAGCTAAAAGAAAAAAAGAAAAGATAGAGAAACATAAGAATTTGTTAATCTTTCAAATAATGTCACGTTATATGAATATTTAAGATCCTATTAAAAGCACAAAGAAAAAGTTGGAAATCACACTTGGACATGTTGAATATTTTGAACCCTATTTAATCCCCAACCACTCCCCACATGAAATGTTTGATAGATAGTAATTATTTCTCTTAACCATACAAAGAAATTTGGGATCGTTTAGTTGGAAAAATGTTATTTTGAATTGATTATTCTGAGATAAGTTATTTCATCATGTATATGAAACAATTTATTCTATCGCTAAGTATAAATGGTGAAATAAACAAGTCATAACCGTGTAATATTTCCAATCAAACAAAAAATTTAATAATACTCACATTTTATCCTCAAATTATTTTACTTTATATCTCACCTGACACGATTCGTTAAAATAGTGATAGCGTCGGCATTATGATTATTTTGAGGAGTGTCGGCAAAAGCTTTTTAGTGGAATAGTATATTTGTATGCTAGTCTTTAATTTGTTGGTTTATTGTCTTTGTCCGTCTAACTGCCATTCTAAAGCGAAAAGCCCAATCCTCTCCTCTTCTCCACCCACAACTTCTTTTTTTTCCGTCTAATATTTCATATTTATATTAAAATTTAATTAATTTAATTTTATGTATTTTCAAATTCTATTTGAAGGAGATAGTTTCAATTAAATTTTTTTTCATAGCTAAAAATTAATTCAAAACCATTAACTAGAAATAAAAAAATTCCAACAATCTTACCACAATTCATGTCGGTAAACCAAAGCTAAGCCCCTACTCCAAAAAAATATAAATATAAATAAAATAATTTAGTACTTTAATGGTAGGCATATTTTGATGGTTAAATTTGAAGTTTTGAACAATAAATTACTTTAAAAATAAAACTAAATTAAAAATTTCAGATATTAAGGGACAAATGTCAAAGTTTTGATGAAAAAAATGTTTGATAAAAATTGTATGAATTATTATATCACACCAAATTGCCCCTTCTGTATATCGCTATCTTTACAACATTTTCCAAATTTAGATACAGGAGAAACCTACCTAATAATCCTTTTATCCATTCAAAAGAGACATTTAATGATAATAATCTTTTTGGGATAATTTTATTGAAAATATTTAATTGAGTTACTATTATTGTATCCGAGTCATTATAATTTCTAATAGTATGTATATAGATTATTGATTATAAATACTCATGTTATATTATCGGCACTTAATATAATATAATATTGATATTTGGTATTTCTGGTTTCTATTTTATTTTTATTTTATGTCATTGGATAAAATGTCATAATAATGATATATTATATTTAATAAATAATTTATAATTATTTAAATATTTATATTTTATTTAAGATTATGAATTTTTTAAAATATTAATTAGGATAAAGAAGTGAAAGAATATCCCGTGTGGAATCCGCATAAAGATTAGTTTAATTGGATGGAGCTAGATATTTAGTTATGAGTGTCGACAATTAGTGAGGTGGGGATTTTGATGTGAAATGAATCACAAGAATCTCATACTGTATATATTATTCCGTTTGTAATTGTTTGTCAGAGTAAGATTTTATATTTTCCTTAAGAAAAATTTAATATAAAGTATAATTTGATAAATATAAATTTATTATAGAAAAAAATATCAAAAATATACATATTTTTTAATTGAATAAACTGAAATAATTACTAAGATTAGAACTAAAAAAAATATTATTTTTTAATTATTTAAATTAAATATTAAATTTCGATATTTATTTTTACCATACATGTGAAATAATTCGGAAAGGAAAGAATATAATAATTCACCTCACTTTAGCAGATGAGTCAAATGATCCTTTGAATTATTAAATTGACCTTTTGTCATCATGGCCCTATTAAAATTAGGACGTGTCGGCAAGGTCTTTTTTTTTTAAATTATTTTTTTATAAATTATGATAAAAATTATGGAACAAGGTAACCATTCATTTTATGATAAATCACTATAAGCTTAATATATCTACAAATTATAGTGATATGGGATGGTTAACGGGCTTGGGAATTGGGGTTTGATGAGTGGGTGGAAAAGAGATTATGAACTTATAATGTCACTCGGGTAACCTTTTCTTTTATTTTTACTAGAGAAGTTATTTTCTTCATTTTTAAGAAGTTTGTTTTTCTAAAAATTCACCAAACATAGAAAAATTGAAAAATATTTTTTTCTCGATAGCAAACACATCTGAGGAGGCTAAAATTCATTTCAATTTATGTCTTTACTTTTCCTTGAGTTTTTAGTTCATTTAGAAAAACATAAAAACACTTTTATTTTAATTTCAATTTCTACATGACTTGTTTATATCAAGACTATAATATTAGAATTTTTTTTTTGTTATATTTAGTATATTTTAATTTAAGATTAATCAATCTTTTTTACTTTTTTAAGCTTTGTAGCAAATTAAAATCATAAAAAACAATTGAAAGGAAGGGGGTAATACTTTTCCATTAAGTCTTGTGATTAAGCCACATAATTTACTTCCTCTCACAACACTAGCTAAATAACTCGTTAAATTACAAAATTGACATAATTTATCAAGTTTCTTTGTGTGATCTTCTGAATTTAATTTCTCCGGACTTTAATTAATTTAAAATTTATATGATATAAAATCCATCAAAGAGAGAACTATTTCATATCTTGATTTTTTATATATATATATTCAATATTCGAATTTAAAATCTTGGTTAAGAAGAATTTGGCACGCCATATGGCAAGTTAGAACAATAAATGACGTAAAATAAGTAGTTATTAGTTTTGAGTAGATGAATTGTATACATGGCAGTTGGCACCATGCTTCTTAACATCGAAAAATGACTTGAATTATATGGTATTATCTTTAAGTCTTAACTAATCTCAACCTTAGTAATCTAGAATAATTAAGACAATTATTATTCACTAGTCATTTTGTTTAATACCTCATTATCTAGTCCTGATTTGTTTTCATTTAGTAGATATCTGAATCTGAATGATTTAGATATAATTTAAAAAATAATTAGCTTAATTCATTTGTATCAATTACTTTGAATTCCTCCCTTCTTATCAAAAAATACTAAAGGTGTTGTTTTTAAGAAAAAAGAAGTTAATTAGTTGTTTAATGATTATTTTGAACAATTCATTATTGGTAGATGAATTAAAAATATACTAGCATTTCCGAATTTCAACTATCCTAAATATCTCAAATAGAAGTTCAAAGTTAATTAGCTGTGAATTTTTTCAATAATTATATATTTTTCAGGAAAAGGGATGAATATACTCCAATTTAAAGTGGTTCACAATCCTCATATAATGAATTGGTGCATATATTAGTTCATAATCTAACAAATAATGTATATTTATTCTTTTCGCTAATAAATATTTATTTATTGAAACTATTGTGTGACTTTAAATTAGGGAAATTTCATATATAGCTACTCAAAAAATAGCCTACTTACTCTATGTAGATATACTTTGATAATTAAATCGTGGCTATATTTTATAGGGAGGAGAGAGGCTAGCGAGACTGGGACAGAGAGGAGATAGAGGACAAAAAGTGGGAGAGAGGTGAACTGTATATGTATATCGGTTAGATAATTATATATTATACATATGTATATGTATACATGACAAGAGAGATTGCGGGAGGGAGAAGAGAGGCGAGCGAGATTGGGAGAGGGAGGAGAAGGGCGAGCAAGATTGGGAGAGAGGTGAGTGGGAGAGGCAGAGAAGTGATTTGTATGTGTATATCAATTAGATAATTGTATATTATACATACACATTTGTATATATGGCAAGCGAGATTGGGAGAGAGTGGAGAGAGGCGAGTGAGATTGAGAAAGAGAGGAGAGAAGCGAGCAAGATTGGGAGAGATGTGAGCGGGAGAGGCAGAGAAGTGATTTGTATGTGTATATCAATTAGATAATTGTATATTATACATACGCATTTGTATATATGGCAAGCGAGATTGGGAGAGAGAGGAGAGAGGCGAGTGAGATTGAGAAAGAGAGGAGAGAAGCGAGCAAGAGAGGGCAGAGAGTGGGAGAGAGGTTAATTGTATATGTATATCGATTAAATAATTGTATATTATACATATGTACATATATATTATATTCTTGCGAATTATACATATACAAATGTGACTAATTATACAAATTCGAAGTCAGCTCACATAATTAATGTATAATGTTAATCGCGAATGATAGTTATAACAAACTATAACTATAATGAGTAATTGAATAATATAAATTTATTTAATCGCATAATTTTTCTTCAAAAATATTATCACACCCCTCTTTTACACCTGCAAAATCTGACCCACAAAAATAAGCTCATTTCCTCTTCTAATTAATCATAAAATGAGTTTGGATCGAATATAAATAGATAGAGATAATTTTTTTAGTTAGGTGAATCTGAGTTTGATTGTTAGGGAAAAAATAGATGAAATAATTTTTTCAAAATCATATGATAACTATGAAATTATAAAAAATTATAGTTCTAAAATTATTTTCTTAATCAAAGCGAATGATCAGATTGTCATATTTTTGAGAATTTTTTTTGGGACCAAGTGACACTGGCTCAATCTAACTTTTTTACTATGAGTAGGATGAAATTACACTATCAAATAATTTATGAAATAAAATTATAAATATCTAATTAAATTAATTATCTAAAAAATAAAACGATTGACTCATTATAGTAAATTAAGTATATAAAAGTTGATAATTTTTCAATATAAAATTGCGAGGAAATTATAAAAAAAAACATCATTATTTAGGAAATCAAACAAATCCATTCACTAGAAAACTCATTATTTATTACACCACTTAAAAAAGCAACATTTTACAAGGTAATTCAACAGAAAATTGCGAGGAAAGTCAAAAACACACATGATCATTTTGGAAATCACAATACATCCTTCTTTACATCACACGAGATTGCTAAAATATATTTTGACTTCGCTCTTTTTTTTTAACTCGATCCATTTATAATATCACACTAAATTTATTGTATACACGATATATGATAAGATGACAACACTTATACCAAATATGGAAATTCCACAAATATTAAAAATATAACTAAAATAACAATTTAGAAGAGATGGTGGTGTCCCCCCTCAGCTTTTTTTTCTTCTTTCTTGGCATCTTTTTTCTCATGATGTTCATGGAATGCAAATCCACCTGCCCCAACTGCAGCAGCTGCTGCTATCTCTTCCTCTATCTTGTGTTTGTGTGCATGTTCTGGATCTTTCTTTGCCTCATGTTTCTCATGCTAATTTTATTTTATGTTTATTATCACCAACAAAAGAGGGAAAAAGTAATTAATAAGAGAGACTCTGTTCTAATTCATGTGACATACTTTCATCACCAACAAAAGAGGAAAAAGTAATTAATAAGAGAGACTCTGTTTTAATTCATGTGACATACTTTCATCAGTTGTGATCATGTCGTACAAACAACAACACTTATTTTGAAACGAATGAAGTACTATGTAATTTCAACATCTATATTCTCTATGTCTTTTTTTAAATGAAGAGTTAGAAGTTGTAGAACAATTTTTATTATTACACTATTTTTTGTATAGATGATAGAGAGATACTATAATTAGGTGAACTTAATGTGAAATTAGTGTAAACGTGTTTAGATAGAAAATAAACTCTTTTACTCGCAAATAAAATCATCCTTTCTCTGTTTATCTTCTTTAAATTTTTCACATCCCTTCCTTACATATATTAAGAAATTAAACTAAAAATGTAAAAAGAAAAAGGAATTAAATTATATTAAATAAATAATTGGCTACTCTTCTATCCTTAATTATAGATTTTTGGTATGAATCGAGGAAATAAAATCATTTTAGTAGGAATCAATTTATTCAACTCTCCGATGAAAATCTTAACTAATCGGATGTGACCGATTATGTTCCCGGTAGAAAAACTCTTAAGAGGAAACAAATGATTTTGATCGTAATTTGAATAGAAGAAAATGATTTATATATATAATCGATAATAACGTTTATATATATAAGGTAAGATTATATTAACGTACCAAGGCGTAGGCACCGGCAGCAACAGTGCCAAGTTTACCGATTTGCTCGAGATGTTTATGGTGTTTGATTTCTTTTTCGTAGTCGACGGGGCCCTCCTCCGCCTTGTCCTTGTGGTGGAACAGGTGGTGGTGGTGGTGTTTCTCCTCCTCCATCTGAAACAATCAATCTGTCGATAATTTAGAAAGTGTGTGGTGTTTGATACAAATATGATCTTGTCAAGTCCTCTATTTATAATTAAAATTCATTCATTCACTAATAGTGAACTTAGTCCAAATTAAATTATTGTGCGATGAGGTGGCACTTTGGTATACAATTTATCAACTTATCGTATAAATTATGTAGTATAATCGTGTAAGATAATTTTTACACTATTATTATCTAAAGATAATGACAAGACAACAATATAAAAAATGAGTGAGATTAGTAAATTGTTGAGCTAACTTTTACTATTAAATTAGGTTCAAGGTTTATTTAGTATGGTATTAGAGTCTGACTATTGATGTTGGGCTCTGAATAATTTGTCCACATCATGGAGTACAGTATCTTGGGGGTGAGGGACGGAGAGCGTGATGAATGTAGAAAAACTCACATCAAAGGTGGATGAAGTGACTTAAGCCCTTACATGATCTTGAACAAAAAATTTTTATAAGCTAATTTTTACGGTTAAGTTCAAAGTTCATTTTAAGCGTAAATAATTTTTTTTTAACATCTCTTCACTATTGTTCCATTGACTGCATGCCATCTGCAATGAAAGAGTACTCAACAGATTTTAATTGCTTAATTGCCTTTAGACTATATTTTTCCTTTTTATTAATTCGATATTAATTATCTTTTCCCAATTGCCAATCGTTATCACGTTTTTCCTCCTTAAGTAGGAGGAGGTGCATAATTAGATAGATTAGATTGTGAATCATCAACCAAAATATGGGATTACTTAGAGATTAAGGCTAACAGAACACATGTGACAGAGAAGAAAAACAAACACTATGTCCCTACTACAAGATGGAGATGTCATGTATCTGTCATTCAAGTCAATTTTATGTTTTGCTTTTTCTCATTTCAGTTTTCAAAACAAAAAACTACCTAATTAGACATGCTTCACTACTATATATATTAATATTATTTATACTTTTAAAATATTACATGTTATATCACTAATTAAGAACTTTTTATGTATTTTACACTTACATATATTTTTGTTACTAGATATACAAAAATAAGGAGATAAAGCAAGTGGAATTTGTATGTATCTTAAATATATTACATGTGAAATAAACTAGATACATGTATCTGGAGTGATTCACATGTATCTAGGATATTAGATACACGAGAGAGTGGCGAGCGAGATGAGGAAGAGACGAGGGAGATTTGCTATGTATCCTAGATATATGCTAATACACTTGGTTACAATTTTATCTTTTTTCAAATTACACCTAAATTTGACCTCAAGTAACACGTATTTGAACGTCTTTGGGGCACCAAAATTTAATAAGATATTGCAAACTAAAGTGTAACAAAATAATTAACTCCTAAAATAACGTAATTCATGTGACTCCCCTTTCAAAAACTTCTTAATTATTTTTCAAATCTGAAAATTAACTTGTATTTTGTTATAATAAAGATATCTTGCAACAAATGGCGCTTACTCATTCTATATAATGGGCGGAATTATATGCAAAATAATGTACAAGAAAGCTTGTACCACTAAGTTAAACGATATACAAAAAATATATATACGTATACGATCCTCAGTACTCCCACTATTTTATCTTTTCTTCTTATTTATTTTTCTTTATGATATTTATTTTCTTAGGCCCCACATTTGAGGGGCTCATTTTTTAATAATAATAAAATTATTATGTTTTTTTAATAAAAAAAATATAGTGTCTTTATTTTAGTTCATTTTGGAAACTAAAGAATGTTTCTTTCTTTTTTAATCAATTTTTAAATTTAATTGACATATAATATGTTTAAAACTATCAGATTAAAAATTATTTGGTATATATATAATCCAAAAAATGCGGACATGCATAAATGCTAAGTTGCCAAATTGTGTGACTAATTATCCATTAAATAAATTAGATTTATGTTAGTTGGACTTTCTTTCTATACACAATTGTAAATTAGATCAATTAAGCACGTATGAAACATAAATTTTAAACACATTATCTTATTTAAAATTCAAACAAATAATTAGGTAAAAATATTTTAGAACACATTATCATATTTGATATTCAAACAAATAATTAGGTAAAAATTAATATAAGGGGTATAACTTTGAAGGATCGATTGAATTAGACGATATTATAAGGAATACAAGAGATAATTTTAAAGTAGCCTTTGCAAATTATTTTGATAGAGGAGAGGTCAAATCAACCTAGTTTGGAGCCAAATAGGGCATGGACTTTATTTTGGAATATAATTCTATGATTATAGTCAATATGATCAAGGATATTATCATTTTAAATACTCCAGAAACCACAAGATGAATCACTACACTAAAAGAGGACTTTAGCTGCAATACTTATTGCATCAAAAATATTTAGCGGCATTTAATCACATGTCATTGCATCCAATGTCAGTAAAGCCTTTAGCGACATTTATATGAAGTGTCGATAAATATCAATATCATTGCCACTAAAAGTAATTATTTTTGCGACATTTATTTAGAGGCAATTACTATTGCCATTAAAGCTATCTTAAAAATGTGCTATCAAGCATATTTTGTGATTTTTATAATTGCCGGTAAATATACAACAATGGCCAGTATAAAGAAAACTTGTTTTGGTGGCATTTGCCATGGCAAATAAAATTAGCCATAAATTTCCCCTTGATCCACATATTTAGTCAAACACTTGCAAAATTACAGAGTTAAGCTTCACAGATTAGATGTCTATAAAACTAGCCGTGCAAGACTAGCATAAGAAACAAAGAGATAGGATAAGCCAACACTAGAAAAACATAATCGATAAGAGGGACCGGTTAATGCCATATTATCTCACAATGGAATTTCAAATCACACTCAAATTTAACTCATCTGTAGCAACCAATTTAAAAAATCATGAAATACCATACCTACAAACAACGTTGTACCTACAATAATCTTTTTTCATGATTGTATATTAATCCTTATTATATTTCCAGAGATTTAGGCTATAGTCTCCCTCTATTGTTCTCTCTATATATCTTAGATTAAATAAAAGGTTTACACCATCAAAAGCATAACATTTACATTTTTAAAAAGAACACAAGGAAGAAAAAAAGATTAACATTCAAAAACCAAATTAATGAATAGAATTATAGAAAAAGTGTTACAAGGTGAGATTAACATAGAAACATCCACACTACGAAAACACATAATAGTAGTAACGTTTATTTATTTTATAGGCAGTCCATATATATATATATATAATATATATATATATATATATATATATATATATATATATATATATATTATATATATATTATATATAGCTGCTAAAATGGTAGTAGTAGTTAAATTTAATTAGTGGTGGTGTCCTTTATCAGCAGCCTTTTTTTCTTTCTTGGCATCTTTCTTCTGATGATGTTCATGGAATGCAAATCCACCAGCACCAACTGCAGCTACTGCTGCTATCTCTTGTTTTATCTTGTGTTTCTGTGCATTCTCTGGATCCTTCTTTGCCTTGTGCTTCTCATGCTATATATATTTATTCAACAACAAAACACTATGATATTGAAGAGATATATAAGAGATAAAATACACTTATTATTTTCATTTATCAACCATATATATATGGTGCATTGTCATCTCAAATCATCCGCTTCAAATTATCTGTCATTTCTTTTAGTACTTCTCGATATGTGAAAGTCGATTTTCATTTTATAATGTCTTTTTCATTATATCGACACATGAGAATAATCGTAACTTGTAGTAAATTTTGTAATAGTAGTTGAAAATCTCAATTTTAATTTTAAAACTAATTTTGAGACGAATGAAGTATGACATAAAGGAAAGCCATATGATTTGGGGCGAACTCATGCATCATTAGTCCAACTATTTATCTCCACATATAATAGTACCCCGTACATATCCTATTTTAAATAATTGGACGCATAATTTAAGAAATTAAAGAAAATTTATGACATGTAAATGAAATATAGTATATCGATGAACATAATATATGTTATTATTTACGTACCAATGCGTAAGCACCGGCAGCAACAGCACCAAGTTCACCAATTTTCTGGAGATGGCTATGGTGCTTCACTTCTTTTTTATGATCAACTGGACCACCTTCTTCCTCTTTGTTCTTGTGGTGGAACAAACCGTGATGTTGTTTCTCTTCAGCCATATTAATATTATAATATTTTCTTCTCTAAATTAATTGTTGATTAAACGTCGATAGACTATTATATTGTGCTTTGATATTTTGTTTTTCTGGCTAGATAGTCCATTATTTATAGGCCTATGAATTGTAATATCCAAAAATATTACGTAGTTGGCATGAAGGATGAGAAAATTAGTCCATGAATTAGGTGGCACACATTCAATTTAATTTTTTATATATCACCTTGCTAGAGAAAATTAAATCTGACTTTTTCTGGAAGTATATAATATTCTTTGTAATTACTTGTGTGAACGTTAGAAATTTCAATAATTATTTCGAACTAAGTGGGGGTTTAATTTTGACTAGTGGATGCTATTATTAAGATATATAGATCGACCTGATCAAACAATTCAAGTGGATATTATTATCAAAGGAAAATGTTAGTTTGAAAATTTCCTTTAGTTTATCGAAGTCACAAAACAGATAACGCGTACATGGTTCGGTATTTCACTTTTCAAACTTTTTTTTTTAAAGTCTGCCTGTAGGGGCATTGCTCGACGTTTGGCATTGCTCGACGTTTCTTATAAAGAAAGAAATAGTATTTTTATTATTATCTTCGTTTTAATTAATCATGTGATACTGGTTAATTTAGTGTTATTATTAAAAAAGGAAATAATTATTTTGAAATTTGTAATCTAAATTTTAGATGAAGTCTTAGATATTTGTGCGGCTATAAATTATCAAAATAAGAATTTTTAAGTTAAAAGTTATTTACTCTAAGTGGAAACACAAGTACTATTGAAAAATAAAGGGATAATGCCCAAGTACCCCCTCAACCTATGCCCGAAATCCCAGAGACACACTTATACTATACTAAGGTCCTATTACCTCCCTGAACTTATTTTATTAATAATTTTTTACCCCTTTTCGGCCTACGTGGCACTATCTTGTGGGCCCAACACTGGTTGACTTTTTTTTTCAAACCAGTGCCACGTAGACTAAAAAGGGGTAGAAAATTACTTATAAAATAAGTTCAGGGGGGTAATAGGACCTTAGTATAGTATAAGTGTGTCTCTGGGATTTCGGGCATAGGTTGAGGGGGTACTTGTGCATTATCCCAAAAATAAATGAAGAGAAAGTAAAAGTTCTTCTAAGACGTGTATATTTTAATATATTGTAGTAAAATCTTCACAGACTAGGTAACAATAATTATTTTTTTATAAGTGGTTCAATCGAAAAATTACTTTCTTTAATTTTGATTTATTGTGATATCACCAATGGAATTGGTACAATTTAAAATTATTATTATAACAGTAAATTAAGATTTACGAGGGAAAAACAATATTGTGAAATCAAATTTGACAAGTGATTTCATTAACTTTAGTTATGTCAAATCTTGGGATAATCTTACGGATTTACTAAATTCTTAAGAAGATAAAGAGTTTAAACCATATCGAGGGGGATGAATTTAAAACTCAAAAAAATCTGAGTCATATATGAAGAAACTCAATATGGAGGCTAGAAATCTTATAATTGTGTTCAATGAAAAAAATGACTTATATGATAACTAGTTATGAATGCACTATTATACTTCTCTTTATTATCTTCCTCTGATGTGAGTGTATTTATCCTGTAATGATTTGTGAAGGTTGAGTTTAAATTTTTTGATGAAATCTGTATGTTGTATAAGTGGAGTGTCGAAATTATAAGAGCATCAATCATCATTGTCAAATTTTAGTTATATGCCTGTAAAAGTTGTTTGCTTTCTATGAGAATGAGTTTGTTTGAATTGAGTTATTATATTTTAGAGGAGACAAGTCAAAAATTATATTATTGGACCGATAAAAATCATTCTACAGTGGATAAAATTACCCTACAGTTTAAAGATTGTGAGATATCTGAGACTTAGGAAAAATATTTATGTATTCATTATTTTTAACTATAATTGTAATATATTCACCAACAATTATTATCTCACTTAAAAAGATAATTACAAACATGATATCAACCCGAATTTTGTGTAGAAAAATTCTATTTTGGAGGAGTAAAACTAGTATTTTTTAATTAAAGATTAATCTATTATTAAAATTTAAATTTAAAATCTCTAACTAAAAGAAAATACTTTCACATATAACAAGCATAAGATACATATTATAGCTATAGTTTGCATAACTACACCTTTTGATTTGTATATTTCGCTACAAAAAATCAATTTTATACAAATTGATAAGTTTTATATAAATTCATTTATACATTGTAATTTGTATAATAAAATATGTATTTATATAATTATAAGTTTGTAGGACGAAAATGTATACATCTGTATTTGTATATATATTTTTTTCTCGCTTTATACAAACATAAATACATTTTATACCCAAATATATAAAATGACTAATTATATACCGAATCAAATGACAAAAAATAAATGTTTGCTGCAAATTATAATTAAAATAAACTATGACTATAACATTTAATTTAAATTGATAGTTTACTATTTCATACCATTTTTCCTAAAATTTCTCAAAAACAATCGCTTACTATCCTAACATAATGGTCTTATTAGTTGAAGTTCTTATCATTACAAAGGCCCATTGACAATTCGTTGTGACTTTGGCCTTTGGTTTATGGTTGCTCTCCAAACGAATGTTTTTGATATTTGTTTTCTTCAAATATCACTTTTGAAATTAGATTTATTTAACTAAAGATAAGTCATCATTTCGTTATACATTCGAACATCATAAAATTTTGTAACGAGAATATAACGTAAAGTCTAATAAATTTGTAATAGATTTGTTAGACAACGCGTATATCATCAAATATTAGATGGCAAAGATTGTTAATCATCTACAAAAATATGGAATTACTTAGCTATTAAGGCTAATAGCACGTGGCAAAAGAGAAAAACAAAACATTATGACCCTACTACAACATGAAAATGTCAAGTAGGTAACTGTCATTCAAGTCAAATCTTATGTTTTGTTTTCCACTGCCACCTTCTATGCTTCTACCAAGCCCATCTTAGGCTGTATGAATTTAAATTAGCCAAAAAGTCAATATAAATATTAAAATCAATTAATAATAATAATAATAATAATAATAATAATAATAATAATAATAATAATAATAATAATAATATATCAAAAAAAATTTATTTGTATCACTTATATTTATTAATAATTACAGTTCATTCATAGATTTTTAAATATTTTTAGCAAATATTATTTGAGTGAAAATCTGGGTGAAATTTCACCATGGGATTTGACTATAGTATTTGGGAAATATGTTTCACCTTTTTAAAAAAATATGATTTATACTCATAAGTTTTAAAAACTATCAAAATTAACTATAAGTTTGTATTACAAGTCAATTGGATGTTCGTTGCAACAATAACAAATAGTGTCCATGACGCTAGAGCAATGTGGTAGTTTGGAGTGAGTGCAACAATCATCATTCCATAAATCGTGAACCGATTTTTCATCAACAACCATATCATCATTTTATATTCAACTGAATATTTCATCACTACTTTGGTGTTCACGTAAAAAATTATGCAATACAACACAAACAACTACTATAAAGGGTGTTTTTGGAAAAGACAAAAGTTTGGGGTAAGATTTTAATTTTCAAAATATCCCAAATAATTTGACTCAAATACTAGAAAAAATTAGTATTATGAAATTTGGGATATTTGCCAAAAATATTTCCAAATAATAACAAATTGTATGGACAAACATCATTTGCCAATTTTTTTTCCAAATATATATTATTTGGGAAATCTATGGCCTAATGGGCCCTTACAGTATCTCACTTGTACCACTCATTTCTATTGCAACTAATCACCTCAATTTCTCACCTACTATATGTCAAGTCTTCTAGATCAAATCTCAAGATTAACGTCATCACCTTTTGTTTTCATCCTTTTGTCAAGATACTCATCTCAATTTCAAGCTTAATGTTTATTACAAAATCCGAATATCAATATGATTGCTCGCTTACTATACTAACTTACAACTATTGGATACAATTTAGGAACACTCGTCCACTAAGACTTTATGATAAATATCAATCCTTACTTCTTAGTCTCCATACTCACAAATTACCATCATATTCGACCTCGCAACTTAAGTACTACTTACTCATTTACTACACATTATCTCTCAAAATCGTTCTCTCATTCTCTAAATACCATGGGGTTTCCCCTTTCAAACTTCATAAGCGTAGTTTGGGTTTACCACCTCATGAATACTCTGCTTGATTATGCAACATAGAATTTAGTCTTCTCTAACAAGATGACACATTGACATAATCCGCTCCAACACTATCTCCTTTCCTTAGAGTATTGAAACTTTACATACTTTCCTCTAACCCATGACACTTTCACTACACTGTTTATAATCTCGTAATTCATACTATCTTTAAAGCGAAAATACTACCCAAGCTCTAAATATACCATCTTCTTATAGGTCTCAACTGATATTAGGAAATAGTGTACTACTCGTTTTTAACTCAAACGCACACTTCATATGAACATAAGTGCATTTCTCTGAAACTCTATACTTAACTCGCTCAGGGGCTTCTCTCAAGCCCCTCTGGATTAGCATGATTTCCTCAAGCCATTTCTAAGAACAACTCCTCGATAAAGGACTGAATGTTTAACCACCTCTAGTATGACGAGTAGTCGAATGAATATGAGAAACACACGATTATGAATAAATCGAATGAATCTAAGAAACACACTATTATGAATTAATCTCTATAACATAACTCTATTGCATGATTAAGAGTGAAAAAATTTATATAGTTCCTAAATGTTGCAGCCTCCTAATTATAAATATGGTGCGCTCCACACTAATAACTAGGTTTCTACATACACAACTTCATAGACTCCCTAGGACTTTTAAACTCTGTGCTATGATATCAAGTTTGTCATGATCCGAATCTACACCTTGGACGTGGCTGACACTCGAGAACCATTGTTGGTCCCCAAGAGAACAATCATCATGACTTACTACAAGCGGAAGACTAACTCAAGCATACAACCGCTTAAAACTGAATTAAATTCATTAAAATCAATTACAAAACTTTTACTCAAATGATAAACTCAAAATAAAATATTATATTCAACTCGTTAGAAATAGGCAACTCAAGTATTCAAAGCATTTAGCAAAATAAATCAAAAACAGACTTCTCAAACTCTATTGTCTATCTACAAATCCTCTACTATTACAAAAGGATATCGGGACAAGACCCACGACATCTTAAAACTACTAATGGTAAGATAAAGGTGAAGTCCTCCGAAATAAAAAAAGGTTCACCAAAGTTGACTGAAATATCACATAACCTCAACGAAAAGCCTGTTGATGATCCTGAATATCTATATTTGCATCTTGCAATCATACATGCCAAATGGTTCACTACGTGGAATGTATGAGCATGTAAGGGGAATTCTTAAGCATAAATATAGGCATGAACTTGATAAAAAGTTACCTCTTCACAACTCACTCAATTCAACTCAAGAATAAGATACTCAATTCAGAGATATGATATTCAACTCAAAGATACTCAACTCATGATACTCAAGGATTAAAAAAACAGTAAAAGATGCAATATATATGAAAAACTTTTAACACGGTAGATAACAACTAAATGTATTGAAGAATACAATAATAACTCAGTAGTATATATAAAGAATATAATATAACTCTATGTGAGTTTCTCATCACTATGAGTAAGTGATGATACATCGTCTCGCCCACATTGTCAGAACTTTACTATACTTTGTCGGGGTATATAACCTCTCAACTAATTGGATCCACTAGTCTATGCTAAAAAACATTAAGGAATAATCTAAAAAGTATGACCTTTCTTCCCATGTTGGCTACATAATTTATGGAGACTTGAGTTATTTGAACTCGTCCCCACGGTGCTATACTCCCAAAATTATATTTAGCTCATATGTTTAAAAACATAACTTTTTTGTGGTTTGAGATTATAACTCAAAATCTTTCTCTTAAAAGAGATGGTACTCAAACAGGTTAAAACTCTTTTCGAAATCGCAGTTTCCTCTCATCTTTAATGTAAAATTATGTACTCTTGGAAATACTTAGTTCTCATATATCATTTTAAGGAAAATAAACTCAACTCTACTCTTTCTCAACTCAGTCCTCAAGTCTTTAAAACAAGTTTTTATAACCTGTATATGGCATAATTCATATACATTAAATTAATAAGTATGACACATGCATTATGTTAGTTGTTAATATTAGATCAGATACATGTTATACATGTAAGTAATTCTGATACACTATAGAACATGTGTAATATACATGAATTAATGTTGGATACATCTTTCTGTATCTTATATAACACAAGATTCATAAAGCATATAATCTTAATTAATACCAATACTTTCTTATATATACATGTATTTAATAAACAACATTGTTATAGATGAAGAATAACTACTCATATCTCATGGTATCTAATATAACGCAAAATCGAGATTGTAAGATAGATACATACAGTATGTTGTGAATTAAGAACATATCTTGCATTTTATATTTTTACATAAATATTTGAAACACCATCTTGCTCGGCTTCTGTATCTGAGTTTTCAAATGTGGTTCTAAGGCCTGTGATGTGCTCAGGTTTCACTTGGAAGATCCAGAATACACGATTACTTTAAAGTAACGCTAGGTTATTTAATTTTTAATATCATTTTTTGAGTTTCAACTCCCCTCCCTTCTCCCCCTGCCTCCCGAAAATACTAATTTAGACATTATTTTATTTTATTTTTAAAAAAATAATTTTATCCACCCCATCTAACTCTCTTTCAATTATTTTTTTTATTTTGTGTTAGATATATACATATCAAAAAAATATTTTTTAATTGTCGCTGCAAGATATGTTTTAATTTTTTTCTTATTAATGTTATATTCGATACACTAATAAAATATTTTTCTCAAAATATATATGTGTGCATATCTAACAGAAAATGAAAAAAAATAAAAATTAGGATTGAAGGGTTAAATGGATGGGATAGAAAATTTATTTTGAAAAAATAAAATAATACGGGAAAGGGGAGGTGAAGTATGAATTTTTTAATTAAAAAATATTTTTTTTATGGATAGTAATATTTTAATCTTTAATTTTTAATTAATATTGATAGTTTAATATTCATGTCAAGTTGAAATATTTTATTTATGTAAAAAGTCATGTATCAATATTTTTTTTCGAATAAAAGAGAATATATTACGTAGATTATGAACTAATATGGGCTAAGTAATATAGGCTATTAGCAAACTCACCACTTTATATACTATATATAATTACTTACAATTTTGGTAGATTTTTTTAAAAAAAACTTGCTATACCACTTTTTTCCAGTCGGATACATGAATCAAACATGTGTTTACTGTAGTTTAGGCCATCATTTGTTTTCTATGTATATCTTATTAGATTAAATAAATAAAAGGGTTACACCACCAAAAAGCATGAAGTTTACATTTATTTAAAAAAAAAAAAAAACACACACACACAAGGAAGAAAAAAAAAAGATTAACAATGAAAAAACAAATTAATGAATAGAATTATAGAAAAAGTGTTACAAGGTGAGAAACACCATTTTAATACACACTGGACATAAATTAAATTAAAACTGAACATAACACACATAATATATATACATATATAGTAACTTTTATTTATTTTATGCAGTCCATAGATGTGTGACTTAAATTTAATTAGTGGTGTCGTCCTTTCTCAGCTGCCTTTTTCTCTTTCTTGGCATCTTTCTTCTGATGATGTTCATGGAATGCAAATCCACCAGCACCAACTGCAGCTACTGCTGCTATCTCTTGTTTTATCTTGTGTTTCTGTGCATTCTCTGGGTCTTTCTTTGCCTTGTGCTTCTCATGCTGTATATTTACATGCATTTTTAGTAGATACATCTTCGTCTCAAATTATCTATCGGTTTTTTACTACTTTTCGACTTACAAGCTTGAAAAGAAAAAGTAACGATTATTTAAGACGAAGGGAGTATATGACATTAGAAAAAGTTATATGATCACTTTGAACTTTGGAGCAAGATCATAAGTCCAACTATATATATCCCACATAGAACATTAGTGTATAATAGTACCTACATATCCTATTTTAAATAACTGGACACATAATTTAAGAAAATTTAGGACATGTATATGAAATATTGTATATCAATGAACATAACATATGTTACTAAGTATTCCTTCTATCCCAATTTACATGACTTATTTTACTTTTTAGTTGATCTAAAAAAAAAAAGGACACATTTGTATATTAAGTACTAACAATTTAATTATAAAATATCCATTTTACGCTTAATAAAATAATTTAAATTTCTATTATTCATTATTAAACTTCGTGCTGAGTCAAATAAAATGAGATGGAGGAAGTATTATTTACGTACCAAGGCGTAAGCACCGGCAGCAACAGCACCAAGTTCACCAATTTTCTGGAGATGGCTATGGTGCTTCACTTCTTTTTTATGATCAACTGGACCACCTTCTTCCTCCTTGTTCTTGTGGTGGAATAAACGGTGATGTTGTTTCTCTTCAGCCATATTAATATTATAATATTTTCTTCACTAAATTAATTGTTGATTAAACGTCGATAGATAATTTGTGCTTTGATATTTTATTTTTCTAGTTAGATAGTCCATTATTTATAGGCCAATGAATTGTCATGTCCAAAAATGTTACGTAGTTGGCATGAAGGATGAGAAAATTCGTCCAAAAATGTTCAATTTAATTTGTATTTTAGATATCATCTTTTCATAGAAAATTAAATTTGACTTCTTCTGGAAGTAAATAATATATATTATTAATTAATTACTAGTGTGAACGTTAGAAATTTCAAATAATTATTTCGAACTAAATTGGGATTTAATTTTGACTGGTGGATGATATTACTAAGATGTTTCTTAACACCTTATAAAACAAGTGGAATTTAAATAATTATCAAAGGAAAATGCTTTAGCTTGAAAATTTCCTTTTGCTTACTGAAATCAGAAAATAAATAACGCGTACAATATGGTTCACATTTTCCTTTTCAAACTTTTTTTTTTCGTCTGCGTGTAGGGGCAGAATTATTCATCGATCGACATTTCTTTTAAAGAATATTTATATTATTTTCTTAGTTTTAATTTATTATGTGGTGTTCAAGTGTTGCTTAACTAGGTGTTTAATTGAAGAAATAATATTTTATTTTTTGGAATTCGTGGTATAAATTCTAAAACACGTCTTAAACATTTGTATGACTATAAGTTAAATACAAGTACAATTGAAAAATAAAAGTTCTTCTGAAACGTGTTTATTTCCATTTACTATGATAGTATCTTCATTGAGCCAATAAGGATAATCATTTTTTACAAGTGGTGTAATTGAAAATTTACTTTCTTTAATTTTGATTTCTTGGGATAACATCAACGCTATGGGTATAGTTTAAACCGTTATTATAACAGCAAATTCATATCCACAAGGCTACATAAATGTTTTGAGATCATATTTGACAAGTGATATAGTTAAATTTGATTATGTCAAATTTTATGATAATTTTGTGAATTCATTTATAACTAAGATCTTAGTAAGATAAAAAGTTTGAAGATGTCGCTGTGATGAAATTAAAGCTCCGGAAATTTTGAGTAACATATGAGAAACTCAATCTGGGACTAGAGATCATATAATTAGGTTCAACAGAAAAAAAAAAGAAGAATTATTTGATAACTAGTTATGTATGCACTATTATATTTTTTTCTATTCTCTTCCTCTGATATGAATGTATTTATCCTATAATGAATTATGGAGGGTGAGCTTAAAAACTCTTGATAAGATTTTTATATAGTATGAGTGGGATGTCGAAATTATAGGAGCATCATTATTAGATTTCACTTATATGACAAAAGTTGATCGCTTTCCATAAGAATGAGCTTGTGCGAATTGAGTTAAACTATTTTAGAGAGGACAAGCAAAGAATTATATTGTAATGAATTTGAATCACCTTAAAAATTGCAAGATAGTTACGAGTTAATGAAAATATTTATTTATTTATTTCTGTTCACTTTGTTTTCAACGGTAATTATGATATATTCACCAACAAACTATTATCACTTAAAAAGATAATACAAACCTGAGATAATTATATCCATTCATAGTAATTAGTAAGTGACATTAGTAAATTCAAGAATATTATTTCTCTTTATTACTAACTAGTAAACTTAGCCGCGCTACGCGCGGTGTCTAAAAGTTTTTATTTTTATTTAATTTTTAAATTCAAATACATTAGTTGATAAATTTTATCATTTAGCTTTGTAATTTTACTCAATACATGACTTAATTTTATCAAAAAATAAATAACTGTACGATCAAATATCTATACTTTTTTTGGTTGAATAGTACCTATTATTTTATGTTAGTTATAAAATATAATTAAGAATTTATGACTTCATTATCCATTTGAATGAGTTCTCAAAATTAAATATGGTTAACTTTGATGTTTTGTTAAAAATTTAAAGTGATATTTTTAGTCTTTTAAATATTTTTAAAAATATCAAAAGAATTAAAATAGTAAGAAATTCAAAAACAAACTTAGAAATATGAAAAATTATTCGTAATAGATAAGCTACCTATAATTTGTAGACTTAAAAAAAGTAATTCAATATTTATATATTAAGATATAAAGTTCTCTGTATATTGATTCTTGGAAAGAAAATGGGTGATACATGATTTTAGTTCGGTAAAATAATTTTTAGTGATATAGAATTAACATAAAAATAATATATTATTGTTAAAATGCATAATAGAATAAGTAAAAATGAACAATTATAGATGAATGATAAAAGGTGTTATGTTAAGATTAAAAAAAAAACTTATATATCTCCTAAAAACTTATAATTAGACTCTTGAATTTTTTCTGAATAAAGTAAACATAAAAAAATTGTTCACAAATAATATGAATATTTATAAATATTAACGATAAATAATATTTTCTTATAATTAAAGTGTAGGATAAAAAGTTAAGTAAATTTTTAGAATCATTATAATGGAGGATGAATGGTTAAGTAATAAGTATATTTGAAATGATTATCTGTATTAATTTTTTCCTTGATAAATTTTCTTCTATAATTCTAATTTTTTTTAAAAAATTATTTCAACGTTATTTTTAGTCTCCGTTTTTTCTTTTTTTCTTTTTTATTTTTTAGTCTTTGCTTATTTAATTCTATTAAGAAAACATAAACAATTAGCATCGTAATTAAGAGAATGAAGTTTGCTCATCTCTAGTATTTTTACTAATTTATATATATTTTTGTAAAACAGTGACAATTAGCATCAAATCTTAACATAATCAAGTTAGCTTGTCTTAAATTTTTTATTAATTTAAGCAAAATGTTTAAATGAATTCTTTTAATTAATTTTTATTATATTTTTCATGATTCATATTTTATTTAAAATTTAAAAATAACTTCATAATAATTTTGATTATCTCCCGCCGCTAAGCGTATCTACAAATACATTTTAATGTTTTCAAGAATTGTTTTTGTCTTACGCTCTTATAATTTCATGCAAAAAAAAACCAAATCAATTATTTTCTTTTATATATCTTATTTTGTATCATTCTTATTAGAAGTAAAAATAATTATACAAAGAAGTCTTTGTCGATAGATTTTGCATTACAATACTAAAGTAGAGGACAATTAAGCCAAACATAAATATATTTGGTTAGAAATATTTTTTTATGTGATTTTAAGATATCACAAATTTAAACATTAAGTAATTTGGGATTATGAAGGTATAAAGTTGGAAGTTATAGGTATTACTAATAAGTATTAATTAAGTATAGAGGTTTTGAAAGATGAAGAGGTGTGAGTTTATGATAAAAATTAAATTAAAAATAAATATAAAAATAAGAGAAAAAGGTTAAAAAAATGTGACATATTTTTTTAATAAACAAAAATATGTTTAAGTAAAATCCTCCACCATTTTTATGATTTATTTTATTATATGACATATTTTCTTTTTAGATGAATTTTAGAAATTTCAAATTATTTAAAGTCTCCAAATATGCTTCTAATAATAAACATTATTTTTAGTAATTACTATTATTTTGAACAATATATACTTTTTCTCTTATTTTATATTTAGGAGAGATATCTATTAAGAGAAAAATTAATTAAAAATAAATTTAAAAAGGGACACAGAATTAAAAAGTTAGTCAAAAGGAATAGAATTTTTTTTGAAATTATATATTAAAAAAAAGTAATCGTACGAATGTTTTAAAATAAAATTAAAAAATATTTGATTTTTTGCTGATTAAATTCTCAAAATTGTGAAACATTTGGCCTATAAATAATAATTATATATGAATAATATAAAAAATAATGCAACGTTAAAATTATGTATTTTTACCATATCATTGCTATGTGATTGTGAGATACGAAACTATAACAGGAATCGATTTATTTGATTCTTAGCTATATAATATTTGAATTTAATATTTTATTTACTTTATATTGAGATATGATATTTTTTTTATTACTTATATTTATTATATATTTGTATAACATTTTTATAGCTAGTGAGGAGGATGATATTGTTAGACGAAATCAGAAATAAGATATATCGGCGTTTTTTAATTAACTAATTAATCTGATAAGGAACCAATCAACTCTTGTTATATCAGTGGTTTAACCGGAGAACTATAAACAATCCATACAATAATACCAACAAACATACATAAAATTAATTAACTAATCAAGCAAAAATATTTAAAATATACGATTCTTCAAATTTACAAAGTGAATAAAGACAATCAGTATCGATAGAAACTACAAGATTAAGAAAAAAAATCTCAAATAACTACAAAGAGAAGCAAAAAAAAAAATGAACAAATTATTTTTTCTATAAAAGAACCATGATTTATATCATCAACAACCCAACCTAATAATATCAAATATATATGTAATTACAATAGAACAAAGTGATAATGATAATTAGACATATTAAATCATTTTACCTCACAAAATCAAAATATGCAAAATATATAACATTTTTCATTATACATCGCTCTCCTGCAAAAATCAGATCAAAGAAGACAAAAAAAAAAATTAACAAATCAAAGGGATAAAAAATGAAGAATAAGGAAAATAAAAAAAAATGATCATCATGGAATATCTCAAAGTGGGTTTTTATAGGTGTAATATTTAGGAGTTATAATTTTTATATTAAATATTTTGAAGGTTAGGACTATGAAAGGTTAGGAGTTAGGAGGTGTAATGCTCATTAACTAATTTATTAATAGCAATATATATATATATATATATATATATATATATATATATATATATATATATATATATATATATATTATATATATATATATATATAATATTATTATGTAAAAAGAAATAATTAAAAAGCCCTTTTTTAAAAAAAATATATATATATATTTTTCTCATCATTGAGACATGCCACATAGGCTGATTGAAGATCCTCATTTATATATATATATATATATATATATTGATTTATCTTCATGTTTTTCAGAGGTATATAAAATATGTAATTTATCTTCATAATTAGAGGGTGAAGATTGTGAATCATCCACCAAAATATGGAATTACTTAGCTATTAAGACTACTAACAGCACATGAGGCAAAGGAGAAAAACAAATGCTTGTCACTATCATTCAAGTAAATCTTTATGTTTTGTTTTTCACTGCCACCTCCTACCATGTCCATCTCACGCGGTATTAATTTAAATTAGTCAAAATCTCAATATAAATATTGAACAAATTAATAGTAATAATATATTTAATATAATTCAATAAATGTAAGATTTAAAGAAAATAAGTATATGCAGATCGTATCTGTATTTCAAAGGTAAAGATATTGATATAATAGGCCTTGACTCAATAAAAAACAATAAATAGTAATGAAAGTATGTATAAGAACAAATGATAACAAAATAGTGAGAAAAATAATATCATAATAAAATTATATATCAATCGAAATATATTAGAAATAACACTCAAATAGCAAATTAATCCATAAACAAAGTATTACATAGTGAGATTAACATAGAAACACCAAATCATACAATCTAGAGAGATATTAAAATTGGATACAGAACACATATATAGTAGTATCTTTTATTTATATTAGACAAACATAGAGTCCATAGGTGCCTAAAAAAGTTAAATTTATTTAGTATTGGTGGTGGTGGTGGTGTCCACCCTCAACTTCCTTTTTTTCTTTCTTGGCATCTTTTTTCTGATGATGTTCATGGAATGCAAATCCACCTGCCCCAACTGCAGCAACAGCTGCAATCTCTTCTTCTATCTTGTGCTTGTGTGCATTCTCTGGATCCTTCTTTGCCTTGTGTTTCTCATGCTATATATTTAATAATTCAACCACAAACGGCGTAAGAAATTAAAGAAGACTTGTATCAAATGAACGTATATAAAAAGAAAATATCATAGTATATCGACTATAGAATATATATTATTATATATACATACCAAGGCGAAAGCACCAGCAGCAACCGCACCAAGTTCACTGATTTTTTCGAGATGGCTGTGGTGCTTCACTTCTTTTTCATAATCAACTGGTCCACCTTCATCCTCCTTGTTCTTGTGGTGGAACAAATGGTGATGGTGATGGTGTTGGTGTTTCTCTTCAGCCATATTATATTGCTTCTCTAAATTAATGTCAATTCACAGATATTTTCATCTCCAAAATGTCCATTATTTATAGTTGTATAGACAATGTCCAAAAATATTAGCCAGCGTGAGTGATGAGAAAATGTTGTGATGGGGATTTCTATATTAGGTGGAACCTTCAATTATTATGATATTTTTATATACTATAGTTTGATTTCATCTGGATGTGTATATACTTGTGTGAGCGTTTAGAAATTTCAAACAAATATTTCGAACTAAGTGAGGTTTTGACTGGTGGATGTTATAACTGTGAAATGTTTAGTTTGAAAATTTCCTTGCGTTTACCTAAATCACAAAACAGGTAACATATGGTTTGGCATTTCATACAATAGGGATTTGTAGGCAACCAATGGCTTAAGTTAACTGTTCAGAATACCTTCGACACTAAGAAGACTTTCAACTTTAGACATGAGTGGCGAATTAGGACCAAAACATACAGTTGACAAAAAAGCTCCATAGATTAAGCAGTGAATACCAAGCAGGAACAAGTTTACCCGTATCTCGTTGTGATTATCTTCTGCTTCCAATCCAGAATCTGTTTTGTCTGCACTGGGACTTGTTGCATGAGTTGCAAACTGACTAAAAGATGGCATCCTACTCCCAACCCATCTAAAGTTAATGGGATCTTCAACTACTTTCAAGTAACCACCTTCCTTTGTGAGGAAATCCCAGATTTTTGATGTTGTATCGGTAACACAACTCAAAAATTGGCTAGTTACATCAGCCAACTCTGCATTTTCATCATGACAATCTGCAAATTTATCTCTAAACCTATTAAGCAGTGTGCATTTGCCACAAATTTGATACGACGAAAATGAAAATTCCTCAACGTGTCTTTCCATTGAAAGTAAGTTCCAAGTGGAGCTTCTGACAAGACTTAGTAGAGTCTCACCAGCAGTCATCCAAAAATTTGATACAGGCACAATGAGAGAAGACTCGGATTCTAATAAATGCTGGGTGGCACCTGCAAGCAACAACGAATATGCTGCACTCTTTCTACTAAGACTAAAAGCTTTGGTTTGATGTTCATCGCCTTCGGGGTCTAGGGCCAGCAGTTCACTTACAGAGACTTTGCATGCAGAAGCAAGTGTCATGATGGCATGCAAAGAGACATGGTGAAGAGGATGTAATCTGAAGAGTTGATGTAATTTTTCTCCGTCAGGCTTTAGAAGAACGTTAACATGATCTTGAGTAAGCAGGATCTCGAGTTTTTCACAACAATTCTTGGGGTTATTAAATGACAGGAAGTCATCTATAGCGTCATCCAAGCAATCAATCAGCTTCTCCATTACATGTTCCTCATAAAAGTTGTCACCAGTAGCCATATTTGAACTATCGAGATTTAAAATTAAGATTTCCTGCACAAGAAAATTCTCAAAAGATGTTAATGATCCTAAAGGCTTAGATATGTCATAATTCTTAGGAGAAAAAACAAGAAGAGCAATGATCTTCAACTCTGCTTGACTACGAACTTCAAAGCAGAACTTGGCTTAAAAGGAAAAAAAAACCCAAAGATTTAAAGGAAGAAAACAAACAATATGGAAAATTACAAGAGAAAATATATAAGCTAGACTTCTTAGCAGATTGTTAAACACCAGCCTGGAAGTTTTTGGGCTATTTTTAATTTCTTATTGCTTTTGATGATAAACATGCTGTTTCATTGACATAGAAAAGACATATGACAAAGTTCCGAGGGAGGTTCTATGAAGATGCTTGGAGGCTAGAGGTGTTCTTGTGGCATACACTAGGTCGGAATCGGATTAAGGACATGTACAATAGAGCAAGACCCGAGTAAGGACAGTGGGAGGAGATTCTGAGCACTACTAGTTGTGATGGGGTTGCACCAGAAATCACCTCTTAGTCCTTTTCCTTTTTTATTTTTGCCTTGGTGAGCACTTACCAAGTTTGAACACCTTAGTTTCTTTGAAACAAACATTTATTGTCACATCTCATCTCCATGATCATCAAACCTCCATACGTGTATCAACTGTGGGCTAATTCTTTTACTGTCTAAGTGCATTCTGATTGCCATCACAATTTGATGTCAGACCAAATTTGAGGAAAATAAAAGACAAATATGCTGAAACAACAATGGCAGCAAAGTACTCATCCCAAAAATACAAAACAATGGAAGCAAAATCAAAGTAATGAATGAAGGAACCCTCCAAATTACAACTATTTAGTGGTCAATTACACAAAAAATAGATCATAATAAAAGAAAAATGCTCCAATTTCCAGATTACCCTCTACAACTCGAATTAACAGGATATGCTGCAATTACCAAACATTAAATTTATAAGGTACGGAAAATCAAAGAGGTGAAACTGGAATCATTTAAAGAAGGAGCTTACTGTTGGACAAAAATGATGGTATTACAATTACGGTTCGACAGTACATGCATACCCTTCTAACCATAGTTCTCAAACCATATGATTTTACCTGCAGACAATGATCCATATAAGTCATAGGCATTGATCTACATCGTTTACAGCAGCAACTGAACCTGTACTTCGACCACAACTCTGATTGCCTCATCACCTGGAAGACAAGTAAAGTCACTATTAAAACTGTTTCTTTTTTCTTTTGAAAGTTGATATGGTTAACATAGAACATCATTAAAAATAACTTGTAGAACTTAGCTGTCATCATCCCTATATACTGGATTAGAAAAAGAAGAACAATTCTGGTAAACAATCTAAGCAACAACTCAAATAAATCGAATTGATAATGTTACAGTGAAATTATTCAGCATTGGAACCAGCATTTGTTCAGTCATACAAAATGTATCTAACTGGCAATTGATTCATAGTTCATACCTGAGTTCAGAAGGTTCTCCATCAAGAAACATTTGATAAGAAACACAACAACAACATACCCAGTGACATTCCACAAAGCGGGGTCAGGGGAGGGTAGAGCGCCCTCAAACCTTACCGCTACCTCGTGGAGGTAGAGAGCCTGTTTACGGAAGACCCTCAGTTCAAGTGCATCAAAAACCAAGTAAAAGAAGATGAAAACAATGGAGAAAGCATAGTGGTTGATAAAAAAAGCAGTGTTGAGTATACAAGAGAGAAACAGTAACAACAACTAAAATAATGTGATCATCAAAATACAATAAACATCATACCACAAGAACTACAAGGGTACAACTAGTCCTATGACAGGCACTAAACCTATGCAAGGAAAGGCGACACTCTCTTCTACTAGCCTTCTACCCTAATACGCGACATCCACTCTTTCCTATCTATAGTGATGTCCTTGATAATATGAAATTGTGCCATGTCCTTCAAAAGATTGAGAACAACTGTACCTTAGGCTGTAACAAGTCAGTGTATGTAATCAAAACTTCTTCACTTCTTTGGATGCCCTTTATACTTCTAAGGATTATCTTCGGACCACATGCTTCACTTCCACCTATCGCCAAACAACGAATGGAAAGCAGAAAGAAAATCACATTTACTCTCCATCAAGATTATAAAAAAAATCATAACTTTGGAAAGAAATTACAGTAGTTCATTACCAATAACCGACATGGATTTCTGAAGCTCAGTATTACTACTAATTGATTCATTTTCTATGCCAGCAGCACCAGTCTCCGTAGCTGCTGGACATATCCTACTCTCCAATATCCCTCCTGAATCTGATGCTGTACAAAACCTGTAAGAAGCATTAGGAGAGCAGCTATGATTGACCCATGTAAATGGTACATCATAAACACCCACCCCTAAACTTCTCCCATCTTTATCATACACTTCCACTGCATTCGTCAGCACTAAACAGAGCACTGCAGCTTCCACAGTATACTCTCCGTTGGTCTCCAAACCGACACGCATTCTTCTAGAAGCTGCCAAAGCCTTTGCCCCATCACGAATTCTTCCAGAAAGATCATTATCATTGCAGTGTTCTTCCAAGAACATTACTTTCCTGAAATTCGTCATCAACCCACCAATTCTTTCCAAATTTAATAAAGACCCATTTGATTCTTGGATGAGATGAAGCGTTTGGAAGAGGTGGAGGAGGCGGAGGGAGAGACGAACGTCGGAGGAAGTAGGGAAATTGGTGTAAAGGGGTTGAGGAAAGAGGTGAAAGAAGTGGAATTCTGAAGAGGAGAAGTGAATAGGGGAGTCGAGAGAAGAGCACTGAAGGGAACAGTAGCGAATGGAGTGATTTGAATTGGGATTTTTAGGGGAGAAGAAGGGAGGATAGTGAAGGGAAGGAGGAGGAGGGAGGGGAGAAAAGCAAGAAGAGCAGTGAGAGAGAAGTGTAGAATGGTGGAGGCAAAGTGAAAGCGGTGGGATTGGAGGAGTGAGGTCTTGGCCTATTGAAATGGCTTCTTTTGCTCTCATCTCCATCTTTCACCTGCTATTTCTTTTGCTTTCTGTTGGAATTGGATGGTAAAAGGATACATGATCATATATACTAACTAAATTGAATTGATTGATTATCTGAACTTTTAAGATTTCGATCAGAGTTCGATTTCTTAAATCACCATTTGTTCTCAGACATTTTCGTATTGGTTTGATTTTCAGAAAGAAAACTCTTCGATCAGAGCTCGATTTCTTAAATCACCATTTGTTCTCAGACATTTTCGTATTGGTTTGATTTTCAGAAAGAAAACTCTGCTACTTTATTCAGACAATGCAAATGCTTATTATATCTGGTGAATTATTAATACATTGAACATCAGTTGATCAAAGTTTGCCATTCTGTTAAAAATTAAAGTTTAATCATATTTTAAGGGAGAAAAAATTACAGCAGTTAGGGCAAATTGATTAATCATTGTACACCTGTATCTAGTCAATTTTCTTTGCAAATACATGGAGTGAGAAACTGAAGGCTTCCACAGAACAGGATCATTGAAATTTAAACATGAATAACTTCAAAACGATGATTCGAGCACTAGAAAGGCAGCACGCCAAGACTACTGCTTTACTTCCAGTGCAGATTTTATGCGTTGCATCAATTGAGGAGCATTGAGTGCGCCCTCCTGAAACAAGACATTGAAACAGTTACTTACACAAGATACACTCGAGCTAAATACTAAATCAACTAGAAATTTGCAAAAAAAAAATAAAAAAATCCACTAAACCCTCAAGTCCAGGAGCGGAGCTAGGACGAGAAGTTACACTGATTATATTAGTTTTTATGTATATTAGTTGATGTTGGACCCCTTTTGATATTTTCATGTGTTCACTTTTTGACTACTCAAGTCTTGTTGCTGTTGTGCTTGACTTGCAGTTTTCTTCTACTCATATATCCAGTATAGTCCCTCAAAGTGGGATTGGGGAAGGACGCAGACCTTACCTTTACCTCGAGAGTAGAAAGTGAACTGACTAGCATTTTTCTCACTCAAAATCTTAAAAGCTATATACACTTTCAAATATACCCACCCGGTGCATCTTTTTTTGTTTCGTGACCGTTTTCAATCAGCTATTTGGTCTTTTTTTTCTACTTCTTCTGGCTTTGGAGGTGTACAAATGCAAGATGGGAAGAGGCATAATATGCTCAAAACTCACAAGTAATAGAAGTTTGAGTGAGAAAGAGGAAATCTATCTACTTGGTAACTTTAAAAGCTTTTCCCTACTAGTTACTACCAAAATCATTCAAAAAGATGTTCTGGTAGCTCTGACATGAATACTATCGAAAAAAACATCATGAAAACAAGTAATAACAAGGTCTATTCCACTTACAAAGCGATCACAAACGTCTCCATCCTTGAATAATATGAAGGTTGGCAGCGCCTGTATTTTGTACTTGTCTGCGAGGGCTGGGTACTTCTCTGTATCAATTTTCACCACTTGAATTTTATCTTTCATCGATTCACCAACTTCGTTTAGAATAGGAACCATGAACTGGCAAGGACCACACCTGCATGTAATATGAGATTTCTCTCATTATTATGTGAATAGAAACAGTAGCGAAGCTTTTGACCCCAAATGCGACTTCAAAGAACTTAAGATTGAGACAGATAGCTATATTTACTTAGCAATTCTTCTACTTTTGATGTAAAGAAAGGTTGAAGGCTGCCAAGGAGAGTTCAGCGTACCAGGTAGCATAGAAGTCGACCAATAATGGTTTCTCAGAGTTCTCCAACATATCTTCAAAGGAAGAAAATGTTTGCTTTTTTGCTTCAACCTAATTATACAGATACGATTTAATCAATCTAAGCAATGACCATCATTTCTATAAAAGCAAAAAGTTAGAATGCAATATTTTCAAAGAGTACATAACGGGCAAATGTCAGCAGATTTGAGATAATGATGTCAGTGAGGGATAAAATCAAAAATTGATTTAATCAAGACGATGCAATTCAGCAGCTCAAGCTGATTACATTGCTAAACAAATAACATCTAGTTGTAACAGAAAATGAAGCATTCAACAAGAAGGCACTGAATAAATAGAAAAGAAGAAGTCTAAAGTCCCCCAAGAGCATATTGCTAATGAACAACAACAACCTTGCATCACATTATAGCAAATGAATAAAAAAAGTATATTTTGTTCTCTGACAGTTCACATCTACTGTAATTTATTATTTACTTGGTCAGATAGTACTCTCTCAACTCCTGTATGAAACAAAAGAGTCGCTCACTTCTCTCACTTTCCACACAAAATAAGTATACTAATTTGTATCCAACAAAAAAAGAATATAGTTCATTTCACCCTTCCCTGATTTATACAACATCTATTTTGGAGGATCAGAAAATACCTGACACACTTCTAGAAATATACAGTGAATCTGATTCTACTCTCATTTCTTTTTGAAAATTCAAACTTCATCTAACCAAAGTTCACCTTTAGAAAATGGTGTAATTAATATTTTCCCCTTTGCACTAGCTTATCAATGAGTTGTTTCTTCCTAATACTTAACAAGACTGATACTTTGAGGACTAGTCAATAAGCAGAAGTGACGATTATACCCATCGCCTATGCATATCAAGTTACGAGGATACGCGGACAGAGAGCACATTTCAATGCCCGTGAAGCGGGGGGGGGGGGGGGGGGATGTAAGGTTCATTGAGAAAGATGACTTGGTTATCATGTCATTCAGGCTTCTGCATATACAAAACATCACAAGAGAGAATTTTTTGATTATGCCAGGTTTAGTCTATCTGTTACTCTAAAATAACAAAAGCCTGAGCTGAATACCAAAATAGACGGAGGAATGTCTGCAATATCTGCCTTTATTTCACGGCTTGTACACAAATTCAAGTAAAACATAATCTTGATTTCTAATCTAATAGTTTGATACTAAGTGCAAATAAGAACTCAAAGAGCAGAATAAACAACAGGTCACATCTTTACTGAAACTATTACAATTTCACCCTCTTCTGCTCTTCACCAACATAAAACTCTTCCACCCCCACCCCCAATCGAAAAAAAAAAAGGAATTCAACCAGAGAAACAGATAAATGGAACAGCAAAAAGACAAACTACAGATATGTTTAGTACCTCAAGGCCTCGACTCCGTATATAAACTGATAGTTACACTTAAAATTACACATTTAACATTTAATAGCCATTTAAACAGAAATGTAGCATATAAAACCCCCAATACAGATGTCAATGAAGCAATTTTTTGTCAAATGAAAGGGTAATTCACAACAAGCACAAAGTCAATCCATCTTAATACTCAAAATTCTAAGAAATCAAACTCCACAAGCCAAAACTCCAGCAGAAAAATCTCTCCACACGATAAAATCAAAGAAAATTTTACATACAACATCAAACAAAAATAATTAAAGAAGGCAAAAAGAAAACACCCTTTTCGAATTTGAGTTAAAAGAAATGAAATACCAGAGGAACAAGACGTGAAGACCCTTTCTTTGACTTCAACCCATAGTTCCCAATTTGAACACGACGAAGCTCTCTGGGAAATTGCAAAGAAGCCAAGTAAGAAAACTTGGTAGAAGAAGAGCCATTCGCCGATGGAGAAGCCAAAGCTCCGGCTCCGGTTGCGGCTCCGGCAGCAGCTATAGAAAATGCCATTTTTGGAAGGAAGAAAACGCGAGAAAGTTGGAAGATTATGCGTTTGAAGGAGTGTGAAGAAGATTGAAGAAATAAGAAAATAGTTTGGATTAGGTGCGGTGGGTTGTACAGTAAGGCAACTAAATCGTGCCTTTGAAGCTTTGTTTACGATTTTTAATTGCAAAAGTATCTCTTGCACGGCTTCTTTGCTTTTGTTACACATTACATTAATCCTTTATTAGTGAGTCGAGTTTGAATTGACTTTGAACGGATTAAAATAGTCATTCTGTTAATAAATTGACAAGCTATGTTTCATGATTAGAAGAAGTTGAGTGTTACTCATATTTTCATGAGCAGATCCAATTAATACGAAGAAGACAAAAGTGAGTGGGTCTCTCCATTTGTAAATAGTTTTTTGTATTAACGTACAAACTTGATCTTCGAAAATGCGATTAATAGATTAAGTGCAAAAGCTGAATTGGCAACACGTGACATTCAAGTAAAAGTCAAATTTAATAGCAATTCTGTAAATGGATTTATTTGTGATGATCAAGTTGTAATATAGAGTACTACACCGAAACTAATTCAACATTTTGGATTAAACACGTTTAAATTGTTTCTACAATAACAATATATTATCTCACACAAATGAGATTTTGGAATCCGAAGATAGGGTTGCAAACCTTACCCTCTATTTGTAGGGTAGAGAGGTTGTTTCTGAAAAATCCTCGGTTCTCTCCATCAAAACCCCCGCACCCTGCAGTCACTCAAAAAGAGGTAAAGCGAGTCCATCAAAATTATACTTGAAAGGGAAGTTTTTACTAGATGACAGAGGTCAAAAGCATAAAAGGGCCTTCAAGTAAACAATTTTAGTAAACAAAAGGCATTCAATAAATAGTCATTTTTCTCTTCATATCTAACAGTAAATACCACTCCACCAGGAGAGAAAATTGAAGCCAAAGCATTACATATAAACAACAAAAACTCCAGTTGAATGCCTATTCTGGCCTAGCCTAATGTTACAAATTCTGTGTCTCGTAATCATCTTACCTGTGGTAGAGCATTTTGTCGGAGTTGAAAATTGGCTGTCTCACCCGTCGCTGGTCAATGTGAAGGCAACAAGAACCATACAAAGAGTAAAAATAATGGTTCCACCTGAAAAGAGCCACATTGCTTTGCTACTGGAGTTTTCCCTAACATGGCTGCTCACTTCTACCTCCTTAAGAAGTTCACGGATTTGCTCTATATCATCGTCCTTTGCTGCTCGCATTAGCCTACCCTGAATCTTCTCGAGCCTACGAAGCCTAGTAACCTTTGACCGATCCTTCATTGGCCAGAAAAGACCTGTCATTTTCCAGAGCATTATTCCCACATAGATGGCCACAACGACATCTACACTGTAATGATGGCGTTCTCGTATTTCTCTTTGAGCACTATGAATCACAAAAATCCAGATGAGTGCTGAGCTATAGCCACCATAGGCTTCCTGCATATGTTTATCAAGTTTTAAGACAGATGAGATTGGTTGGACACAGGAATTTAGACTTCAAATTTAGGGAATGATAGACGCATACCGTCCATGCCATAGCTGTCAGCACGGCAACAAGCATGTGACCACTATATATAAGGTCATTGCAACCCCCTGACGCTTTCTTTAGCAGATGATACCAAGCAGATGATCCCTCAGGAGCTGTAGGCCGAAGGAAATCAATCAGAAAGCTCATTGAACCCCAATCTGGTCGAAACTCCGGATCGTATTCCCCAGGATCAGCTGAAAGCGAAAGTAGACACAGAAATGAAAGACCAATACTATGTACAGAATTCAACCAACAGCATCAAAGACCTAAAAGGAACTGGTTTTATGAGCTTTCCTGATCGCAGGCAGCATTTCTTATTGAACAAATGTAAAGAGCTTTTTCAATTTTGGATCATTCTGACTGGCAGTTCGTAAAAAAGAACCAAGTAAGAATTTTCAGGACAGAAGAGAAGATCAGAAAGGAGAAATACCATATGCTGTGTCCCAGTTTATGACGTTCCGTATGGCATTTGAATCTGTGGCATATGGTACATAATATTTCTGAGCCCAAGGATGAGGGTGCTGAGGAACAAGGAATCTAGCAGATGCACACCATGGTCGAGCAGATGGTAGAATTGTGGAGATAAAAGTTATGGCCCGAAGTAGCCTTCCGATTCCCATTGTGAACATGAATCTTGCACCAAGCCCAAGACCAGGAGCTTCAACCGATTCAAAGAGTACAGAGAAAGCAAGCATGATAAACAGCATCAGAAAATGATGTAATCCAATTATACGAGCTCTCAATATATTAACCACTGTTTGAGGTAGTTTCTCATTCAATGACAGCACCAACCACTGACCAACATCAGGAAGAGGTGATGCATCACTGTCAATAAATTGCAAAGAGAAGAACTTGTAAAGACTATAGATGGTCATTTAAGAAAGAAGAGAGATCAAACATAATGAAGCAAAGTTATAATTGCTATTTTTGCTAACAAAAGGAAAAAGATACAATTGTTAATTTATTTTTCTGGACACAAGCCAAACATTGTAAATTGGGACCAAGTATGCATCCTCTCTTCTAAACTTTCAATCCTCTAGGAGGCAAAACAAGGTTGCGCGCCATGATTGATAACATAACCACTTTAGGGCATTCTGATCGTGTCTACAGATATCCGTAAGAATTTTTTAAAAAAAATGAAATTTATCCATGTTTCAAGAAGCCTTTCACCACTTCACATTGTGCTTCAACGATAGACATATTTCTCAAAAACAAGAACAGGAAAGGAAATCAATGTCAAACTGTTTAACTTCTAATAGTGGTGATACTGGAGGCAAAGTTTGTTAATTGTGATGATGCAAGCCAGATTTTCCTTTATATTACTCGCCTTAGACAGCATTTTAGAACTATCAATTCAGCATCTTTGTGAAATTCTGCTATTAAAAGACATTGTTGTATCGTATCTCACTAGAATCTAGACCATGTATCCTTACACATCTAGATGACATTAGCACATCTAGAATCCCAAAAAAGATCACACCTAACCAATCCAAGCTAACCAAGACATGCAACACAGGTTAATTTATGATTTCAAATACAGCACAATTAGTTCTCTCTTTTAGTTATGACTTTACTAGCTATCTGTTTTTATTTTGCTTGGAAGTGTCTCAATACAGAAGCTTTGGAAAAAGCTCAAAAAGATCCCTTTTTTTATCACCTGACATCTTCATCCTTACCCAGTTGTCTCTTTGCTTCCTCGGTTTCCAAACTCCCTCCTCTTTATCAAAATTCTCAGAGATGTTCCCATCCTCGATTTCCTAAGCCTTATACCTTCCCGGTTTTCCTCCACTTCCTCTATTAGTTTCCAAGCTCTGTCTACTCATCTTGAATTCAGTCAGAGAAGTCCCCAATTTAAAAAATCCAAAAAGTCGCCCATTCCCAAATTCTAACAATCTGGTGACATGGTAAAAACTTAAACAACGTATGCTTTGTCATTTCCAAAAGATGTATCTAAAAAGCAACAGTGCCATGATCCCAGTCTTACTTGGATCACTTGGCAGAAGAATGTGAGGATTTAGTTAATGATGAGCATCACGTACAGAATTTAATTAATCACAAGAAAAAATTATACGCAAAATACCATTATTCACAGACACAAGACATACCAAGAGCACAAACTAATCCACTTGAGATTTTCATTACTTTTGAAATCTAACAAAGGATTACCCATACCAATATACTGCATTATGTTGCTAAAACTCTTCAAAATTGTTGTAGAGATGCATGTTGGATCCTCCAAACATAGTGCATTTATGGAAGATCAGTCATGGGTGCGGCAGCATTTTGGAGAGTCGGAGCAACATAACTTAAGCAAACCGAAGCATATAGAAAAATGCATCCCTCTTAATTCTGTCTCCAGGATAGGTGAGATTGACCTATACCAATTTTTTTGGTCTGATCTATCAGCTTTAATCAATCCCAGTATAGAAATCCAAACCTTGTGTTTTTCCCATAAATGGATATTTGCAATCTTCAATGAAAAAATTCAAAAGTATGTATGTGTGATTTTGAAGGTAACTCAATAACAATTTCTGATCATTCAGAGTAAAAATGATGTAGCTCCAAATTCTCTCTAATAGTTCATCCAATTTCTGCATCTAACTCTGCTATAGATTTTACAATGTAACAAATTCTATAGAGCAATTGAGAAAACCACAAATTAGATCAGATTTGGCATGCAAACAAGTAATTACCATTTCCATTCTTCACAATACAAACTCAAACTTACCATTAACAAGCTCAAAAATGCACTCAACCCCAAGTCAGTTTTCCCATCCAAATCTGAAACCCATATTTACCCAATATACACAAATTTGCCAAAAGTTCCAAAAATTGAAACAAATCAATAAAATTATGAATTAAAAAAGAGCACTACTTTAAAGCATATACATACCTGTTCCATTCAAGACCAAGAACGGCAGTGACAGAGCGGACAGAAATGGCTTCAAAAAGAAGAGCAGAGAGCAAAAAAAGCAGTGCGTAAATAAATGGTATAGCTGAACGGAGCTCTGATGACCAGTGTTTGTAAAATGGAACCCGAATAATAGCAGCGATCGCCAATATGGTCCATAGCGCCGGCTGTAACCGGTCATGCCATGCCGGAGAAATAAACCGGAGATAGTCTACTCCGATGTAAGCAATTGCAGCAAATCCCAAACCACCTCCTCGCCGGTTTTTCAAGATCGCCGGCGACCGCTTCATTTTATCTTTTTGGTCGGTCGGTGCTAGTGAAGTACTAGGATTCTCGCTGACCGGAACAAGTTTGATTTGTTTTCTCAATTTCCTTTTCCTTTTCCTTGCATTATTAAATTAAAGATTTCAAAAAAAATAAAAAAAAATCAGAGTATATTTATGGTGGAGTATATGTATTAACATGAAAACCAAAATAGGTGAGTAAATATATCCGCTTTTTTTAGTTGTCATATAGTTTTAGAGTCTAATTAAATAAATTTTAATTAATGTTTAAAATCCATTTGATATAAAAAAAAAAAGTAATGTATGATATTTTTAGCATAGTTTTAAATATTTAAATATTATTTTAAATATCAAAATATTGTAATCTAATTAAATTTTAAAAAATGATCAGTGTTGATTTTCAGTTTAATGTATGAAAGAAGTATATTGTGGATGTAAATGAGAGCTATAAAAAGAAACACTCTTTTTTCTATTATAAAAAAATAAAAATAAAAAGATGAAAAAAAAAAAGAAATTAATTGGGAGTATGGGGTGTTCACAAGTTTGATTTGAATCAAATCAATTTAATCGGTTTTAAAATGATCAAAATTAAATATAATAATATATATTTATTGATTTGGTTGTTATCTATTTCCTTTAAAATGAAAAACAAATAGAATGACTGGCATTATAGAATTTTCAATTAGTAAATTTACTAAGAATAAAACCTCTCATAATATATGCCTATTATATTATAAATTTCTATTTATTTATTTGCCTATTATATTATAATTTTTTATTTATTTTTTTAAATATGTGTACTTTATTTATGACACTTATCCAAGATTTCAAGAATAATGGTTACCAATATATCGTACTACAACATATATAGTTTTATTAAATATAATATTTTGATCAACAAGAATTATGATGGAGTGGTAAATACTTTTTCATTCTTAACTAGATACATATATAGTCACTTGTTTGGGAGCTCTTTATCTCTCAATGTGAGACTTTTCAATGTGAATTTGAAATAAATCTAACTCTAATACGAATATCAGACACCAAGTAAAAACCCGAAATCATATGATATTCTACTTGAAAAATGTTATAGTTTTGAAAATGGAACTCATTGACTGTGGACTGAATTTATGCGGACGACAAGCCTCATGATCCTAATACCCTTACTCAGCATCGCACCAAAATTCGAATTTACATATTTATATTTATAGTATATTATTATTTTAAAAATATTTATATATAATCTAGATAAAAATCGATTCAAATCTACTTGATTAGGAAATTTGAGGGCTGTGCCAAATGGGACATCAGGAGCAATAATTGTACAAATTCATGGAGCCTTAACAACAATAATATTAAGAATTTATCATGAGTTATATATTATTATAATGGGCATATTTTTGCTACTGCTCTATACGATAATGTTAGTTTAATGCATGACGTAGGCGATGGAGGCAAAGTTACAGTTTTAATTGATGGAAAACAAGTATTTGAGACCAGAGATAAAGGCCCTCGAGACTAATGTTTCAAATGTGGAGTTAATGCTGCACCTCACAATATTAGTTTACGTAGAATCAAAATAGGAAAAAGGGTCAAAAATACCTCTTTAACTTTAGTTTATTAATTAGATATAATTTATTAGGATATGAAATGTTTTCTAAAATAATGACATTTTTACTAAATTTTATAAAGTATAAAGGTTTTTACTAATTATGTTAGATTTTTTGACTAATTTGCTAATTTTTCCTAATTTTTATAAAATCGGATCAATTTTGATTGATTTGGAAATTTCCGTCAATTGAGGGGTATAAATGGTGAAATTGGTAACGGCGAGGGTTTGTTTTAACGGCAGGGATATATTCAACTAATAAATTAAAATTGAGAGATATTTTTAACCCTTTTCTCATCAAAATATCACAAGATTATCATCAGAGTTAGTAAATAAATGATATTTTGTTGAATAATCGAAAAAAGATGTCTCTAAACTCTAATGCTATGTTTGGATGGTGGTTACAATGAATATAATGTTTGTAGTGATTACATATTTCAAATCTACCTAATTTGATATAGTTTCAAGTTTATTTTATTTTTGAAGTTTTATATAGTTAAAGTTCATTTATTTTTACGTGATATTAAGTACATATTAATTAAAGTTATTTCGCCTGAACCACGATCAGAATTCAGTCAGTTTTATCTATACTTCAACCATTTCACCTTATATTCAAGCATTTTTTACTAATGAACATATTTATTAATTTCTATGTGATTTTATGTAATTAAGGAGAGTAATAAGTGATAGCTGGATGGAAAGTAATTCTTAAAATAAGCAATTACGTATTTAGATAAAAGTACAGATAATTACGCAAGTTTACGCAAGTACAAAGTTCAAAGTCAAAATAACCACCTCTGTGACTCCATCTCGCAAAGCGATCATTGAACACTAAAATGAAAAAGAGCTTGGTGTTGTTACAAAATCACTAAGAAAATAATAGCAATAAATATGTCTATAAAGTTTTGCCATGTAACTTATTTTACAAGCCAAGAAGAAAGAATGATATGATGAACCAATACAACCAATTAATAAAAATAAATATATGAAATAACACAACTATGCAACTCTATAAATGCAGTTTCAGAGCTAAGAACCACAAGGCAGGCAACAGATTCTTCCAATCCTTGTGAAAAGCCATTGTAACGGATTTGGACCATCGATATCCTCATAAGCCGGGGTTGGGGTTGGCAATGGCATTTCTGAAGGCAAATGCCGATGGAAAGCATCAACTGCACCTGCAACACCATCTTCGTTCTCTAATAATACAGCTAGTTCCATTACTCGGGATTTCACCTGTATAAGTTAAGTTTCCATCAGCAAGCAAAGTCTATAACGAGCATTTCCAAAACACGTTTGTGTTCTGCAGTGACAGATTGGTATGTCATTAGGTAGGGAGATGCATAGACACTTACATCAGGCTGAAGCATAAATGTTATAGCATCAGAGAGTCCTTCTACACTAAGCTTGTCAATAGGAATTGGAGCAGGTCCCAGTCCCTTTTCATGAATTCTATCGCCCCAGAAGAATTGATCACCGAAGAATGGTACTATAGTTGTTGGACACTGGATTAAAAAATTGCAGACATTGCATAAGACCATCTGATCTTTCTATATAACTCAAAGGGCAAAAGATGATTGCTTTAGAACTGATATGAGATTGAGAAAGAACATTACCCCAGCTCGTAGTCCCGCAGCTGTGGTTCCAGCACCACCGTGATGAACCTGCAAGCACGTATTTCCCACGAGCACATCAGAAAATAAATATTTTTCAATATCCAGATATCGAGAAGACTGGAGTTTAGTAGGTAAGTTATACTAGAGTTTGTAAAATCCCTGATAACCAACCATTGACCATCAGTTTATCAGAACCGATCCCATCTCCCAGTTTGCTATCCAGAAAAGCATTCAAAAGATATATAACATGAGTAGGTAGGAGTAAATTGTAAAGCAATAGTACTCACAACAGCTGCGCATTGAGGAAAAAGCCAATCATGAGGGTACTCCGCAACAAGAAAAACATCTTCAGGAATCTCTTGAACTGGTACAGAAGAAGAGGAGGTAAAAAAACAAGAAAAGATGTTTCTTGGTGTTAGAATATTCTCACATGCAATCCAATCACAAATGAACGGAAATATCCACATTATTTACCAATACTACATAAGTGCACTTGTGTATGTAGCGTCCATCCAGTAATATAATGACAAACAAACTGTTCTCTTGATCAATCTACTTAATGTTTATGTTGTTGTAACCCAACTCCATACCACCATCATAGGCCTCATATTTTGTCAAGCAAGTAATTTGCCTTGGAACTGGTTTTTCGGTTGTATGTTCGGAATTAGGGGAAGGTCAAAGGGGGAGACTTATTATGTCAGTTAAATAACTTAATAGAGAATTTTATTTAATAGACCATCCCCTCCAAGGTTCTTCTTATGGTGTTTTTGAGGTTCATCCAGGTCTTAACCCTTCCAGTGAACGCACAGTAGAGCACTAGAGCTTCAATATGCTATATGCAATAAATTACGAGAGTTGTGCCTATATCTTTTTGTTTCTTCAAAAAATTTAGCTTTATTTTGCAACCTATATATGATCAATTTTATGGTCAGTCAGAAACATGCAGAATGTAATAAGATGAAAAAAGAAATGCAAATCATGAGAGAACTTACAAGTACCAAGATCTCCCCAACCTCGGTCAAGAATTCCCCTCTGCCCAGTATTCCTTAGTGCCTCCAAAATTATATCTGTAGTTTTAATGGTATCTTCAAGAGGCTAAAAAAAGAACAAAAGGAATAAACAAGTTGGATATCTTCAAAAACAAAAGTGAAGTAGGAGACAAAGTGATTATTCTAGATCAGACTGCTAAGATCTTAAGCACAGGCACCTTACAGATCTATTTAACAATTAAAATTGTGTGAGACGAAAATGCAGTTAGATTGATAGAAGCTGGTTTACATCCACTATTGCAAGTTTATCAAGTACGAATTAAATCATTCAGAAACGGATACTGTCAGTAGTAAACTAAGAATTCCACCTACAGTAGTAAACCTAGTCATAAGTTGCTTATAAATTATAAGACATCAGACTGGATATATATGTTGCAAGAGTGGCTGAGTGGGATAAAGGATCATCTGATACTTCTAAGACTTCTGGGAGTTTATATTAGAAAACCTTACCATGCTCCCAAATCCAATATATACAGGTTTAGGCCCATTTTGGATCCACTTGATAAATTCTTCAGGAGGTTGGTAGTTTCTCCCAAGGTTTAAGAAACAATAGCCAACAATATCAACCAAAGAGCCCCAATCTGCAAAAAATGAATGCTTCAATATTTTTATGATAGATCAAGTGGACTGATTGTATGAGCACACATCATTACTAAGCCAATGGGTGAAGTAGAGCAGAAAAAGAAGAAAAGATCTTTACATGAATTCAGGGATGGGGAAGGGGATTAATGGGAATGAAGAAAGAGAGACTAGCACAGAAATACTCCACAAGAAACTGATCCGTTCATTTTGAGATTTACAAATCATTAGTTTTGCTTCAACAAAAGAAGTGGAATGACCAATACGACGAAAACAAGCATCCAGATACCATTGAGGAGCTGACATATACCTTTAGGCTTTGGCACAACATGTGGACTCCACATGTAGCCAGTTGGGAAGTGAGAAATTGATCCGTGGTATGTACTGAAGTAGGCGATAGGAGGAAGGTTTAACTTCTTTTTCCTAAAATCGTTGATGTAGCCTCTTATGCCCCACCAGACAAGTAAATCCACGAGTATGTAGGAAAGCTGAAATGTGCAGAAGACAAATAGAGTTTTAACAGGAATCAGAAGAATTACCGGAAAAATATTTTTCAAAAGAAGAAACTGATAACATACCCAATACGCAGCAGGTTGAGGTACACGAGCCATCGGGTGAGGAAATTCAGAAGTTGGCCTGTCTATTAACAAAGTCTATGAGAAGGTACCTTGTTGAAAATATTAAATGGGAGAATTTAATGAAGAATGACACTGAACTCAGCAACTGACTCGCATAATATCCTATGTGCATAATAGTTCTTCCAATTGATCTATAAAACTTCCTAATTCAGAAGAACCAACTACTCCAGAAATTGGGCACTTGCATCTAATCTTTGTATGTCACAGACTAAGGCGTTCAATTTGAAATATTAAATAGCAGTTTCTGCAAAAAGTTTTTCAAGTTTCAGCAAAAATTGTGTCCGATGCAGCTCCACCTAAGAAAAGTTTGAGGAATTTCAAAAATTGTGTTTCAACCAAAACTCCATCTAAATAAAGTAGCAAAACTCATACGTTTCTTTCGTGTGGTTGTTGTAACTAGAAGAATTTTGCAAAAACTGTTTCTCAATTTTTTAAATGAAACGCCATATGGTTGATATAATGTGGGCCAGTGTCCATGTATCAGATGTTAAAGCTGGTGAGAACAGAAGGCCGAGTAAGGTATCAAATGCCACCTTATAATGGTCTAGTCAATATCAAATCTAAAAAACATTCACATAGTGAAGAACAACCACCTATTACAAATTGGCTTTTCTCAAAGAGAAAACTTTTGTAGAGAAGAAAATAGAAATCAGATAGTGGTATTTTGTTTCATCAATGTTTTATAAGAGGAATGGACTTTACAAGGTCGCATATTGACAAAGACAGCAATTGCAGGTGCATCCACTTGTCATATTGTTAATACGAAATATCCAATAAAATAAAGTTAAAGTGTCAATCAGAGCTTACGTCCAGGGCATTGTGAAGAAGATGTGGAGGGGTACCCCAAGAGCTTCAGCAACGTGTGCATGTCCTGTCCAAAAAAATAAAACAATGCTTATAAGTTGACTTGGACTAAATCGCATCCTGTTGTGTTGACTAATCCTGATAAATGTTGTTAACAAAAATAGCAGCAAGAGGTTGCTGATATCTGTACCATGATGGACTAGAATTATCTATAATACAAGGAGTCTATAAAGTCCACGGGAAGCATAAAAATGAATATTGTTTTGGGGACCATTTCCATATAAAGCAGTTTATATTTTATTCGACATTTATTTACAGAGCACAAGCTCAAGATTAAGTTTTCTTCCTTCTAAGCTCTTTGTTTACTAAACCCAAACCGATATGCAACTTGCCAAAGCTGTGCAGAATACACACCTCCATAGATTCAGCTAATGACTTCTCCCAAAATAAGTATTTCAGTTTGGAAGGGCTTGTACTTATTCGAAGCAGATTAACACTGCTCGTGAATTTGATACAGAAAATACAACCAGGTGGATTTCTTTATAGGCTAATCACTCAACTTCTTGACATAGGTCTACTCTAATTGGAAAGAAGCAGAGGAGCACTGTGAAGATAGTGTGAGATTAAATATGTAACATATTAACAGTCAAACCCAGCTAAGGCGGTGGAGTAACTTTTCAGACTTAACTCCTCCCAAGGTCAAAACTAGATAGCTTCTGGTCTCCACATTAGAAGAGTCAAATGAGATTAAACTCATAGAAAGTAAACAGAGTTATTTGGCCAAAGACATTTCAAACAATTCTAACCTGAGTATGATTCAAGGTTATCTTTGAGATTCTTGTGTCCGGAGCTTATAGTGACCCATCCTCACTTCATACACACTAATATGTTTCATTTAATTCATATTTGTTGACTTCATGTTAATCCTTTCTAAGATAAATTCCACAATGCGACTAAGAGACCATCTCAGAATATAGTAGCTCCTCTACTTATAGTATCTCACATATATCTTTCTAATTTAGTCAAACATATGTTCTCTATGATGGCAAAATATGACCACCCCCACCCGCCACCCCCACCCCAAAAAGAAAAACAAGAGAAGACAGAAATGTATCTTTTGGAGAACTAGCAATGATATACAACTCCATGTGATATTATAAATCATGGACCAAACATGAATTAGATGTCCAGATATCAACAAGGTGAAATGAGTGGTGAGTATAGAGATTATTTCCGAACTCACCATAAGCAGGAGGATTTGCAATAATCGCTTGTGCTCTGAAAGGTTCACCAGTTTCAATATCTGGCTCAGTGCAAGCCGGAAGAAGAGATTCAATTATAGCCTTTAGCTGCTTTCGTTGTACAGATATCTCTCCTGGTCCAGAAGGAATAAGACCTTTGTTCCTGGCCATATCTGCAATTCCACAGAACATACAAACTTAGTCCATATTAAATGATATCAGCAAACAGGAATTCCATATTACTACTTGAACAGGTATGTGATGAGCCACTTATTTCATACTAGATTCCAGTACAAATTTGACTGTTAAGTATGTTGAAAAGTTCCCAAAATTTTAAGAAAAATTTTCAAACTGTGCATAAGTTAACTAAAAGTTAAAAAATAGAAGCTTGATATTACCACGATTGCTCATAGGATTATGTTAGTGTTCACCATTGGTTGAAAGTGTGGCTATAGTCTCCTAGTGATTTGGGCAACCCTTACCGCATGAACCAACTTTTGAGATTGACTTAGGCCTAAGCCCATCTTCTTAGCTTGGTATTAGCGCCAGAGTTGTCAAAGGCGCCCTGATGCGAGGCTCAAAAAGCGTTTCGCCTTATTTAAGGTGCAATTTTGTTTCCTCGTCAAGGTTATATGACATACATTTTCTTGCCAATGAGCCTCTTTAGAAGAGGCGGCACTAAAAAATTGATATTTTACTTTATCATATTATTTTTTTCAGTTTCTTTCTTCATATATTTGTCATTCATTCATGCTTATAATTATTAATCTTGGACTAAACACAGCTTTGCAGTTTTTTCTCCCTTTGCTCTTTTTTTCATTAAAGCCCACACGTTAGTTGCGCTTAAATCCCCAACAGATCTTAGACATTTTTTGCGCTTTTTGCTTTTGATAACACTAATTAGAGCCACTCCCATCATCATTGTTGTGTTACCTAATGTAGAGCACTATGTTATGATATCCATGCTTCGTCTAGTCTTGGTCGTGCAAGGGAAGGGGGGGGAGGGCGTGTGTGGAACACATGTGAGAACTTTATGCGGATTCTTTGAAGCACACCCCAAAATTGCAGAAAACTATGTTTACTCATACCAGATACTTACCCACCCAGGAAGAAAGGGCTAATACATACCCAAAGCAGAGTACTCATAACATAGACAAAAACAAGAACGAGAAAAACGAAGAAGCATGCCAAAGACCTCTTACATCCTGCCAATACCCGAGGATCACCACCCAATGGGTAGTAGTCTATGCCTCCTGATTTGACAAAATCACGGAAGTTAGAATGAGTTGCCAGCCTGACATGATGACCAAACGCCTGTCAATGCATAAAACTGATTAGAAAAGGAACGAATGATTTACTCTACAAATGAACAATTTCTCAACCAAAATACAAAGATATTAAGGTGCACAAACATCAACAAAATTCTACTACACGAAATATGGGAACACAAAAGCTATAGTTGAAATATTATCAATTATTTCACATGAATGTCCAATATTGGCCACAAAAATGATGAGAATATTAAATAATAGGCAAATAAATAATCGTGCTCCAGAAGAGGCAACAGCAAGAAATAAAGCTAAACCAACATTAGACAGGAAAAGAAATTAAATCCAATGGTACCCACACTGGAAAGAGCATATTAAGAATGTTTTACCAGTCAAGCAGCAAAAGACATCAGCTCTGAAGCATACAAAATTTTCCTTGCGCAGAGTAATTGCAAGGTCCAAGTGACCTTTGTTTTTGATACTTGCTTCAACCATATAGGTCCAAATTCACCTCTAAAAATTCTCTCCGTCAATATATTCTCAAATGATATCTCAATTGGTTTAGCCAGGTCCAAGGGACACAATCTAATCCTTTTACCTTACAGCATCTCAACAATCAATTTTAAAAGTTGATCACTGAGAAGCCTTGAAAAGTGGAGAAACTAAGTCTAGTAAAATAGAACTTAGAAGTCCATCTAACAGACCTCTCCAACGAAGTGTCATTCAAAGCCGAAATTTGGGTATTCTGTAAAGGATGCTGAAAAACATAGAATGCAATGATATAATAATAAAGGCAAGCACAGATGGTTAAGAAGAAAACGATATAGAACATGTATGACCAGTACAGCTATAAACATGGTGATTTAGAACTCCCAACATACCTGAAGTCTCTTGGCCATAGCCAAAAATGGTTGAACATCTCCCCTGGTTCCAACAATAAGCACCACGATTTTCAACTTTGGAACTGACTTATTAAAATCTGTGCTAATCCTGTCTACAGTAAGAGTGGGTTCTTCAACAGATCGCAGCTCCAACAATTCAGAAGTTTCAGGCGTACTCTTGGTAAGGTCAACCTCTACTGTTCCATCCCCTTGGATCTTTACCAGCTCTGCGATGAGCTTTTGCTGGTGACATTAAGAACAGAAGGAAATATGAGGAAATGGTAAGGGAATAACAAGTATTCAGCAACTTAATGGCAAGAAAATGAAAAGGTATATCATTTTCCAGATGATAAAGTAAAAAAACACATGTAAGTAATTTGTGGTGGTTCTTTCAGACGCTGCAGAGGGGCAGTCCTGGGTCTCCTAATCCATACTTACATAGGCAAATAGCAAGAATTCTTAACCTGTTTAATTAGTTGCTACTTGTACATATACAGGCATGGACAACCTAATGTATGAAGCGGTGATTCAGGACGGATACATGTGATTACGTGCAGAAAAGATTGACTTTGTTAAAGAGGGTGATTTTGTTTCAGCCACTTATTAAATAGCAACTTGACTCATCGGAGCCCTACAACATACATATCAACTCCATCAGTTAAAAGCAAAAAAATAGCTCAAAAACCAAATGGTCAAAGTAAATTTTGTATCAGTAAGTCTAAATAAGTACTTGGTCAATACAAATTGCCAGCTTCACATGGTCTAAGCATCATTTGAAAAAATAATGCTCAGCATTCTAGGATTCTTTTAAGTTTTATTGGTTCAGGTAAATCATATTTATTCAGATAACAAGCAGTCTCGTTATTCATACACTTAGCACTTCCCATATCAGCTTTTCTACTCCTTATCACTCTCCAACATTAAAGGATCTTTCCATGCTTCAAGTTTACAATCAAATCAAACAAATTCAAGCCAAAACTAGTGTCACGGACAAAATATTAAACTCTAACAAGTTGCAACAACTTTTGACACATTTACATGCATATCGTAACCAAGACTAGTAATTCTATTCAACTCTTACGCCATGTTGACTATTATAGAATCTCACAGCAAAGCACTACACAATTGGTTGTCGGATAATAGGCATTTCAAAGCTGGAGACGTCAATAACTTGTCAAAAAATTACCTTTCCACGTTCAGAAAGTCTATCCAATATTACATTATGTCTTGGACTAACCCTCCTCTCAGTCAAAGATCTTGAAAATGCCATATCCTGGCCTTCAGGGAAAAGACCTCCACCAATAGTCACAGGTGCAGTAATGCAGTGCTCCAAACCTACAAGTTAAACAAAAAAAATAAAATGCAAAAGTCCTGTATGAGAAAGAAATACATCAATCCAGTAAACCACAATGGTCAGCTTTATCCCATCAACATAGATATAAATGTCTAAGCCCTTCTGAAGCAAGTACAAAAAGAAAAGAGAAAAAGCAAAGAAAAGAAAAAACAAAGAACCATATGCAGCAACGATTTGCTTCAATTGCTTATAGAAGACCAAATCAATATTTTCTTACTACTAAATTTTCAGAAAGACAATGCTAAGAGGTTCCCAAGTTTAATTCATGAGTATTTTGCCACTCTATACATGAAATCATTGTCAGCAATACGGCATACTGGCAGAATATCCTAAATGTGATACAGAGATAGCTTTTGCTTTGGAGGGAGGAAAGTGGAGCTGATGTGAGAAGTGACAAAGGAGGACGTCTATAATGTACCTTAGCTTTGAGGGAAGCATAGAAGAAACCGTGAGCAAAAGCATTTTTCTCTCTTGTAAGGAGACGGAGCAGTTAAAGTTAGTACTCTGGAGACTTTTGGGTATTTGATATTTTTCATGTTTGGTGTTAAATCAAGGTTCCATCTTTTAGTAACTTGGTTTGACATCGTTGTCTGTCAAACCCTGTCCTCCACAAATGATGTTAGTTTTGCTTGTCATTAATTTCGTTGATGCATTGGTTTTCCTTGGTAGGGGTAGCGGTGAAACTTGGAATATAGAGCACTGGAAAGAATTCTTCACATTTGGACCAAAGAAGCAGATGAATAGAATTTAGCTCATGAAACTCGAGCAAGACACTGCAGCCCCAAAAAAAGTTCAGTCTCTTCATAGAATATGTGATCCTTAACGTAACTTGAACCAAAATTAACAAGCAGATGGTCAATTATAAGGAAGCAAGACTTTCGACAGATAGCTGTACAGAGATGTATTAGCTCAAGGAACTCCAGAGACAGATAAGGATGACAAAGGGCATAATTTGACCTTGAGATGAAAAATGTCAATGAACCCTCCTTTTAGAATAGAGTTGTAAGATGAGGCACAGTTATATACTTAAAACTTAGAGCCAGAACACTTTTATTTATTTATACAGGTCTATGACAGGAAAAGTTACTCTCATCTTTTCTATAATGCTTGCTGAGTTATATAGGACAAGCCTTAATAGTCTGAAATTCACAACTAAGCTTACATGTCGATCTAGATAGGATTATTTGAACTCCTTCTAGATTGATTTCATAGATGACAAATAGTAATGAGAGAGCATAATAAAGGAAAAGGAACCAGCCCGTTTGGTGGGACAGAAAATAATAGTTCCATTCATCAAACTGTTAGCCAGAGGACAACAATGATGCTTAACATCATAAATAAGATAGTTTCCTAGACCATTTTGTCATCCAAAATAGAACAAAAACACATACATGATTCACTTTATATTAAATAGAATAAAGATACAACACAAGAAATAGTTTTACTATCAATCAAAGAAGAATTATACTTATTAGTATACTCGTCCCACAAAGACAAATTACACCCTAGTGAACAGCATTATGAAACAAAAAGCAAAAAAAAAAAAATTTAAAAAAAAAAAACCACAGGATCATTCTGAAGTCCTACTATCCCAGTCACTTGGCACTCGCTCATACTTCTCCCCTCTAACTATCATTTACATCCTTGTCAATATAACATTTTGCCAAGATCATGACTCTTATTCTAAATTTATTGGTGTAAGAGAAGACTAAACTAAATGCACATGAAGAATCTGTAGCAGGTTTTCTCAAATTCATTATTTATCAACAGAGAAAAGCTTAGGAAGATGAAAGCACTAACCTCTCCGAGCTTGAGGCGGAGGACTAGAACTCCGATGTGTGCTCTCATATTTCATTTCTGGAGTCAAACACTCGTCAGTATGCTCATCTGAAGACCTAATGTCCTTAAGTGATGAAGAACTTGTTCTCCAGCCATCTAATTCATCGGAAAAAGTAGCATCACACCGTTCATCAGCATTGTTCGGTACTTCTGAATCCCTTGTGCTCTGATTTCCATTAAGCCCACTACTATCCATTTCATATGATGAACTCCAAAACCACTTAAATTCACCAAACTGAACACCTACTCTTCTAAAATTTCAAGCTTCGCAAACAACTGTAAGAGAACTCAAATTCAACTATACTCCAGATTCAGCAACTAACATAAAAAACTTGCAAATTCAGCAACCAAAGAATTCATAAACAATCCTGTGCATCAAAACCTGCTAAGAAATGGGAAAATATCAGCAACCCCAAAATGCAGAACACTTCCATTCACCAAAATCAGCCAAAATTCAGCAACCCCACAATGAAAAAACAAATCTTGATTTAAAGCTAAAACTTTCCAAACTACACCACAAGCAATGTTAAAAGCTAATCTACCCTCTGCAACAACCAATTAGAAATAAGAAAGAAACACAACCAAACAGTCAACAGCACGCATTGTATAAAATCAGCACAAACTTCAAAAAGAAAAGTAATAATAACAACATCTACAGGAAACTCACAACAATACACACCCTAATCATATTATCAAATAGAGCACACCAGAAACACTACAAACAACAAATATGTTTAAGAAGTTGCATAAAAGGAAAACCCCACATAACAGAAGATACCAAAAAGACTAATCCTTTTGGCGATTCAATCATTAAAGAAAGTGAATACTCAACTACCAGGTGTCCAACATGTAATTACCAAGAAAGCAACTTTAGCATTTTCGTCTTATATATTGAAAAAACTCATTCAAAGTTGGAGATTATTATCATCAATAATTGGTTTTTCTTATGGATGAAAATGGAGGGAAGCTAGAAAAAAAGAAAAAAAAAGATAGTGTGTAGTTTTTGATAAAAGAAGCTTCATTCCTTTGTTGGGTTGCAGAGGAACACTTACTCATTAAGATTATCAAAGAGAATGCTCATCAGTTCACACTAACTATTCTTGAAAAAACTGATGAAAAAAGTCTTCTTTTCTGCTCAATCCAAGACTTAAAAAGGGTGTATTCTTTTGCATAATATTTCTTACAAAATAGTCTCTCTCCCTTTCATATTAGTTTTTAAAATTATTTCATTGTTCAAAGTTATAGAATTGTTTATAGTTGAAGTCTTTGAAGATGGATGTTTCAAATTATTTATCCTTTTGCTATAATCAAATTATTTAGGACATAAGTTAAATTTTATAACCAAAAATATGATTTAAATTATGTTTTTGAATGATTTTTATTTTAATAAAAGTATATTGCCTACAAATTCGATTAATATGGAATAAATAGAATAAGTTTACTTGAAAGTGAGGAAAGTATTGTTATCGCAACATAAAAAATGAGTTATATAAATGACATTCCAAATTTATTACTTAGTATCTTGTTCCTTCCTACTCACATGCAATATGGTCAGTTTGGTTTGGATTTTTAAATATCAAATCAAATTATTTGTGTCGAAATTTTAAATTTATAAATCAAATCAAATCAATGAAACTCAAGTTTTTCAACCTCGAGTTTTTTTGAATTTCTTAGGTTTTTCAAATATTTGAGTTTTTTCGCTAAAATTTTCATATAAACATATTATTTACTTGTACTTCAAATTTTTCTTTAGTACTATCAAAATACAACTATCTAAGGTGTTTCTTAGAAAAAATAACACAAAATATGAAATGATTAATGACACTAAAATATTCAACAAAAAAATAATATTGAAATCGCGTAAAATAAATATTGCAAATTAGTAAGTCATAATAAAAATGATCATAATTTAAAAGTATTAATCATGTTAAAATATGTTTAATAAGTATTAGTTACCTAACTAAACATTAAAAGAAATTAAAATTAGATTATGTATTTTAATTGTTTAAACAAATGTAAAACTAAATAATAAATATTAAATACTATTGTCATTTTTTTTGAATAGATTTTCTTTTTGCACTAATATTAATTTGATTTTGATTTAAACTTTATTATAATTACCAACATCTATGGACTATATCTTTGTTGAATCATTATTTTAAGTTTCAAACTTAAAATAATATATTAAAAGATAAAAACTGTGAAAATTATAAGAAATATTTAAAAATTATATCAAAGTCTATGTATAAAATAAAATTTTAAAATTATCAATATAATCTCAAGTTGTTGTTTTTTTAGTTAAAACCAAATCAACCCAAATATAGTAGAATTTTTTTTCAATATCGAATCAAGTCAAACCAAAATCCAAACTAATAGTCAATTTTTTTTCTTAATTACGATTCAATTCGATTTTGTACTCCCCTATATATGCAGCTCAACCCACGAGCTTGAACTCTCACTCCTGGTCCATTTCATCCTCATAAAATTTTACTAGATTATATATAAATATTTTTTAAAATTTATTAAGATAAATTAAAAATATTTATTTTCCTTCGTGCCTAGCATCCTTGTTAGTCAATTCTTATTTAATTTATTAAGAAGACAATAAAGATGGAAATGAAACATTTTTATTAGTAGTAAAAAAAAATCAATTGTTTGCTGGTGAAAAATAATGAAATCACTGATTCTATTGTTTTAGTTCAATCAAAGACTGAATTTTTTAATTAAAAAAAAATATAGGAAAAGAAAATAGATTTTTTTAATTTTAGTATAAGTAAGCAATGACCAATTATAATGCACATGTTTGACAGCAATTTAATAGAATTATGTTCCAGTTGGCACTTGTCAGAATCCTGACATGCCATCGTGAAATCGAAATATAATTATACTCTATTATATCTCTAGCTCAATTTATATTATTCATTTTTTAGTTTATTCACAACAAAAAAAAGATATGTATTAATTTTTACTAAAATAATTTATAATAAAATAAACATTTTTAAATTATTTTAAATTATAATTTTTTAAAATTATTTTTAAGAAAAATTAAAATTATATCGCATAAATTAAAATGGAGGGCAAATGAGTATATTAATAGGAATATGATTAGTTAGTTAGTTGATGGAGTAGTAGAATATTCAAAGTGATGATTCTGTTTTGAGTCAATGGCTAAAAGGTTACAGAGTAGATTTTGAGTTTTTTTTTATAAAAAAAATATATTTTGGCAAAGAACTTTATATTTGTAAATTCCCCGAAGAAACTTTTAAAATGTTTTTTTTTTTTTTTATGTTTTCTGAAAAAGTGGACACAAATTGACAAAGAGCAATTTTTGGAAAAAAACATGTATCCATTATTGAGCAGTGGATGATCTGTGCTGTTATCTAGACTTTAATGTGTTTTTTTAATTTGATTTGATGTGACTGTGCACGTGGTAGAGAGTACATTATTAATTATCCCCAATGAATTATAGATCTTGAATTTTCGTTAAAATATTTAAAAAATTATATTCCGTCCGTTTAAAAAAGAATATTTTTATCTTTTTTTAGTTTACTTTTTTTAAAAAAAAAATCTTTTATTTTTTTTAACAATTTAACTTTAACTTTTCACGTCGCTTGTTTAAGGTTACAAGATTAAAAAGCATCTTGGTACATTTTATATAACTTTAATTTAAAACCACAAGATTATAAAAAAAATTCAATAAATTCTATTTCAAATCAAATTAGGTCATTATTTTCTAAACGAAAAGAGTACTAAAGTATCATATAGGTTTTGCTTCGAAATCAATAAGTCAATATATAACCTTATACTTAGAAAACTCTAAATTTATATCTATAAATATGAGAAAAATTAAAATAATAACTGTCTTGTATGTTTTGTTGTGAGTATTTTTTTCACAAAAGATTCGATTAAACACCCTAATAATCTTCCAGATCCTTTTTTGTTATTACATCTTCGATTATTGTTGTGTTTCTCTCTCTTTGGAAGATTAATTATAAAAAAATTTGATTATTTTACTCTAAACAGTGTTGTTATTTGGCAGTGACACCTTTTTGTCTTGTATTGGCACGATTAGGATTAAAGACTACAATGCTCTTTTGGTTCTAATCTATCTAAATTTTTCTCTAAAAATAATTTTATATTACACTTTTCTTTCGTATTTTCTACAAATATTTTTACTTTATTCATTTTTCTTTTCATTCTAGAAAATATTTCTCAATTTTATCATTGAATTAAATATTTTAAAAAAAAATTTAAATTAATTTATTTTTTTGAATTATAATTTTTTTTTAACCTCACTTCGTGCCCCGACCCTCCCCATTCAAAAAAAAAATTGAAAAAATCAAATTATTTTTTTCCTACTTCTATCCCTTTATCCAAAGTAGCCCCCCCCCCCCCCCCCCCTCCCCCAAAAAAAAAAATAACAACTTATAATTTTATTTTTGAAAACAATTTAATTTTAGATTTTTTCAATTCGTTTTACCCCGCTCAACACTGACTACTCATACCCCGCTTACCATAAAAAATTAAAAATTTATTTTTGAACAAAAATATTAAATTTTATCTTCTTTAGCCCACACCTATTCCAACTACTAACCCCTCCCAATAAATAAAAAATTAATTTTTTTAAAAAAAATATTTTATCCTTCTACCCTTCGCTACCCCACCTCTACCCCTACCAGCCCCCCTGAAAAACTATGATTTAAAAGTTTATTTGTTAAAAAAATATATTCAAGTTTTAAAATTTTGTTTTTTACTCATTTCAACCCCCTATTATTCCCCCACCCCACCCCAAGAAAAAATTGAAAGTTTATTTTTTGAAAAATATTTGCAATTGTCCCACATATAAAAGAAATTTAAGATTATCTAAAAAAAAAAATTAAATTTCAGTATGAAAGTTAAGTTTCGAGTTGTGTGTGGTTGGCCCTGTTCAAAAGTTGAGGTCGAAATTCTGATTTGAAAGTTGAATGTTTAGTCTCGCATCTATTATTGGTTGTAGGGGTTCGATTCTAATTCGTAAATCGGGTCTTGATTCAAGTATCGAAGTCGAATTTCATATTGATGAATCATGTTCAAGTACGGGTGTCAGGGTCGTATACTAGATCGGATATTAAGTCTAAATTTGTATGTCGGGTTTCGAATAGAAAGTCATGATTTGGCCCTGAGTTGAATTTCAGATTTGTCGTCGGGGTTATGTCCTAGTTCACTTATCGAGGTCATGTCCTAAATTGATTGTTGAGATAGTTTATCAGATCAAAATTATTTTCTACTCTCTAGAAAAAAAATATTAGATAAAAATATTTTTCATTCACAAATAAAATACTAAAAAGAATTTTAAATTTTTTTTTATTCACGAACTAAAATAAAAGAAATTAAATAAAAAAACCAGTTAAATGCTTTTCGAGAAAACATTCTTCCTTCATGCCAGTATTTAATGATTTTATCAAATTTGAAGATAGAGTCCACATGTATCTACGCACTTAAATTCCAACCCCCCCCCCCCCAATATTTGAATAAAAATCAGAGCATTACAAAAAAAAATGATTATTTAAAAAAGTAACATAAACAATCAAGAAAGCTTCAAATAACTTCTTTTACTAAGTTACGTAATCTGGGAAATGTATCTGGTATATTTTGTGGTGTATCCACTTTGTATATGAGTTGTACCATTGATGTATATGAGAATGTACTAGAGATATACATGTTATAACATATATATATTTGTGTTCGTGTATTTGCTAATTTTACTGTGTATATGTCATGTATCTGAGCATGTACATAACCTGTACTTATAGTTGAGTTGTTTCTTTATATATCTGATGTGTATTTACGTCCACGTATTCGTTGATTCTATCAAATAACTATTCTGTATTTGTGAGAAAGAAAAAAAATCTCTCTTTATATAATATATATGGAATTAAAATAAAAACTATCTTACATGTTGTGCTGTGTTATAGGGAGGAGAGAGGCGAGTAAGACTGGGAGAGAGAGGAGAGAGGCGAGCGAAATTGGGAGAGAGAAGAGAGGCGAGCGAGATTGGGAGAGGGAGGACAGAGGGAGGAGAATGGGAGAGAGATGAATCGTATATGTATATTGGTTAGATAATTGTATATTATACATATACGTTAGTATAAAAAGCAAGCAAGATTGGGAGAGAGGAGAGCGGAGAGCGAGACTGGAAGAGGGAGGAGAGAAGACTGAGAGTGGGAGAGAGGTGGATTGTATATGTATATTATACATATGTATTTGTATATTCTAGCAAATTATACATATACAAATGTGACTAATTATACAAACCCGAAATCAGCCCATATAATTAATATATAATATTAGTCGCGAATAGTGATTATAGCAAACTATAACTATAATAAATAATTAAGTAGTTTAAGTTTATCTAAAAATTTCTTTTAGAAAAGTCGATTTAGTTTGTCCAACCCTCAAACCCCCACCCCCCACCCACCCACCCCACCCCCAAAAAAAATTAAATACTTGAAAATTTTATTTTTGAAAAACAGTTCAAATTAGATGATTTTTTTTACCCTGTTCAACCCTACCCTTTATCCCCCTTCCCAAGAAAAACTTATAAAGTTTTTTTTTTTTTTAAATAATTAAATTTTTTATTTTCTTTGGTCCACGCCTATCCTTACAACCTACCATCTCCCCTCCCAAAAAATAAATAATTGAAGTTTGTTTTTTAATGTGTATATTTATTATTATTTTTTTACCTTACAATACTCCATCCCCTGTCAACCCCCCCCCCCTCCCCCCTTAAAAATATTAATTTAAAAGTTTTATTTTTGCAAACATTTCCAAATTTCAAAACTTTAATTTTTTTACCCTATTCCGGCCCCCCCATTTAGCCCCCCCCGGTTAGCCCCCGAGTTGCTTCTGCTGTTTTGATTCGAAAGTTAGGGTTGAAATTTTGATTTGAAAATCAAATATTCGATTTATTGGTTGTGGCAGACAAATCTTAATTTGTTAGTCGCTTCTTGATTAGAATGTCGAAGTTGAAATTCGAATTGATGGATCATGTTCAAGGTCAGACGTCGAGATCAAGTCCTAAGTCGGATATCTAGTCTCAATTCAAATGTCGAATCGAAAATCGAGGCAGGTCGAATTTCAGATGTGTCGTTGGGATTGTGTTCTTATTCTTGGAATAACTTCTTTTACTATCTCAGATAATCTGATATTTTGTGGTGTATCCACTTTGTGTATGAATTGTACCAATGATGTATCTGAGAATGTATTAGAGATATAAACGTTATAACTTTTATGCATGTGTGTTCGTGTATTTGTTGATTTTACTATGTATATGTCATGTATCCGAGTATGTATTTGATATGTACTTGTGCTGTATTTGACATGTATTTGAATATCTATTTGAGTTGTATATTCATATATCTAATGTGTATTTGATTCAAGTATCCGTTAATTCTATCAAGTAACTATTATGCATTTGTAAAGTTTCGAACGTCTCAATAACACAATGATAGTTGTCATTGTGACTCTCAAATACAACAAATTTCAATTAACAGACAACAATTAGTAATTAGTGAAGAATTATAAGGAAGAAACCATGGTAACCTACCTAATACTCGAAATGATGGAAAAATTATTGGAAAAATTTAAAGTGTTTTTGGACTAGGGAAATGACATATATCGTTAGACGTGTGATGTACTCCTAGATTTGTGCATTCCAATTATATTCTAATTTTGAATATGATAAATAATTTGGTTCGAGACGTGATTTACTCCCAGATTAGTGTGTTTCGGTTACATTTCAATTTTTAAATAGATATATAATAGAGTCCGAAGCCTAAAAGGTAAAAAATGTTAACAAAAATTTTAAAACGGTATATGAAATTTCTTTTTAACCAAAAGGGAAAAATCGCTCGCGAAGTAGCGATTTTGTCCATTGGAAAAAGCAAAATCACTGCTATAGCAGCGATTTTGTTAAATTTGATTTTTCTTTAAAAAAATAAAATTAAAACAAAATCGCTCCCGAGGGAGCGATTTTCAATTTTCAATTTTTTTTTAAACCTTTTTAAGTAAGCCGCTGCTTATGCAGCGACATTACCTTAAATTTTTTATTTATTTTTTGCTTCTTTTATTTAAAAAAGTTTAAATGAAAAAAATATTTTTTTAAAATTAAATTGCTGCGATTTTTAATTATTTCTTTTTTAATTTTTAAAAATTAAATCACTAAAAAAAATTTGATTTAAAATCGCTGCCGTGGCAGCGATTTATTTTTTTAAAAAAAATAAAAAAGAAATTAAAAATCATTGCCTTGACAGCTATTTATTTTTTAAAAAAAAAAAATTGATTTAAACTTTTTTTATAAAAAAAAAAGCAAAAAATATTAATTAAAAAAAATTATACTTAGGCAGCGACATATAAAAGAAATATTAAAAAAAAAATTATTTTGAAAATCGCTCCCGAGGGAGCGATTTTGTTATAATTTTTTTTTTTTTAAAAAAAGCAAATTTAACAAATCGCTGCTATAGCAGCGATTTTGCTTTTTTCAGTGGACAAAATCGCTACTTCGCGAGCGATTTTGCCCTTTTGGTTTAAAAGAAATTTCATATACCGTTTTGGAATTTTTGTTAACATTTTTTACCCTTTAGGCTCCGGACTCATATATAATACATGCATCTTTATGTGCTAGATACAAAATGTAACTTTAAAAATTTAAAAGAAGACGAGCAATTAACTAAATCCTAAACTAGTTTAATCAGTGGCGGATTCAGGATTTTCATTCAGGAGGTTTGAAAAATAAAAATATAAACGTGTAAATAAGTCTTTCGAAATGGGCCCTTTGAACTTTTTTGGATTTAAAACCACACTTTTGGCATGTTTTTAAAATAAAAAATGCTTGAAAAATAGAACGAATTTTTTTAAACAAAAATAAACTGAAACTATATTGAAAAATAAATAGATGTTGTTGGAAGGATTCAAACATGGGGCATGCATCTTAATATTCAGGAGTCTTAACATTGAGCCATTTATTTTTATTGTTATTGAGGGGATTCAAAATATATGCATTTACATCGTGTATTTTTTTTGTCGAGCGAACACCCTGAATCCAATGTGGATCCGCCCCTGAGTGTAACTTGTATTATTTGTTTCTTTCTCTTTTCTTTTTTTCATTGAAGAAGCTACTTACATGAATAACTCATATTTACAAATTTAATCAAAGAATAATATCATCATATACAAGCCTTTCATTGGGCACTACATTGACTTTCATCCCCACATGATTTTGCAATTTCCTTAATTACCAAAGCTCTTGCACGATTAATAGTTAAAAGACATAAATAAACATGTTCTTCAAGTTCCTCCACTTGTTTCTTGAATCCAATATTACTCTTCTTCAACTCCTTCAACACTTCCAATGAAAATCTATCTTCCCTTTTATCCAAACACAATTCTATCATTTCCTTATTATGATCAATTTCATCATGAAGCCTATCCACAAGCCTAGATATCATGTCAAAATCTCTATTCAAAATATATGCACCTTTCGTCGCAACGTCAAGTTGATCTCCAACTTTTCTTAAAAATCCACATTTCAAGTATCGAAAACTCATAAATTTTTTCTTAAATGGCTTTAAAGGTAGCGTTAAAATCGCCGGTCCCATAACTATTGCTGAAAATGTATGTGCAGCTAGCACCAATGCTGCCACAACAACTACTCCACAAGCCATTGTCACACATACCCCTGAAGTCTTGTGAACACATTTGATCAATTTGATTTTCCTAACCACACTTTTTTTCTTAGACTTCAAGCATTGTAACACCGATGAATATTCATCGTTAATTCGCGTAAAATCTTGTTTTTTAAGGTCAGAAAAGGGATTGTTGTGAATGATAAAAGTACGTAGCTCAAGTACTAGGTGACCAAGATGGTCAAAATTGGAAAAATTATCCATCGAGTCAAGGACTTGATCGATCAAACCATAGTGAGATTGAATTTGGCTAATGCTTTTAAGGATTCGACTGCAGAACTTTGATGCGTCCGCGCTTATGTTAAAGTAATTTGTAAGAAGGGATTTGAGATTGTATTTTTTGGTTGGAAAAATAGTTGTTTCAAGAATTGATGTAATTATTTCTTGGCTTGGATCAAGGAGGATTTTTGAGAAAGTACATAATTGAGAATTAGGAGATAATGGTTCATTTACAAGTAATTGAGCTTTTGTAAAGAAATCATCATATGATTTTGTTCTTAATGCTCCAAGATATTCATCATTTACATTTAGGCTTATTTGTGTCTCTCTTGTCATTTTCTTCTTATCTGGCAAAATAAAATAAATTCACTTTATTGAAGATCAAGATATATAATTAATTAAATCTTATACAAAATTAAACTCATGAATATTCGTAATTACCTTTGATAGTTATTTCACACGTTGTATCTCCTTCCATCAAGCTAGCTAGAAATTAATCAAGAAATTTTAAGAGTCATGTTTCATATCTAAAACCTTAAAATAGATAAGAGAATTATTAAAGGGTACTAAAAAAATTGACAAGTCCAATTGTTAATTGTAATGAGCAGTACCCTTTTTAAAGCCCCACTTGCAATAAAGATATACAGTTTTAAAATTTAATTAAGGGTCATATCTTACGTTATCCCTTTTTTATGACATGCATTCATTTAATCTGAATGAAATAAAAAACTTGTGATAACTTTAAGGCTAATATGTGACATCTTTAATTTCTTTCAGATGATAGATATATATGATATGATATATTTGGTGGTTGTTATATGCCCTTTTCTAATTTATTATTACTTTTTCAGTCCGTAGATATTGAAATTTTATGAGAGTTTACATAATTTGAATTAAGACTCTTGAATATGTGATCAATTTTAATTAGAATTCTTAGAGGCTACTCAATACTAAACCTAGTTTATGCCTATATGAAAGATACTAAATTCCCTTAAAAGACATTTCAAATATTCCGCAAAACGTATGGAATATTCATATAGATGTCAAATCTAAATCATTCTAATTTAAGAAATACGCCACTAACGGCTCTCGATGGATAAATCTTAGGAGAGTAGAATCAAGGAAGGAACAAAATTGTATCCGCAATATTTATTAAAAAAGTTATTTCTTCTTATTTTATTGTGATTGCAATTTATTTTTCTGTCACTTTAAAATTTGACGTAAAGACCGTCTTTTTTTATTCCTTCTAAACTAAAATGATACGTTTTTTATATTTTATAATAATTTAACTGTAAAATGTTCATTTATCCTTTATATAATTATTTATTTATAATCATTCAAACATTTATTTATGAGTTGTTATATATCAAAAGTTCCAAAAGTTTTTCTTACATTATTAAATGTTATGTCAAGTTAACATTACATAAATTGAGACGGAGACGTTAAAACTCTTTACTTGGTAGTTGATATATATATGCGTAACAAAATTAAGTTTATTAAGCAACGTATGAATTTGGAACCATTGTAATTATATACATACAATCATATAAAGGTTCGTTTATTGCGTCTTCCTTTTCTCTTTACTTTATATTTCTCTTTTTTTTTTATGTCTAATCTCTCTTATATCTTATCTTATCTTTTTTTTTTTAATGTCTTGTTGATATTTATTTCTCGTGTTTAATTTTAAAAGTAGAATGAATTCCACTTATTATTATAATACATAAAAATTCCGCCTGAATTCGACAAGAAAATTTACTTTAACAATTTAACTCAACGAGCAATAATTTAACCCCCCCCTCCTCCTTCCACTAATCTCTTTTCAAATTTTGTTGATCGAAAGCCACGATATATATAATTTAAATCTTTTTTTTAGAAAAATAAAGATAGTAGAAAATGCATGGTTAATAGGCAAGTATGAATAAAGAAAGTTGCAAGCAAAGTAAGAGAAGGATGAAACATATGACATAATATTATGTTTAGCCAAATTTAAGGAAATATTGCTATGGTTACGATAACAGTTATGTTGCTTCAAGGATATTACTCTCCTAACGTAACTTTACATTCCATGCATTATGATATGTCTACGTATATATAAATGTCTTCCTCTACGCAAAGAGTATATAATAATACACGTGGCTTCCTCATATAAAGACAAATAGGATTTAGAAAATACTAGTAATTGATTAATTGTAGGAGTTGAGTGGAGGGTTCAACGTGATTGTCATAACTGATGAAGTTATTAGTACTTATCACAAAGACAGATTTAAAATTTTAATTTTATAATTTTATTTTTTATAGCCAACTCGTTATTATATATATGTTAAAAAAATTAAATATTCATATAAAAGATGTTGAATTATCGAAACTCATACATCGCCCTAAATCCGCCCCTGATTTACCAAAAGGCATAATACATAAATGTGTCATTTAACTTGGCTTCAAATCATATTTATGTCCTTCAACTTTGGATGTGCACAAATAGACACTTAAACTTGTATAAAGTTGAACAAATAGACACACATGTCTTATATGTCATCATTCATATCATTTTTTATCCTACGTGGTGTCTTACGTGTATTGTGTCATGTAGGATTCATGTGTTTGTTTATTTAAAAGTTAGATAGTTAAAGTGTCTGTTTGTGCATTATGAAAGTTGGAGGTCAAAGTTAAAATTTGAATCCAAATTTAGGATCCAATAATATATTATGCGTTACCAAAATGTGCATTTTTCACACGTCTTCTTTCTTTAATTAGGATTTGTGCTTACATATTCCACTTTTTTCCTACTTGGCATCCATGTTAGCGTCCTAATCTCCTCTTTTTTTTTTCTCTTTTCTTTAGATATATCTAATAATCAATATTATGAATTAAAATAAAGTTCTTTTATATTGTCAATGTCAAAAAAGGGGTATTTATTCATAAAGCAAAACGTACATACAATGGTAGAAAGGGTAATTAGTTTATGAAAAAATTATCTAAATGCATAACTTATTTTACGATATTTTTTAAAATTTCTTATTATTTGGAAAAATTATAAAAATCTCTACTCTCTCATATTCTTAGATACATCACTTTACATGATGCATAGGGACGTTGAATGATGTATCTAAAATTGAAACGTGATGTATCATGATCATTTCGGGATGTATTCAAAATCGAAACGCGATGTATAGGGAACATTTTGGAATGTAATGTATCTAGATTTCATCAAATTTAAGATATTTTTTGTAATTTAGAAAAAGTTAGGATAAAATTTAATCAACTCTTAATACAATGAAATTTGTGTAAATTTTCTATTCAATGGACATAAAAGTAAAGAATGGTCAGTATAATTAATTGGGGAAATTACAGAAATACGTCCTTTTTGTTTCACTTTTTTTCATTATCCCCTGTTATTTTTAAAAATCTCCAAAATTACTTATTTCTTTAAATGTATAAGAGTTGGATATTAATGTATCCGAGCCAATATTTAATGTATATGAGTCAATGTTATGTATTCGGGACAATATTTAATGTATCTGAGCTATATATTAATGTATCCGAGCTTCAATTATTGTATCCGAATTTTTTAATTTTTGAAAAATTAATGTATTACAAACTTATTAAGGAAAGATTATAATTTCATATTAAAAGTATGGGATTTATATAATGAAAAAATTATATAAATTGATACCCTTTAATAAATAATTACAAATTTTAGCTATACTTTTTATTTATTACCATTTATAGCAATACTATGTTAAATCTGAAATATGTATTAAAATTAAATTATGTATGTAATTTATATGAATCATAATTGTTTTTTGAAATATATTATGTTCGTTTGGTAAAAATTAGACACATTGTATTATAATTGTATTAAAATGTGTGATAAATGCATGAACTATCATTAAAACTTGTATTATATGTAAATGATAAATTGTTCTTTATAATATATATTAAACTTGTATTATAAATGAATTAAAAGTGATTAAATAGAAAAAGAAATATTATTACTATAAATGATAAATATATTTTACTAGTAGTATATTTATGTAAATTTTTCTTATGTAATTTACCCTTATTAATTTGATTTTTGCGGGTAATTATGCCAATTTACACACAAAAGTTGAGCTAATTTTGAGCCACGATTGAGCCCAATTTTGGCTGAGCCCATAAAATCACCAATTGACCCATTCGATACCCAATAATCCAATCCAATTCTTCTCTTCACCAATTGACCCATTTCGTTTCAATACATAATTTTACAAAAGCTGTTTTGCAAATTTTAGAGTACGAACAATCCTATAAATATTTTTTGTCACTAAAAGATTATATTTCGTCTTAGAAAAAAATTATATGACAAAAAATATTTCGTAAGCCTTTCGTCATGAAATCGTGGGTCACTAAAAGTTATAAAGACAATTTCGTATTTCGTCGCTAAAAAGATTCTATTAACTACAAGAATAAAATTCGTCTCCAAATAATCGCATTTATGACAAACTTGTTTGTATTTAAAAATATAAATATTTATAGCTAAAAAATCATATCGTCACTAAAAATGCGTTTAATAATGACAAATTTAATATGTCACCAATTACAAAGTTAATTAATGATGATATAGATTGTCTTTAAATCTATACATAATTTGTAGTTAAAAGAGTTTTATCATGCACTAAAAGATAATAATTTTGTAGTTGAAAATTAGTTCTAATACAGTATGTATGGTATTAGTGGTGCACATGGCATTTTTAAGACTGCAAAATTAAATGACATTTTGATAAGTTTGACATAATTTTAATTTAGAATCACAAGATTAAAAATTCTTATTTTTTTTCTTAAATTTTATTCCAAGTTAAATTAGACCATATTTTTTTAAACGATTTATTATTAATTATATTGTAGACCTCTTAGTATAGTAGTAGAAACTAAGCAAAGAAAACACTGTAGTAGTTGATTAATGACATAACAAAAACATAGAATGTGTTCCAAAGCTACAAAAAGCCTTTTAAACTTATTCACATTAATATGTCCCCATTTCACTCTGTCCCTAACTCCTCCTTCTCTCTTTTCCTTCTGCTCTGTTTCTTAGTAAAAACATATTTTTTCTTATAATTTAAGAAACAACAACAACATGGAATTGGATGAATTACGTTTAATCTTAAAGAATTCAAGTGTGGACTTGTGGGGTTTAATTGACACAGCAATTTCTGTAGCCATTCTTGATCATGGAAACGAGCTTCGCAGTCGAAGAGACGCCATTGTTGAGAAACTTTATGTTCCTCTGCTTCCTAACAATTCTAATTCTGATGGAAATTATGAAATCATGAAAAGAATTGAGGGAAATATTGATGATGATTACAAGTTAAAAACAGAGGAAAAAAGTAATGAAGAAGATTTAGAGATCAGCAAAATTCTCAGAATCAAGAACCATTTCGAAATCCCAAATCAGGTTTCATTTTTAGTCTTTACGTTTTGTTAAATTTAGTTCGGGACTAGCTCACGCTTCAAAAAATTAATAAAAAAATTGTCACGAAGCCCGAGTTCTTGGCCCGGCTCTACGTGAAATCATGATTAATTTTTGAAGCATGAGTTAAGTCTAATATCTAATTTGACGAGCTTCATTTACTCCTCGCTAAGATTAAAGTCCCTTTGGAATTTTCAGTCTGAGAATTGCTTGGTTGATCAACTTCAAAGTCTTGCTGAAATGGAAATTAATTTCAAGGTTCTTGAGGTAATTTAATTAACAATCATGATTTTATTATATTTTTGAAATTAGAATAATTATTTTGGCAAAAAAAATTTGGCCAGAATGATATTTAAAAATATGTTTGTTAACTGTAATACTTTTTAATTAAAAATGAAAAAAAATTAATTTATTTTAAAATAAAAGGATATTAACTAACTAAATTTTCTGACAATTTAGCATTATCCTTTTAAATTTATTTTCTGTTATGATTTTTATTATTTTATATTTTTATTGCTTTTGAAGAAAACAAATATTGGAAGGCATGTAAACAAGCTGCGAAAGCATTCATCAAATGATGTAAGAAGACTTGTTAAACTACTCATCAGGTTTTCCTTAACCTTCTTCTTAACGCTAATAATTTTATTTTCTTCTGTATAATTAGTTACTTTATTTATATATATTAATTTAAGTTAAATATAGAATCATTTCTTTGGGTAATTTTATAGGAGATGGAAAGATATTGTTGATGAATGGGTGAGATTAAATACACTAATGGAAGACACAGGTACATAATCATAATATTAGACAACATCTTAATTTTCCATCACTTGGTGATGATTTTTTTTTTTTTTATATGATCTCAAAAATCATCATTAACTTTTATTTGAACTTTTAAAGATGAAGCGAATATTTCAAATGATTCATCATCTTATTGCGATCATAAGGTATTTATAATTTGCAACACAATATTTATTATATACTTTTAAGTTTTGTAAATATTAATCGTTAAATGAAAATAGCATAGCGTGGAGAAGAGGAACAACATTAGTCCATCGTCGAAGCGGCTACGTGAGGATTACCTAGAAGAACATTATGGTATATTTTTATTTATTATTTTTTAATAAACGACAATTGTGATTAATTACTTATTCCTTCCGTTCGGTATTGTTTGTCATGATTTCTATTTTTAGAGCCAAACTATAAAAACTTTGACTAACATTTTAAGATGTATTTTTTCATCATATCAATATGCAAAATATTGTAATTTTTCATATAATTTTAAAATATCTATTTTTTTGTTTAAAATATCGAATTAATGTGATTCAATTTACCTTTAAAAATTAGTCAAAATGACTTTCGATAAGCGTAATATGACAAACGATTCCTAACGGTATTTATTATCTTTTTCTAGAATAGCCAAAAAAAAAGTGAAGAAATAAAGTTTCTAAATATGGCATATTTGGTCTAAAATAGTGGTTACCTTTTATGATGTTAAAAGCCAAAATAGGAAGGAGTAGAGAGGTGGACCTTGAAGACGTAGGCAAACCCAAAAACTCAGTGGTTGTTAACAGCATTTCTGGATTTGAAGCAAAATACTGGTAGACAATTAATACCCCCTACTATATAGACTGCAAGTGGTAAGTAGTGCCATTTATTTCATAAAAAAACATAATTATTGCATTTTGACTCTTTTAATTTAGTTCATCATATCCTTTCAATATATCTATTTTATTTTTCACAAATATGATTGTAATATAATGATAAAATTATTTCACTCATAACTAGAGGTTTTAAGTTCAAATCCTAATATGAAGAAAACATTGTTGAAAGCTTCACTTCTGAATAGGTCTACGGTGCATGAGATTTAGTTTAGTCTATACTTCAATATGAGCTATGGACACCAACAAAGAAACCAAAGAAAAACTCATCATTTTTCGAAAGAATTTTTTTTTAAAATAAAGTTAGTTTAGTATTCAAGTTTAGAGTTCTATAGTATCGTTAATAAAATTAGCTTAGTAAAATATTTATCTAATTTGAATTTTCTAAAGTGGTGTATTGGATCAACAAGGGCTAAGAAAATATGTAATGAGGGAGTCGTATAGATAATTTCTTGATTACATAAAAATCCACTCATTTAAAAAGGGTGATGCACCAAAGGATCGATTTGAGTTATAATGATTAGTGGGTGAGAACGTGAGGAGTTAGGTTCAAATTCCAGTATTTCTCTTTATCTGTTCTAATTTTGATGGACAAAGTAATTTATTGTTGATAAAAGGTAAAGTATTTTTTATAAAATTAATCAAAGTGTGCGTAAATTTGTTCGAACATTACAATTGTATATATAATATGGATAAATTTGGAAAAGAACAATATAAATAGTATTTTCTTGATGTGAAATACCATTCATTTAGAATTAAAATAAGAAGGTAAAAACATCACTTATTAGTTTACTTTGACTGATGATGTGAGTTCTAGAGCAAAAATAGTACTACTCCATATAGTTCATGAACTTATGTGAGTATATTTATCAACTTTGCAGGTACAAACACTAGATGCAATTGGGAGAAGCAAAGAGTAAAGCTACCAAATGAGACAGTACATGCCAAGTTCTTATGAGGATACATATAATTGGTGTTATGTTGTCACTAGTCATGCATGTATACATGCAATGGACTGAGCTAAAGTCACATAACATTAACTGACTCTTAACAAAGAAATAAAAAAGTTTGAAGACTTGTGGAGAATGGGGATAGAGTAAGAATTAGTACAATTATATCGTCAATTGTGTAGGGCTAGCTAGAATATATAGTACTCTCTCTCGTAACACATTTCAGATTTCAAGATTTAAATAGATTTATTTTTGACGGTAAATTTTTTAAATATCTTCTAAATATTTTGAATTGTAATAAATTATTGTGACTTATAACACTTTTTACGTAGTTTATAAATATATAAAATTTATTTTTTAAAAAATTAAAAATTTTATGTGCAAATTCTCGATCAATTCTAGACGGTACTGTTTGACTCTCGAAAAACAAAACGTGTCACTAAATTATTTAATTTTGGAGTCCAGCCATGTGATGCATTAGTTGATTAGTGAAGTTATTGTTGTGTTTTCATGACTAGATGCATTGCTCTTCTTCATGTGGACTACTAGCTACAAGATACTTATATAGTATTTGCTTTGTAGCTATAGCCTATAGGGGATGGGACATAATATGGAAGCCACTTCACTATATGCAAGTGTACATATTTTATGGAAACCCTACCTTGTTCATGATTAGGTATAGTTGTTTCTATTTGACTAGATGGTGTTCTTTGTTTAATATCTACTCTATGAAGTATGAAGAGTATATGTTCTTAATAAATAAGTTCTCACTATTTCAATTTTGTTAGGAGCTTGTTATAGCTAGGGTTATTCAACTTGCACGAAAGTGAGATATTATGCTACAAAATCATTATTTGAATTTTAAAATAAAGATGAAATGTAATATTAAAATATTGAGTTTGATTGAACCTCAGCACAGTAACAAACAACTTGGAAAAGAAGCACTTGAAGAAAGGCTATTTATATAAAGTGGGTGGAAATGGTTTTGACCTCTAAGGATAAAAAGAAATGCTGTCAAAACAAAGTTGGATTCCAATTACTATCAAAAAGATAATTCTACTACTGTATGGCCTGTATATATATTTATTATAATATTAATTAGTGGAATTTTACTGTTTTTCTTTCGGGACGATAATAATAATAATAATAATAATAATAATAATAATAGTAATAATAATATCAATTTGCTAGCTTTAGCGTGACCGAATACAAAAACTTAGAAAGAAAACAACATGACTTTGTAATAACTTGAAAATAACGATGACAAATGGAATTCAGAGTAACGACTGATTAGTTCAACCAGTTCATCAATAAGAAAGATGCAAAATATCTTAACCATTGCATGTTTGCTTAGCTACCAAATTTTTGGCAGCCTATCGTTTGTATAAATCGTTGATAGACTGTCAATTCAATTTTATGTATTTATATATATGTATAAAATTTGAATTTGTATACAATTGAATTAAAATAAAATGTTTGTATATCAAATATCACTCTTTCTCTCTTCGTTTTATACAAACAAAAATTATACATTATATTTTATATAATATGTGTTTGTATAAAGCGAGAAGAATAGAAAGAAAAAAGAGAACTGGCAGTGGAATATTTGTATTGTGTGATTATAAGTGTATAGAACGAAGATATATGTATTTGCACGTGTATATATATAATTTTTTCTCGCTTTATACAAACAGAAACACAATTTACACATTTCTGATTGTATAAAGTGAGGGAGACGAGCGATAGTGGGGAACGAGCGAAAGATGGAGAGTCGCGAGCTAGAGTTTGAGGGAGAGAGCCGACTGACAAACAGTTTGCTACAGGGAACAATTAAATTAAAGTGTGATTATAACATTTGATTTGAATTAATAATTTGTCATTATATACAATTTTTCCTCTTTTAAACTGCACTATAAAATTGTGACGATTTTTAGATGCGATAAGTGCTTCCTTACGCGTAATTGATTCCTAAGACATTGTATCAACTTCAACTATATCATCACTATTATTTTTTTCCAATGATATCCACAATTTCTTGTAAGATTTGGACCTATTAACATGTATCATTTCACCCATCCAATATGCTATTAACGTTCGTTTTATTGTGGTAACTAAGATAATCAATCATGGATCATAATCTCAAGTTCATAAACGACGTTTTCACAAGTGAATGCATTCAACTATTCTGAATTTTACGATATCAAAACACTCTTTAAATTAATAAATATTAATTTGTGTCTTAAATAATAGCTTTACAACATTATAATATTTCATTGCCTAACCTATATTAATTTAATGAGGTTTTATCTAATAAATTATCAAAAATTAAGACCGCTACAATTGATTTTGGAGATTCTTCTCCTTATTTTTAATCATGTTCTTTTAAAATAACCTTATTGTTGTTTTGATTTTTTATTAAAAATACATTAGAATATGCATTTCTTGCACTTCTTTTTCATCTTTCAAAATCTAACCTTCAAGGAAAAAGTATATGACACAACGTGTCAAACTTATGAAAATATTTAATACTTTTTTTATTCGTGGTCCATATTGGACCATTTAGTACATTAGGTTATCTTTTTTCTTTAATTAGGTAGTTAAAAATAGTGAAAATTAATAACCATATAAAAATATAGAAAATCTATTCAATATATACCATTAAAGTTTTTCTATTGAGATGATTCGTATGAACCCCATGAGGCCATGACAATAATGTAGATACACTCCTAAATATAAGTGTTAGAATTAAGATCACGTGAAAACACTCACCAATAATAAGAAAAGAACGAGAATCATCATTTTCAAATCACATGTACTCAACTTTGGTCAACTTCAATCTCCAAAATCATATGTGAAAATCAGTCAATTTATTTAAATACTAAAATTTTAAAAAAAAATTAGTTGATATAAAATTTTAGAAAATAAAAAAAATATTCATTTAAATAGTTAATGTGAATTTTATTTTGAGAATTTGATTTAACAAGACGACATGAATGTACATTCAAAACGACGTTTGAGAATGAAAAAAAACTGTTGCCTCGTTTTTCCAATTTAGGCAAAAAAAAAAGGGAGGCAGAACCCTCTTCTTCTCTAGTATCTCTCTTTGCCAATTCTGGAACTCCATTTTTGAAAATCCCACTTTTCTCCCTCAAATCCCCAAAACCCCCAAATTATTCGAAACCCTAGGCATTTCTCTTCTCCCCATCGCACATTACACAACACAATCATCACTTACACAAACCTCTATGTATATACACACTTGAGGATTTGATCTAAGAAGAAGAGTTTTACGATTTTGCCCCGCCGGAAAATGGCGTCAACTAAGCTGATGGCTTCATCGGCCTCGCGGAATTCCGATCGAAGGAAATCGTCGGCGGCTTCGTCGTCTTCATCCTCTACGATGCCGAATGATTTGCTGAATCAGCAGTATTCGAATAACGGGAGTAATAATAGTAGTAATTTGGAGGTGACTTCCATGACGGTTGATGGATTTTTACGGAATGTGTATGGGGAAGGTCAGGGGACGGAGGCTAATACTTTGTTGAATGCGAATATTACGTTACTTGATGCTGCTGGAGCGATAACGCCGATCAGTGATTCCGAGACAGCGACGGTTAGTGGGATACCTTTGGTTAGGAGGACGGTGGATGATGTGTGGAGGGAAATTGTGGAGGGGAAGAGGGAGCAGAAAAGGGCCGCAGTTGCGGGATGTAAGGAGGAGGCAGTGGATGAAATCATGACGTTGGAGGATTTTTTGGTGAAAGCTGGAGCAGTTGAGGAGGAGGCACTGGCTGGGGAGGGGCCAGTGCAAGGTGAGGTGAAGGTTGAACTAGGAACTGAGAGGTTGAGTGGTGGAATTTTTGCATTTGATTCCCCATACATGGCCATGCCGCAGCAGAGCGTGCAAGGATATGGAAATGGAATAGATGTGATTGGAGGTGGAAGAGGGAAGAGGAAAGCCATTTTGGAACCTTTAGATAAGGCGGCTCTGCAGAGGCAACGTAGGATGATTAAAAACAGAGAATCAGCTGCCCGGTCTAGAGAACGGAAACAGGTAAAAAGTATTCTTTGCTGATTGTAGTGATCACTATTATCCTTTCAATCTATTTTAGCTTTTTGATTGTGTGAACTGAATTTAGATTTTTGTTTATGGGTATAGGCTTATCAAGTGGAACTTGAGTCAATAGCAGTTAGATTAGAGGAGGAGAATGAACAGCTGTTGAAAGAGAAGGTAATGTATTTTAATACTTTCCCGCAGTTAGACCTGTGTTTTAAATTAAGATTGACAATTGAATTATTTGAATAAAAGGTATATGACAAAATAGCTGTTTGCATTGCTTGTACTGAGACTTTGAATTGATTCAGAGAATGAAGGTTCAATGCTAATTCAATTGGTTAAGTGTATCATATATCAGCTTCTTAGCATAGCGAATAAGAGATTGTCTTTTGCCTACTGCCACATCTCTTACCATTTTAACGACAACACACCAATAGTCTAATTTTGCAGCTGCAAGTTTCGATTTTTCTGTAATTTTTCAAATTTGTATGTGTTGTTTCCATAGGGTCGCTGAAGAACTTTGTTTTAGATCTAATAAAAGTGCACTAACAAAGAAATATGTCAACAAGGAGAATGAGGAGGGGAAAGTTTTCCTTATGTAAACTTGATGAAAATTAATCTTCTTGACTTTTGGTAAATAAAGATGAGCACTTTATTATAAACACATCGCAAGTAAAAAGGAAAATTGAGAGTGGGGTTCTCCAGTAGTGCTGCAGGTGCACTACACACTGTCATTCCACTTTCTATTCACATATGTAAGTTATGGCAATATTAATATACAATTTTTGATGCTGGAAACCAATATATGCTGTGTAAGGTTTACCATAAATTAAACCTTGTATTAGACTATACTTTTGTTTGGATGGTTGTTAAGTATTGTTTCATCATGTATTAATTGTATTTTACTACATTGTTTTAATGAATACAACATTTGGATAGATTGTATTGTTTTCCAGCATTACATAATGTCACACATCAACATAAACCTACAAGAAAAGCAGGGGATACAGTAGAGCTACTATAGTAAGGCAGGAATAAAATAGGTTTTATCAAATAATAAGTAAAGACAAAATGAGAGAAAAAACGGTAGTGACTTGCTCACATCAAATCTGACGTTTCACAAAAGAAGACTTTTCATGGTTACCTAATGATGGAATTAATGATACGATAAAATTTAACTTAAGTAACAAACAAAACAAACATTGTATTTAAACTAACAAACATGTAACAACCATTTTAAAACAAGCTGAGTTATTCAGAGATTACCTTAGTAATGCAAACTTTTATCTTGCAAATGGAACATTGTACTATAAATCATATGTAATTTTGTACGAGATTTATTTTTTCTTTTGCAGCCCATTAAAAACCCCTTACTTGATTATGAGCGATTCCGAAGACACAGGAAAGGACCCGTATATGCAAGTGGAATATTAGTATGACTTTAAAAATACCTTGGAAATATCTTGAAGTGGAAGTTCGATGATTATTTTTTGTTCTTCTTTGACTGCCTAAAAACTATTTACTTATTATTTTTTGGGGATAGCTAGCCTTCCGTAAAATGGCATGAGTATCAAATAGTAAATCCTATTCTGTTGTTAGTTGGATAGTAGCTGAAAGCATATAATGTTGTACTGTTTGTTTTCATATGGCAAGCTGTCCCATGAAAATCAAAGTTGCTTTGTTTGGATTTTTTTCTCTCTAAAATCATTTTTTGACTAGATAGAAGTAATTGGTGATTTCCTTGTAAACATGGGTGGGTTTACCTTAGGTCAAGGCATCAAGTAGTTTCACGTGACATCGCTCTGTCGGAATTTTTTTTACTAAATATCTATATATAATTAAAAGCCAAGACAAAAATAGTGGATTAATTGAGTAAAATGACACAGCTTGACACAAAGAGTCACACAACTCATTTGGTCAGGTGCCTTAGTTTTCAACATAGGTGTCAGGAGTTCTAATCTCGGTGTTCTCGTTTAGTGTTTAAAGTTTTTGCACTTCAATCTACAAAGTGATACACGTCCAGGTTCGAACCTTCGACCTCATAGTAACAAAACGTTGAACCAATTACTCCAGAGTCACATCAGTAGACTTTACCGTATTTGACGTATTGAGAAGGATGTTGCTTCTTCCCTGATTAGTTGAGGTGCTATATGTTTTCTCTTTTCTTCTTTCCTTTCATCTTGCTCGCCAATGATATGATTTGTAGAATTCAATGAATTATTTTGGGATCATTTGATGCCCTATATAAAAGCGTTCAGTAATATTTTTGATGAGGTTATTTTAATTTTTAATACTGTTAAAAAAAAAAAGAAAACTCATCAAGAAGAGTTGGTAGTAATATATGAGTTGTCTTTTATTTATAATTTTGTTCCTTTTTAATATTATGTTACATTATTTTATTTACTTCTCATTTTAAAATATGACACTGTTTACGAAAAATCTTGCGAATGCCATTGCTTATAAAGGGTAATTGTTTACTGATGCATTAAGTAACCGTTGCTTCTTCATGGTCCTTCACTAGGCATTTTGATTAGTAGTAAAGGGGGTTCTTGTGTGTGTGTGGGGGGGGGGGGGGGGAGTATGTGCTTGGTGATGAGATGGGAACTTAGCTTCGCTAGAAAAGGTTTACTGTAGCATTTGATAATCAAGTTAAGCAGTGCTGTAACATTTTGTAAGCACTTAATAATTCCAATATTTGTTCGTCTGCATTTCTATATGTAATTGTTTTGTTGATTTGATTCTTTGAGTAACACAAGTACTTTGTAATTTTCAGGAAGAGCGAACCAGAGCACATTATAAACAGGTAACTTCTTTTGCTATTTTATTCCCTATATGTTGTGTCTGAGTGGTTCATTTTTTCCTCATGCCAAGCACTTTAATTAGAGAGTTCTTGCAAAGATTTACCCGAACGATCCCTTTGTTTCTAGCTATGTATCACGTAATTCACATTTATGCCAGCAAAAATATCTGAATGGTTGAAGAACTGCTAGGTTTATACTTGAAATAATGAGGTAGTCAAGCGTTCAATTCTTCAGTTATTTATCAGTGCATACAGTATACTGAACCAAAGTTCATTTGTTTCCAATTTTGTTCTTCAGTATGGACCTGATTAATGCGCTATTAATTAATGCATAAGTAGCTGGTTCTGGCAAGTTACACTGAAAGGTGCGACTCATCCAAAAGCTGCAATAAATTAACTGTAGCTAAAGATTAGGTCCCTCCTACCAATTCATCAATTTATGCATCATTCTATTAATATCTACTACAATTTTTTTTTAATATTACAATAGTGGTGGCAAATGAGCGGGATTAGATCAGATTTGGGCAGATTGAGCTATAAAATGGTTTGGATAGCAATTCACCCATATTAATATGGGTAAAAAGTGGATTGCGTAAAATGGCTCTTAGTGCTAACCCACTTTTGTCTCCTAAAGCCAAAATTCTTAAAATCTTTGTTTCTTTTTTTGTAGTAACTACTTGACAACGGTCATATTTCTATTTGTAATTATTCTTTTTACTTTCTCTTTCTTAATGTTACATTATTCCAGTTTGAGCCAAGATGGATTGGATTGCAATCCTCCCATATTAATATGGTGGATTGGGTAAAATGGTTCAAACCCACTATAATCTCCTAAAGCCAAAATACTGTAAATTTATAGATACCCATATTTGTCCATATTTTCATGATTTAAAAAATAGATTGAAATCCATATTTACCCATTTGAAATATAAATGATCCATTTCATTATAATTAGTTTAATGGACTGATTTTATAAATATGGGCTGAAATTGTCGGTTCTTATAATCTTCTCATACTATAAACTAAACAAACTACTCACTGTACCCCATGTGTTCTCTAATCTTCTCATATACAAAAGATATAAAAATTGCGCAATGAATCAGCTTTTGATAAACGGATGAGGACTTACCCTTATTTTTTTCATTATATGGAGAGGTAGTTCTCATTTCCTTCAGTGTAATATCTATTTGATGTTTTGGAATTGCTTTCATCTTCCAATACCTGAATGTCGTATGAACTATTAAAATCTTTATATTCATCTAATCAATCAAGTTAATTATCTTAATGAATACCAACATTTCATCCCTTCTCTCAAATAGTGGGAGTCAGTAATTTTAGTAGTTATTTGCTAGAAATAAAATTGTGCTCTTTATGATGTGGTGGTCAAGCAGCAAGAAGATGTACTCTTGGTATGCAGATCACTTTTGAACTAATCTGAAATCATATATCACTTTCTTATTAAATGATCAATTTTTCTCAAGAGAATTTGTTGGACGGTCCAACTTGGACCTGTCAATTAAGATACTATATTTATTATGTTTACTTTGTATGTGGAATACCATTAGATCCTATTTAATGCTCCGACAATTAAAAGTTTGGTGGTACCCTATAACTGAGAACCAAATACCGAAGTTTTAGAAAAAAATTAGATCTGAAACTGAATCATAGAACCAAATTAGTTCGGTTCCGTTTTGGTTTTTCGATATTTAAAAAACTTATGCCCACCCCTGGTCATTCATCTTGCATTTCCGTACAACAATATCCTATGAGGTAAAAGGACGTCAAGTATATTTTTAAGTGATAATATAGCTCTAATCATATAAGAGAATGAAAAAAAGAAGTTAGAATAAATATAGGAATGATAAATAATGAATGCCAGTTCAAAATTCTCAGTAACAAGCAGGTAAACACGCCTAAAAGAGAATAGGAAACAGAAAGAGGTCATCGACAGATTTCTCAATTATAATGGTACTGTTTCAATTTGTACATCCATTCACATCAAGATCTCCTTAATGCTCATACATTCCAATCCAACTGGATCTGGTATAACTTTGATATGCTGACTAGCCATTATAAGATTATGATTATCCAAGAACCCAAGTGTCTGATCCACCTTCTCTTCCTGCTTGCTCATTCAACCTTTTAACTGAAAAATTATCTGTTGATATTGGTGTCATTTGCTTTTCTGAAAGATCATTTGAAGTGTCAGGAAATGCGCTTTAAGGCCTAATGATGTTCAGATAAATTGTTTTCCGAAGAATCCTATAATATTACATATTTCTGAAATTCACAAGCTTCGTTTGAATTGGTTTACATCTTAACAAAATATGTAGGTATTTTTCTAGAAGAGAAAAGTAATAATTTCTTTACGAAAACATGTTCAGTGAGTTGTGATGATAGACTCTTTCCACTTTTTAGGTGTGCAATATAGTTATGGTCTTCCTTTCTTTCTCCTAGTATTGAAGGCCCAGTAGTAAAAAAGAAGTTATAATCATGTCATTCGCAGAATTGCATCTTCTATTCGGCTTGAGGAAATACATCTAGCAACGAGCCATAAGTTCTTTCCTTTTCATTTTTTGGAATTGGAAGTCTAAATTCCGATGTTCGCTAATCATTTCAAAATAACAGAATTGAACTAGAAGAACTAGAGACTGGCTAGTGAATGGTCATGCTAGATGTGCGACAAACATCAAAAAGAGCGATAGTTCCATAGTGGAAGCGTATCTTGGTTTTCTTCTAGTTTTCATGCATAAAGCAGTTCTACTTTGTGCTATGGTCCTATGTTTCACCCCTAGTTATTTATTGTATTGTGATGGGTAAAAGCAACTGCATGGAATTATATAGCAATTGTTACCTGTATTTATGGTGGTTGTTTTTCCTTAGTAATAGATCCATTGCGTAATTTGTCAGTTGTGACTGTAAGGTAAAGTTAAGTTAATATTGTGTGACACTGCTTCCCTGTTTGAGTATGCATGAGAATCTATGGCTTGCTTAAGCAGCTAATTTTTGACATTGTCATTAAGCTTATTAGTGCTTCGAAAAATAACATTAGCAATATATTTGTACAATAAATATACATTAGCAACATGGCCTACAAAGTGAAATTCTCCTCTGCTTTGGTAGCACATTTAACATTTCTTGATGTTGTTTTTCCTTCAGATAATAGAGAAAGTAATTCCAGTTGTGGAGAAGCGAAAACCGCCTCGTGTCCTGCGAAGAGTGTGCTCCATGCAGTGGTAATCTATCGTTTTGCCACAGGCATAGTTTAAAATTAATGCCTTCTGATATAGATACAGAATAAAGGAGCCTAACCATGCTGGGGTTAAGTAATATAACATCAGGATGGATAATTTAGCAGATGGTGATCCTTTCTGAGTGGTAGTGCTTCCTTTGTAAAGAGCAGTATCATATAGTATCGTGGCCTGGAAATCTATAACAGAATCTAATATTTATGTAGTGGGGAGGGAGTTCGTCGAAATCCGAACAATTATTTAGTTAGTTGTAGTTATAGCGCAAATGCTGCCTTCCTCACTTGTTAGATTGGATACAAGCAAGCATGGGAAGGAGTGACTAATATGTAGTGCTTTTTTTTTTTTGTCAATAGCTCGTTTATAGCATTTGCTCGCAAGAATGTTCAGTAATATCATCTCATGCTTTCTCCCGTGCTTGACATACACGATGAACTCATCGTATGCATCGCTGTGCCTATGTTGGGCTCTTTCATCATAAAGAAGGTGTCATGTTAGTTGGGGCTAACAATTTTAAAGAGGACAAGGATATTAGTGATTTTTGTGTGCCAGAATTTGGAGAAAAAAAAGGAAAAGGAGAAAAGTAAAAAGAAAGTGAGTTGTTTGTAGTCCCTGGTACTTGGGACTGCACTCATGATTGAGTCCTTCGGATTAAAGGAAAAGTAAATACTTTAGTCCCCTCAATCTGTCACTTGTCTTGTCTCGCCTCATCATTTTATTTTATGGTTTTCGTTCCGTGTTTGGTATTTAGTTGTATTAAGATTCGGGCTGTGTTAGTCTCATTTTAGGGTTGTTGCTTCTTATACTCCATTTCCTGACATTATAGCCAGGAATAGATCTAATTAAGCATCGAAAAGATCCAGTAAAAATGCGATAACTACGCCAAAATGTACGTGCTAGAATGGATGCAATCCAAAATTCAGATCACAAGCCTAGCAAAATGGTAGTTCAAACATTTATGTGAAACATGAAATATTTAAACATAATTCACAGATACCTTAATCATTTACTTGTATTTCTCTTCTTTTTATTTTTTTAGTTTTGAGTTTTACATGGATTGAATGTTTTTGTGATAATTCTCTATATGTATCTGAAAAATAATGTTATGTATCTTGTTTTGTATCAAAACAATGGTATGTATCTAATATCTATTCATGTGTATCTGATAAGTGGCAATTATAATGGTGTTTGATACATGTATCTACTATTTTGAACAATACAGTATGTACACGGTAAATACATTCTTGTAGAGCAATGTATCTCAGTTAAGACTATATATACATGATTTTTATTGGTATATCCAAGTTAATATTATGTGTATCTATACTTGATCAATTTATTTTTTTAAAAGATTATTGATGATCGAAAAAAGTTGTAAGAATTTCAGTTTTTTAAAGAGTTGTGATATTAGATCTTCCAACTTTGTTATACACGTAATTTCCTCCCTGATTTATATCTTTCTGTGGCATTTCATGTTTAGATACACTTAATCAAGTATATCTACTTAATGTGTATCTGAGATACATGAATTTGGACTCACCAAATATATTTATTTGAGGTACAAATTATGGTAGGATCGATAATATTGCAAGCTCACAAAAAAAAGAGGTAATTAGATTCTAAACTAGTGAGATTTGTGTTATTTACCCTTTCATAAATAAGTTTCAAATCAGGCCATAAAATCATAATACATTCAAATTCTTTATGTTCGGGCGGGTTAAGAACTTATTTACTTTATTTTAAAAAAGACTATTTAACTGGACAAACATCTCCGTTATATATACTTACTTATGAATTCCATTATACTATAAAATGATTGCACAATTTCTCGCGCTTTCCCCTCCCCTTTCTCGAACTTACAATTGTTATTCATCAGCCACAATTCTTCATATTTTATTCACACATTTTAAAATTCAATAACTTTCTCCCTCTTTCTCTACCTTTCTCTCCTTGTTCTGCTACGTAATTGATATTGAACTACATCAAATATACATATATTAAAAAATGTATCTGAATAACTATATCTCTATATTAATCTTTTTTGACTTATGCATAAATATATTAAATACATCCTGATATCAAATATATAAATTTATTCATTAAATATATTAAATATATCAATAACCTCTTAGAACCAATATGTACTATGCACATATACACTTGATTTAATGCATCACGCACTCAAGACAAGGACTTTATTATAACCAAAAACATATACACCAAAGAATATAGGACAAGTCATGTGTGCAGTGTGACAAATCTTAAATTGCATGCGTAATCTCTTACTTCCCAGTTCCTGTCTTTAATTTGTTCCCTATATTTATCTGAAACCCCTAATTTGTGTGATAAATTTTATTTAAATATTTAAATTAGAAGATATTATAATGAAACATTTTAGTTTTAGCTCATATTTTGAAAAGTTTTTGGTTTTCTTAAATGACATTACGAAAAATAAGTTAAAAATATGAAAAATGTTATTGTACACATCAACAATCCATTTGAACATGTGTCTTTGAGGTTTTACACTTGTTCTGCAAAATATGTATAACCTAAAAAAGATAACATATTTTAAGAGAGGCTAACTTATTAACGTAATGAGTGTTTGAAAATACATGGAGAAACTTTTAAAATATTATGTTGGAAATACTAATAGAAACATCTTATCATGTATTAAAATACATGATTTAAACGTCTAAATGAACTTTATCGTCAAATTATTTAAGGAGCTGTCAATCCATTTATAAAGCCTAATTTCTATGTTCCCTTTAATAAATTACAACAAAATTTAATTAAAAAAAAGATGAAGCCCATATTGTGCCTCACTTATCTTCCTCCATTAAACCAAACAAATATATCAGCTTCTGTTTCTGCAAAAAAGAAATTGGAGAGTTCAAAAGGTACATGTTTTTGTCTTGTAGTTATTTGTCTTGGTATATACTTAATTGACTTTTTATACTTTTAATGTTTTAGGTCCACAAAAATCACACCCCCTTTGTTTCTTTGTTAATATCTAAAAGCTTTTTAGTGATTATATACTAGTAAAAAACAAAGTTAAAATATAAAATATATGATTAGTGGACATTACTAGAAACTAGCTAAGTGTTTTAGAAGCAGTACTAGTGTCTCATGCCTGTGGCAGATAGAGCCTTGGATTTCTTTTCTGGATCTTATAATAAAATCCAGTCATATACATATCTTTATACTACTTTTTTCACTGTGCTCTAGATTTACGTACGTTTGACCTATTTTTTTTTTGACCTAGCTACTTCAATATTGAAATAATTTTGGTTTAATTATCTTTGTATACAATTTCCTTCGTTTCATTTTATATAATACAGTTTGACCTGACATTAAATTTAAGAAAGAAAAGAAAGACTTTAGAAATTTATGGTTGTGTGACTGTAAGTTTATTCATTAAGGATAAATTGGTTGTGTCATTTTCTTTTAGATTGATTAACAAGAAAAGTACGTCATATAAATTGGGATAAAGAAAGTATAACTTAGACGAGAGGAAGTTACTCAAATGATAGATATCCTTTATTTACAATTTTAAAATAAAGATTACGAATTCAAATTATAAAAGAAGCTAAACTCTTTTACAACCAGATAATCAAGTAATACGAAACAAATAAATGAAGAAGAATTTTTGAAACTTCTAGTTGTGTAAATATAAAATTTATTCATTAAGGATAAAATAGTTGTGTCGTTCTTTTTTGAATTGATTAATAAGAAAAATAAGTTATATAAATTGAGACAAAGAAAGTATAAATTAGACGAGAGGAAATTACTCAAACGATGAACATTCTTTATTTACAATTTTAAAAGAAGATTACAAATTCAAATTATGTGGAAAAAGAATTGCTTTTACAATCAGATAATCAAATAATACGAAACTAAGAATATAGTACACAAAGTTATAATAAGCAATTCCTTCAAAGCATTAACATGTGACAACCCATAACCTTGTAAAAGGTAAAATAAACCTAGAATTGTACGAGCAAAGACTCAAATAATTATCATGAATTTAAAAGATTGTACTCAAAGAGTCTTAAACAAATGAAAATTGGGTTCCCCAAGAGCCCTATAATAGTGTAATAAATTCATGATCACAAAAAACTAATCATTTTGAAATAATAAAGCCCATCATCACTTATCACTCATCACCAATCTAACCCAAAATCATCATAATCCCATGTTACACTTTTACTTAAAATAAAGAATCTTTCCGTTTGTTAAATTATTTATTTTCCGCAGACAAAATCATTACAACTTTTACTGTAAAAACATTAAAAGAAAAAATATACTATTTGTTAGTATAATAACAGTGGAGATAATGGTAAAAATATATATATAAAAATTTGAACAATTACTCTTTTTTTCTTTGGTCATAAATTGTTTTTCTTTTGCACTTTGAATTATCACAAGTTATTTTTTAATTTCAACTATTATAATTTATATATTTAAAATCAGTCTTTTAAAAGGAGGGAGCATGAGATGAGGCGTTTTATAGGCGAAGATAAGTTTTGAGACACAGGGCATAAGTCCCTTGGATATATGGGGTGTAGTCTCGTGTATATTCAAATTTATAGTTTTCTTACTAATAAAATAAGCAAAAGCAAACCTTTTAATGATTTATGATTTTATTTGAGATAAGTATTAATAATCAATAATGAAGAAAAAAGTATTATAATTATTTTTTGAGAAATATCATTAAACCAATAATAAAAATATGATATAAAGCAAAAAAAAAAAAAAAAAAATTTCGGCGCTTATGTTTTTACGTCTTGGATTACGTTTTTATGTTCAGGGCTTACGCCTCAAATTTTAGGACTTACGCCTTATGGATCTACGGTTTCAATTTACGGCCCAGAGCGTTTTTTTTGCGCCTCAACCCGAGACTCGCCCCAAAGACATTTTTAAAACACTGTTTAAAAAATACTCGATTGAGTAGATGACGATAGTTTGGATAAAAATGAATAAATAATTGATAGTTGATCTAATCCACTTCAATTGGTGTTTTTACATAGATGGTGATAATTCAAAAAGAAAATACAAACAATTAATAGTTAAAGTGTGAAACTCATTAAAAGATTATAATTCAAATGTGTTTTGAACTCTTAATAGTACTAGTACTAGTAACAGTAACAGTAATAAATATTCTTGTTCTATTTTATTTGTCTACCTTTTCTTTTATTGGTAGTACCCTAATATTTAAGAATTTGTTTAAAGGAGGACCCCTCTGATCTATCAATGTAAAGATCTACATGTGTGGTGTGATAAAAGAATTCTATTTCATTTTTTGATTTGAGGCTCTAAAACACAACCATTAATTTAAGTACGAAATTTAAAATCTCTCGATACAGAAAACTTTTCGAATATCATTACTAATGATTACAATTTCATCAACATATACTAAAAGAAATAACATAATATTTTTCCCGTCGACGATTAAAAATGGATTGCCTGAGATTGAAGAAAACCAACATCAACATAGGCAAATGCGACAAACCCACCCCCGGATGCTTGTTTAAGTCCAGAAAGGATTGTTCAAGCAACAAATCGAGTTTTCCTCTTGTAGAGAATATTCGCGAGGAAGAGACATGTATACTTCCCTTTGTTTTTTTTGAAACATGTTATGACTTTATGCTTTAACTTATTTTCACAACTCTACATATCATGACCGTCTAGCTTAGAAACCATTGAACTAGCTGTCGAAGAAGGTATACTTTAACGGAAGTTTTTTTTAAAAATAATTTTATGATACTTTAAAATGAATTAATTTTAGGAGTAAAATGAAAGAAATTTAGTTCATTTTATTGTTAACCTTATAAAGTAATAAATAATTTAGGATAAATATTTTTAAGGGAAATTGCATAAGTATCCCCTCAATCTATGTCGGAATTCTCAGAGACACACTTATACTATTCTAACGTTCTATTACCCCTCAACTATTTTATAAATGATTTTCTATTCCTTTTCGTCCTACGTGACACTAACTTGAAAAAAAATGTCAACATACATTGGGCTCACAAGATAATGTCACGTAAGTCGAAAAGGAATAGAAAATTATATATAAAATAAATTCTAAAAATAATAGGACCTAAATATAATATAAATATTTCTAAAATTTTGGACATAGGTTAAGGAGCTACTCGTATATTTTTCCAATTTTTAATAATGTAAACAAGTATAATATCAAATTGTTGTAGCAACACATTTTCATTAGGAGTACACAAATTCAAAACAATTCCCGTGAAAAGCTTAACACACTGACACCTCTCTATTTTCTCCTCTTTCTTTGTGTTGTATGTACTCACTCTCTTTTTTCATCCATTAAAAAGCTACTAAAGCTTACATTATTTGTTACTTTTTTCTTTATTTGCTCTCCACTTTGAATTTAGCACCAATTTTCAGTATGGGAAATGTCTCTATGTTTTGTGTGTTTTTCTTCATTCTTGGAAGTGTAATCTTTCAGCTTTCTCAAAGTACAACTGTAATAGTTGATGGAGTTTCACTATGGAAAAATCCAATTGTCCACATTCATGATTCCATTAGTAAGTGTATTACTAGTTTTCTTTCTATTATGAACCATTTCCTGTTTTTGTTACCTTACCAAAATTTGTCTCTTCTTCAGTTTTTCAGCATAAGTATGAGTATAATGTGTACATTTTCAAGAATCAGAATGCCTTCAATGCCTGCAATTTCACTCAAGCTACACTTCTTACTAAGTCTGATTCCAAGTCTTATACTGTAAGTTCCTCTTTTAACTTTCTATTGCTCCTTTTTGGCTCGAAATTTGAAAATTTGAAGTTGCGTTTGAACATGCACAGAAGTAAATTTTTGAGAACTTTGAAAATATTTTTATAAACAAAGCTTATTGAAAATGCCACTAACTTGTTGAACATATCCAACTTAAAATTTGAAATTGAAAAGGATTTTAGGGAGTTCTTTCAATTTCTTCATAATTTCAAGATTCAAGCTCGAGAAGGGTTAGTTTTTACCAAAGTTTCGAATACATGATTTCAATTTCTTCAAATATTTGCAAGATTCAGGGATAGAATTCAAAAGGGTGTTCAAAAATCTGCAAAAAGATTCCATCTTTTTAATTTTTTTTTTCTGATGAATTGATTTGCAGTGGCATCCATCAAGGCAGGGTATTTTTTACTTCTCATTCAACAATGGGTCAAATGCAGCATGTTTACAAGGTCAAAAACTAGCAATTAAGGTATCTCTTCCAACTCCGGCGGCAAGTCCTTCCTCCTCGCCGGAAAAGCCACCGGTGGGAGCTCCACCGGTGATATCCGGCGGCGTTGTATCATCTTCTCCGGCATATCCATGGCCGTTTCAGCCCCGAGAAGCCACTTCCCCTAGCCCTTCACCGATTGCTCTGTTACCGGCAAATGGGCCAACGGTGCCGGAAAAAGGAGATGAAATTCCGTTTATTAACAGTAATCCGGCGGTTCCGTTGCCCACTGGTGAAGTTGACTCTGCCACTATCCGCCCTTTGCCAACTTCCGGTTCTAATCACCAGGTAATTCGTCAAATTTATATCACTTTTCCGTCGATTTATGTGACATAGTTAATTCATACACGATAATAAAAAAAAATTAAATTAAAATATTTTTAATTATAGAAATATGATTTTTTTGGGCACATAATAATAAAGTGTCAAGAAATTTAAATTTATACTGAATAATTTAATACATCAAGAATTTAGTTAAAGGTATATAAATGCATATAATAGTAATAGTGAGTGATCATGTCTAAAAAGAAAAAGGTTATTAGAAAGCAAAAGGAATAGTGGTAAAAGTTGGTTTACGATTTCTTTTTTTAGGGACGAAAGTGCTTATTTTGATTTTTGCGGTCCATATAATTTACTTTTAAAAGAGGAAATTTTGGACTTTCTTCAGTCTTTTTTTTAAAAAAAAATTAAAAGAAAAAATACCTCATATTTTGGTATTAGAGACATTTAAACGATTTTCTTCGGTCAGTAATTCAATACTTCTGTTTATAGAAGAAAAAATAAAGCCCTTAGGGATTGGCATATCAAAATAAAATGAAATTACTCGATCAAGAGGAGAAGAACGGAGAATGAAATTTTAGAAATAACATATTAACGTATAAATAATTCTCTTTAAAAAATAGAGAAATAATTCCAGAAATTGCTACTGGTTGACTGCTAACTACTGTTTTTTCATATATTACTTTTAAGTTTAACCTTTTTTTATTTATAAGGATTATTGTTAAGTAACACTATATTGTTTCCTTTTTATGTTTTTTTTAATCTCTTATTGACTTTTTTTTCCTTTTTTTTTTTGGTTAGTCTATATTCTTTTTTTATTTTTCTATTTTTATCTTTTTTGTTCTTTTATTTAAATTATAATAAATTTTAGTAGGTACTAAATTGTTATTAAAAATATATATTTAGTGATAATTAAGTTGATGGGTCTAAAGGTAGGTTTTGGTGTAGTGTAAAATGTAAAACACACACAAAAAAGAGTTTCAAACTAATCTAACTTACGATTTTTTATTTTTTATTTTAGGATTTCTGATACTTAAAGAACTAACCCCCAAAAAAGAAAATAGAAAAAGATGACAAAAAAGAAGAAAAAGAAAGAGGGGAATTTAATTTAAAATAACCTAAAAAGTGAATGAAAAAAGAAAAGAACAAAAGGAGACTGATGATGGTGGTACTGATTAGATTCATTATTAATTCTAATTATATTCCTCATTGATGTTTTCAAGTTTAATTAATTAATTAATTTAATTGTTTTTTTTTTTGTTTTGATATTTGGAAATGCAGGTTGTGGGGTTTTCAGCAATTCAAAGAAGTGTGTGCTTTGCAATTTTCTTAATGATGCTTTAGACAATGCAAAAAGGAGAAAGAGAAAAGTTTGGAATGTAAGAAAGAGAGATTCCACTGTTTGGGATGTAGTTTTGAATCTAGAGTAGCATTAAAATCATCTGTAATATTGCTATCCTTTGATCCTACTTTGAAATTAGTTTAGTTTTGGCACCTTATCATTTTACTGTTTTTTTTGTCATTAAATATGTTTTTTCTTAGTCTTAAATTATTTATCGTAATTATTAAAATCAATTATATTCAAAAATTATTTGCCATTTTGGATGGGACTCTTGTACTAATACCTCTTCATGCTTTTTCATTGTGCCTAGCCTTGAAGCTCATCTCAAAACTCGCATAGTGTCAAGAAATAGATCTTGAGTCTTAACTTAATTCTAAAAGTTAGCTCATGAGAAGACAATTGTCGAAGTCTGATCTTGAACATAATTCAACTCAAAAAATTAACTCATATGAAAAGATTGTCCAAACCTATAATAAAACATTGGTATTAGTAAGGCCTAATAAGAGAAGGGAAATTTTTCAAAATGTCAATATTTTAGCATTTAAGAGGGCTCATTAGCAACACTTTCAATATTTAGTAAAAATGTCAAATTTTAGTTTGTTATGTATCTTATTTATATTTTTATTATTTGTTTTTATTTGAAGAATATAATTATTTAATAACAAAATAGAGAAAATTAAGGGAGAGAATATTTCAAAAAAGGTAATGATCCTTAATTTTCTCATCAGTTACATTTTCAAATAAAATTAAATTTTATTCTTTTTTTTCTCTAGAATTTTTACCTCTTTAAAATTATATTCATTCCACAATATATTCTATTTATATTTATTATAGTTATTTATTAGTATGTACTCATTCCAATAGGTATGCCGAATTTATTTATATAGTCATTTAAGAAATATATTTGTATTTTCATATATTTTTTTCCCTATATAGTTATTTTTTCATCAAAAATCTTGCATGTATTCATTTCAATATGTATTTTATTTGTATTTCTATTTAATCTAGTTTTTATTTAGAATTTTGTATAATAATATATAAAATACAAAAAATTAGTATGATGAAAAAGGGAATGAAAATATAAAATTGAAAAGAAATAATTGAATATTTGGTGTACTCATTCTTATATAAAATACATAACTAGTTGACGTACTTTTAGAATAAATACGACTTAGAAAAAAAATGTAATATTCAAAAACAATGCAACATAATTTTTGAATGAAAACAACTGTTAATTGTAAAAATACATATTGACTAAAACAATATCAAAATTCAATATATACTTCTAAATTTATGAATACAAAAAACAATAAAACTATGAAATACAAAAATAAATACTAACTGTGGTACATTGACATAACTATAAAAAACAGAATACAAAATGAATTAAATATATGAAATACGATTCCAAATCTATGGATACAAAATACAATAAAACAATGAAATACAAAAATACATACTGACTAAAACAACAACAAAATTCAATATATCGTTTCAAATTTATGAATACAAAAAACATCAAAACTATGAAATATACACAATCAAGCTCATATAGTGTGTTACATCGACATAACTAATACACACGAAAAAATTGAATCAAAATACAATAGATATATGAAATACAAAAATAAATACTAACTATAACATAATAAAAATTCCATATACACTTCCAAAAGCATTTTAACATGAATTTTTTTGAATCTAAAAAATTACTAAACAAATTAAACTAAACATGCAAGACACAGAACATGCAAAAAAAAAACCCTTCTCCAACAAATTGGTCTTCTTCAACTTCATGGTTATGAATTTGTGTGGAATTTTCCCCCGTCGTATATCCTCCTTAGATTTAGAAGCGGAACCTACGTTGTTGTTTAATTCTTGAGTAAAAAAAAATTAAATGATGAAAAATCGGAAGAACATTGATTATTTTGTCCAATACCTCTAGTAACTCTCTTGAAAATGTCAATTGAAGAGAGAATTATGTAGTCTCAAACCCTAAAAAATGTTCCAAGAACAACAACATAATAAAAAAAAACAAAAAAAAACACAAGTAAATAAATAAGGAATCTGAAAAACATAATATCCAAATCAATGTTAATCTTCAAATCAAATCTTGCAACGAAATTAAATGAGAATAATAGAAAATATTAATATATTGAATCGAAAATCTGAGGAATTAATTTTGAAGAATGTTAGAGAGAGAAATTGAAAAGAAAAATAAAAAAAAAAGAGAAAAATCAAAAAATTTGATTAGGAAGAAAGTAAGAGAAAAAAATTGATAAACTTAAGAAAAGAGAGAGAAAAATTCAAATGACATTGATATCTATCCAATTACAAAAATATAGGAAAATGTGTAATCTATGAGAGAGAAAAAAGGGTGTAAATAATGAGAGAAAAAATATTAATAATATCATAATAAATATTTATTTCTAAAATAATGACATTCTTGACATGTTTACTAATATTATCAAAGTATAGATATTATCACTAAATAAGTTGATTTTTTTGACTAGTTAACTAAATTTTCCATAAGAAGGGGAAAATGTTTGAAGATTCAGGATTGCTAGCATCCTTGTAGTGAGCTAAAAGCCCAAGACCAAATGTTCCAACAATGCAGGTTTTAATGTATAAAGCCCAAAACTAAAACCTATGATGGCATCTGTTCACCTTCATTAATAAGCACATTGTAGTGAGCTAAGGAGATATGTTAAATAGAATTGCAATTTGCAAGGCAGGCTAGAAAAGGTTGTTAGGTAGATGATTCGAGTTATACAAAAATTAATGATATATGAATTAGTTATGAGTGAATCAATGTATTATTATTTGGAAAAATAACTTAAATACACAACTATAATTTTTATATTCTCTAATTTTCCCTACTTTTTTTAAAAATTACATAATTCCCCTTTTTTTTTAGTGTAAGTTTTTAGATACATTACATTATCTCTCCTATAATACACATTTACCCATTTTAATGCCTATTTTTTCTCCATTTAAACACCCAACCTCTTAAATCAGTTTTTGAATTTTAAATTTTATCCATTTAAACACTCAACCTTTTAATCACCTTTTTGATTTTGAATTATTAAATTTAATTAATTTTAAATAAAAGACCAAATTTTGAAATTTTGAATTTCAAAATTCAAAAAATTTGAAATTTAAAAAAGTAAAAATTTCAGGAATCAGAATAACTTCCATTAACTTCTACCTTTTTTTCTTACTCCATCAAGTTTCAGTTCTTTTTTTTCCATAATCATCTTCATTCTTCTTAACCCAGCATATTTCATTCTTTTCTTCTTTTTATTCTTGAATCCATCATCGTTTATTTAATGGAGATGATACACTGGTCAAAATCAAATGATACATATATACCAAACACACACTAAAAATAACTGATACATTGGCTAAACCGTATGTATCATGTACACTATGTTACCCTATAATTCTTAAATTTTACATGATATTTAGGTAAATTGAATAGCATAGTTATATGAATTGGTATTATTTTTTAAAAGTAAAGTTATTTACTGGATTTTTCAAAAAAAGCATTACACGAGTTAAATTATATAAATTCACATGATACATGATTTATAGTCATTGTAAAGTACACAATAACCTCAATAATATTTTTGTATTTTTTTCTAATGGAGATGTATCATTGTGCAAATCAATGATACACACTAAAAGTACATGATACATTAGATAAACAATGTGTACCAAAAACACATAATAAAAGTACATGATACACTAGATAAACCATATGTATCATGTACATTATGTTACCTAATAATTCTTAAATTTATATATCTTACTGTAGCATAAGATTTATAAATTTTATATTAAAAACAAATATTGACACAAGTATATTTATCAACACCAATAATAACAAAGTATTTATAATCAAAAGCACGACTTCAAATTTAATTACCACATGTTTGTAAGTTTATTTATCTAAACACAAAGTGTTCAATTTGCAGTTGTAATGAAAACTGAAATTCATTAAAATGTTTACGTTATAAATTATTCTTGATATCATAGAAACATTACGACTAATTCACTTCTCTTTTGGGTAGAAAGTACAAGTTCTTCTGTTGTGCCCTTCTTGTCCACATTGTCCACAACAGTTTGTGTTCACCGAAATCTTTTCATCTGCATTCTTTCTTTTTCTTTTTCTTGGTCGTCCAGATGATCTTCTGTATCTAGGTGGATACACAGTTTCAGCTACAACGAAATTGAATCTCCAACAACGATTCCATCGATTTTGTAACTTTCATACTGCAATTCGTTCACCCAAATTCCGGAATGTCTCATCAAAATCGAAGTATTGTTTATGTTTAAAAAATTTGTTTTCAAAATAGATGATGTAATCTTTGATTCAAAAATTGAAATTAATATCCAATTAAGTGATAATTTAATGCTGATTAATGATCTGTTACCACAAATTAAGCTGTTTTACTAACAACATTAACTTTACCATTTTTTTCCCCTATTTTTTCTCAACAGTTTTAAATTACCATGTATCATTTACCATGTATCACTACAGTCTAAAGTATCACGGCTTAACAAATTTAAGGGATTTTTTGTAATTACTAAACTTGTCGGGACAGAATGTAATTATTGAATTATACTATGGGATTCCTTAAATTTATACTTATTATTTTATGCAGATATTAGTTATTCCATCTGCTATCCCACGTAAAATAACACATATATTTCCTCATAACTTACACATAGTTACGCGGGTTTAAAATTGTCAACCGAACATCATATTAGTTTTATATATGAATAACTCATTTCCTATCTACCTACCAAACGACGTAGGAATTATACGAAAATTAACATATAATTAACTTATTTCTTATCCAGCTACCAAACAACCATAATCAAACCACCACCACACCCTAAAGAAAAAGTGATACAAAGTGCCATAACAATGTTATGCTTTTATAGGCTCAATTACAAACTCACAACAACACAAGAAATTGAACCTAGTAATCACCAAACTCTCTTTTTACAAACAAATGAAAGAAGTAAATAAAAGAAAAAGGTTTTAGTAAATAACAACATATTCATGCTATGTTGTTAGCCTTTTAACCTTTTCTTTTCACAGATGGATTCTTAGTTCTTAGGAGATGAATTACAAACACAAAAAGAGATAATATTAAGGCTGATCCTGCAACAATAGGCACACAAATTTTTGAGCTCTTCTGAGGCACATTGTCATCTTCCCTTTTCCTTGATGTTACACTAGCTTGATCATCTTTATGTTCATCCCTCGAATTCGATGATTCAGGTTTATCATGACCTACAAAATCCCCTCGAGCCTCTCTTGTTTCATCAATCGTATCGTTGCTCTGGATGTTTGAGTCTACATTTGGCATTATTTCATCCTTAACAACATGTTTTGAGTCTTCATTTGACATCATTTCATCCTTAACAACATGTTTTGAGTCTTCATTTGGCATTATTTCATCCTTAACAACATGTTTTGAGTCTTCATTTGGCATCATTTCATCCTTAACAACATGTTTTTCGACTACTTCACGTGGTTTTTCTTGATTTTCCTCTGCTTTTGGCTTATCCATATCTTCTTTAAATGTGACTTTTTTAGAAATTTTGTTAGCTACAATTGGCAATTCCTCATGTTCCTTCACTTCAACAAATTCAATTCCAAGAATCCCTTTTACTTTCTTAGGCATTTTAATTGTCAATATGGATATTTCATCATCAAATCTAGCCTTAATTTCATCCAAGATAACCCCATCTGGAATCTTGAAAGCCTTACTAAATTTTCTAACTTCTACATCTTTTTTGATCAATTTCCACCCTACCATCACAGTTTCTTGAACCGATTTTTCACCCCTTATCGCGATAATAGTCCCTTCTTCATTAATATCAACCTTAATGTTTTCTTGTATATAACCTATATACAGAGTTTATACATATTAGAAGTAAGTACAAATGAACATGAAAATGAAAAAGATTACTATGTGTATGATGAAGAGAAAAATTTTACCTTTCAAATGGACAGTAAGGATGAACATTGTGTCTGTTTCTGTAGACTGGAAAAGAGGGCCAGCTCTGTCTTTTGCAAATTGAAATTCAGTAGAAGAGGATTCATTTGCAACTCTAGTTAGTTTGAGTCCCATTTCCATTTCCATTTTTCGCGGTTTTTCGCTACAAGAACTTTGATTATGCTAAGATGAAATAAAGTTTGTTTTTTTTTCAAGTCCAGAACAATGCAAATGCATATGCTTAACATAAACATGAGAGAAAAAGAACATATACTTTGCTTCATGACAAATTATACTTTGATTCAAGGATTATAACTTGTTATACATGAAAGTTTGTTTTCGAAGTTTTGTCAAAGTTGACTACAATAATAACATTATCGGTGTAATTTCACGAGTGGGGTTTGTATGGTGTGTCTTGTGGGATAGGCAAGCAAAAAAGGAAAAGGCCTTGTTAAATATGTGCACATTGCCTTCCAATTGGACTTCATTTGTACTCCACAATGTAACACTTTTTAAGTTTAGTATTGCATTAGGTTGATTCTAAATTCTTCTTCTATCAATGTTTTACAACGCACACTTTTTTCAAATTATTTATACTATAGGTCAACTGACACTAGTCAGTAACTTAAAAAGGCCCATCAAATATGAATAGGTCCTAGCCCATTTTGTATCTTCCAATAATATTATTCTACTTTTGTTGTACTGATAAGAGCTTAAATCCAGAATTTTAAGTGACAATCTATATAATATATAAAATCTATTTTCTTGTTTCCAATTAGAGAAATTGTGTGAAGATATGACAACTGGAGCTAACTCAACCCCAAAAACTAGCTCATGCAGGGAGGATTGCTCAAGTCCATATAACGAGATCACCAGTCCATCCCTCAACCAATGCAGAACTTTTACCCACTCTAACACCCCCTTCACACCTAGGCCCATGGATCAGGAGTCCAAAATTTGATTATATTTTCAACATAAATAGTAGGGCTTGGACAATAAAGATGAAAGCGATTAAATAATATATTCTAGATACTCTTAACATAATAGATTGGAGTAGCCCATTAGTTTTAGAACCCTTTGATGGGTTCCAGATGCTTAGAATGAGTCTTGTTTAAATTTCACCAGCAATAGTTTTTTCCCTTTTTAAAAAGAGTTTTTATTGTGCAATTTATGAACACCATTCGTAAAATTTTTACCCGGTTGCATCCTTGGTGGTTGGAGTTGTTTAATTTTAGATTTCATAGTCATATGATTTCAATGCTTTTAAGAGTGAGTGGGTGGGTGGGAGTGGGGGAGATGAGTTTGACATGATGTCGATAAATGGTAAAGGCTTAATATGATGCCTAATCTCTTATAAAGACACACTAATAATGCTCTTGGCCTTGCACATTTATCCTAAATTGAACATGTAATATAATGTTTCATACATTTTCAAACACCAACTTTTTAATAAAACTTGTGGATACAATAAATTGAAGAATGAAGTGATAGGTCTCCAACTTAAAATGTTACATAAAAATTCAATGATAAGAGTATAGAGTCAGTTATGATCCATTATAAGTTAGCTCAGACTTGGACATTTGGTTTCCAAATCCATGTGATGTGTTTGTGTTGGATTTAACTGAGTCTTATATGCTCTTGTTCCAACAATATCGATCTAGATTAATAACAAAATTTATTCGATTAAGTTTTTAAAAAGCTAAAATATTTATCTATTTCTTGCTTCGCTATTAAAGTTCAAATTATGTTATTGATTCTGAATTGAGATCACTCACTTAAAGTTAAAAAATAATCAATTCATTCCACAATAATTTATTTTGAAAAATCAACACACACTCAATTCATTGATCTATCTTGTGTGTTTTTTATCACTTTAATAAATAATGAGTGAACAAAGTGAAAAGATTGTGATTTTGGAATTGTGAATAATAATAAAGTATTTATACAAGAATATTTTCTATAATAGAAAAAAACTGTCATCATTTAATATTTATATTATATATATATAGTACTAATTAAAAGAGAGAGAAAACCAACTTTTGGTAATTAAAGCATAATAAAAACTGGTTACATACTGGAAGAGGAGGGACCTTTATTCATTTTGGCCTCTCATATACTTTTGGTAGGTATAGAAAATGACAATTCAAATTTATTATAAGTTTGGTATATATATATATATACTTCTATTAATCTTATCTCATTTGAGTGAATTATCATATCATTGTCCATATTATTGATTATTATTTTTATACAAATAATATTGACAAAATGGCGTGTTAATCCTATTTTGATACACCATATTCATTTAAAACAAACGTAACAAACCAAGCAATTAATAAAAATAATATTTGGGGTAACTCTTTAATTTATCCCAGCTAATCCTGATTAGAATTGTTTTTGTTTTCTTTCACATCCGGTGTATCCAAAAAATATTTTAAAATAATATATTATACTAACATGTTTTAATAGTACTTAGTACATGTGAAGTTCACTAAAATAATAATTACAAAAACACTTTAATATTAATGGTTCAAACAGAAAATCACTACATAAAAAATATCATTAGCGTCAATTAATTTTTAATTGCCGTTAAATATGTATTTTCAGCGGCAATTAACAATCTTTGTATATGTCTCTGAAATCTTTAGCGATATTGATTTTAATGTCACTTAACTAATGTCGGTAAAAAACTTTATCACCCTTTATTAATAACAATATTTAATGCCGCTAAAAATTATTTTTGTTATAGTAAATATTCATTCAAATAATAATGACACAAATTACTGCTTATTAAAAGAGGAAAATATTCAGATAGCCTCTTTGCTTTAAAAAGGAAGTTAATGGATAAGAAACTTATGTACAATTTTAATGGTAATTAATGAAATGGTTATCGAATTCGCTGTCCTCGCTAAATAATAAAGATGAATCGTGCTATTACAATCTTTACATTCTACCAATTAGGTGCAAAGTCAAACCATAAAATTAAAAAATTAAAAAAAAAAAAACTTCTTCTATATATATAATCTATACTCAACTCCAAAAAAAAAAATTGTAAAAAAACATTAAATAATTACTAAAATAGATTTTTTAAAAAAAACTTATAGGCTTATTAATGCTTTTAGGCAACCCTCAAAAATTAGAAAATATTACCTACTTGTTGAATTTTATAAGAATTAATTTGGCCAATATCAAAGGCAATATTAATTTATACTCTAAATAATAGGGGTTTCTATAGAGGATGTGCCAACGAATCGAAGACCTTTTGGAATTTAATAAAGGATTCAATGATGTCACGTGAAGCTAAATAATAATATAATATAATGTCAATGGCATGGGTTCAATCTTATTCCAAATTTTGCAACTTGTAAGTAGCAGTTGAGATGTCCACATGACATTTTCATGCATCTAATTATTTGGCTGCTTGGTTAGTAGTTATTTTCTATAATGTTTCTATATAATTATATAATTCAATAAATGAAAATTATTCACCGTTCAGATAAAATAGTTAAAATTCTTCATTTTTTTGAAAATTAAGAGGATTCGTATGATCGTATCTAATATTGCCTTGGCAAATATACAACTTTTCGAATATGGCTGGAAGGAAGCCTCACTCTCTTTCTCGATTAGCCTAAACTTAGTTTGATAGAGATTTGAGTTTTGAAAAATGACAAAAAAAATTACTTTTTTTGGTTTATCAGAATGACTTCTGAATAGTCGAGTCAGTGAATTTTGAAAAATAAATATCTAAGGCAAAACATTAAAAAAAAATACTCGAATGTTTTTTAAAATGTACCAACAAATTCTCACAAAATGTTTTAATTATGACTACCAGATACATATGTTATCAATTAATCCCACAATGAGCTAGGATGCATGCACTAGTTCGTTGGTATTTCGTGCAATGTTAGGTTTCCAATTATTTTCTTATACACATACTAACTTTTGTATTCCACTCATTCTTTATTAAATTAAGAAAATAAAAGAGAATGGTGTTTTCATAAATTGGATGATTTTTCATTCAAATAAGTGTTTAAAACAATAAATATCAAATAATAATAATATATTCAGTATAATTTTACAAAATCAGATCTAAAAAAGGTAAAACATACACAAATCTTATTCCTACTATATGTTTAAAGAGATTGCTTCTGAAATATAGATTGAAAAAGAGAAACATAATCTGGCATTGAGGTCAATAAGGTTAAAACTTTAATAATGTCAAAAAGCAATAATTTGGCAGTTACTTCATTTTTGTCCTACAGATAGAAGCCATTAATATAGAACTTGTCCTAGATATTGGAAAAAATGTTGAGGTCCACTTTCTTTGTTGCCTGCCATAATATTATATACATTCAGCCAGCTAATATGCAACATATATTTATTATATATGGCAATTAAAGCACACCTTCAAAGGACTTGTAGATTCATTCAAAGAATGCCTCAAATATCTCTTACCACTTAGTGGCCTCTCATTATCCAATTGTTAGTAGCTACTACTATATTGCATAATGTCAAATCTTGATTTTTGAACTTATTGATGATGTTAACAAACATGCCAGCTATGATCCAGCAATTAGCTGGCCATAAAAATATCAAAATCTAGAAGGGGTTTAGGGTGTGGGGTAGGGGGTAGGGGGAGTTGAGTTCAAATTTTTTTTACCATGTTCTCAATGCTTTGACAAATTAATCAAACATGTGAGATTGATTAAGTTTTTTTTAAGATGCCCCTTTTGTTTGTTTCTGGTGTTTGGATCATATTAACAAACTAACAAGATTTGTTGGAAAAAGTTTCAGTTTTATACGTTATATTGTAGGAAGGTGTGGAGAATACGAATTAAAACAAAATGTTACTAAAAAAGATCGTTTATATAGTAGTCAATATTGCTCATGTAGTTTCTTGTTCTTCACACTTTGTTACTTGTACCTCAATTATCATATCATGTTGTTGAAGTTTTTGTTCTATTACTAGCTGTTTTTTTTGTTATTATTTGTGGTTTTTTATACTTCCATACTTCCTTTTCAAGAATATTTTACCTTGATCTGAGAGTCAATTAAAAATATCTCTTTCTACCTCAGAAATAGAAGTAAAATATGTGTACACTTAACGCAGACATAAACATTTTATGTTAATGTATACAGTTTGTTTTATAATTAAAAGGCGATTTACTAGAACAAATAACTTTGTATATCAAGTCTGATATTGTTATCTTGACAATAGAATAATAACCTATTTGAAGCCCCCATTGTTCTTGACCCAAATTACACTATTTTTATATTAGAAAGTAGTATATAACACATAAATGTATAGACTTAACATCGCAATTTTTGAATCTTAGAAACTAATAATTCCATATTAAGTTAGCGTTTGGTCATAAATTTTTGAATATTTTTGACAAACATTATTTAACTAAAAATTTGGGTGAAATTTCACTATGTGTTTGGCCATAAGATTTGGAAAATATATTTCATCTTTTTAAAAAAATATGATTTATACTCATAAGTTTTAAAAACTATCAAAACTAACTATAAGTTTGTATTAAAAGTCGATTGGATGTTCTTTACAACAATAACAAATGGTGTCCATGACACTAGAGTAATGTGGTAATTAGGAGTGAGTGCAACAAACATCATTACATATATCGTGAAGTAGACGAAACACATGATTTTGTTAGCTTGAGCTAATTTTTCATCATTTTCATCAAAAATCATATCATTGTTTAATATTCACTAAATATTTCATCAGTATTTTGGTGTTCACGTAAAAAATTTATGAAATACAACGCAAACAACTAATATAGAGGATGTTTTTGTAAAATATAAAAATAAAATGTAAAATTTCAATTTTCAAAAGATCGCAAATAATGAGATTTGGCTCAAATACTAGAAAAAACTAGTATTTGAGAATTTTGGGATATTTTTCAAATAATGACAAATTGGATGAACAAACATTATTTGCCAAAAAAAATTCCAAATATTATTTGGGAAATCTATGGCCAAACGGGAGCTAAAGATCGTTGAACGGCCAAGAACTGAAATGCCTGGATTCGACTGCATTGATAGTGCAAATTCTTTACCTTGTCAATTTATATAACTTCAGAAATTATCCCAATACATTTTCTTTTGGTTTTCCAAATGATGTTCAATATCTATATTGAAATCCAACTAAATTTAAATTGGAAAAATTTTATATAATGACAAACTAATAAATTAAATTAAATGTTAACCACACTTTGATTTAATTGTGATCTATAGCAAATTGTTTGTCAATTACCTCTCTCCCTCAAACTCTCGCTCGCCACTCTCCCTCTCTCGCTTCTCACTTTTATACAAACACAAGTGTATAAAATGTGTTTCTATTTATATAAAGCGAGAAAAAATTGTATATATACATATATTTTCGTTCCCCTCTCTTCCCTCTCCCAGATCTCTCTCGCCACTCTCCCAGATCTCGCTCGCCTCTATCGCATATACAAATAGAAACAAAATGTATAAATTGTGTTTTTGTTTGTATAAAGCGAGAGAAAATATTATATACATTTGCAAATACATGAAAGTTGCTCCTTTAAATTCAAATAAAAAACTGGCTAAAGCATTCCATACCAGGGTTCATTTGACCAAAAAAAAAAGAATAAGAAAAGAAAGTCATGCTAGTCTTACCTGACTCATTTATTCACATAGGAGAATTAACAAACGTGGCTTCCATAAATAAAAAACATTGTCTAAGTCAACAAGAAAACCAGAATTTTGACCAAAATCACATGCTGAAGAATTGTTTAAAAATTTTCATGGAAGATACTTCAGAAAATGTAGAAAACAGCAAGCCAGCTCTAATGTCAGAATTTAAAAAAAAAAAACAAAATTGGACCAACAAAGCCAACTCCAAAAGTATCAATGTTTTTGGGATAAAATGATCTCAATATAAAAATGACCATTCCAGAGGCTGAATGGTCAAGTGATGAACAGAGACAGAAAATCACTAAAATGTTAACTGAACTGTCAATGACATTCCTTTATACTGTAATGTAAAACTCATTTTCTAAGCTTCATAATAATAAAATTCTAATTCAATGGCGACAAACAATGTAATCTCGTAAGTGAAGTCTTAAGCAAAGAGTGCAAGCAACAACAGTTAAAAGAAGCTGAAAAAGGAAACCCAGCTAAAGAGTTAAAAAAGCAAACTTAAGTCATAAGTGATTATACAATCCCAAACAAGATGAATATCACCAAAAATGAATCAAAGATCCACTTTTTTCCTAAATTTCTTTACAAATATGAAGTGAAAATACATTATTTTCACCTCTTTTAAACTACTTATTTTTCTGGCACCATTAACCATTCTCCCTCATCTTCTCATCTAAAAAAGGTCCAAAAAAGAAAAGAAAAGAACTGAAAAGGGAAAATCTCTCTATATCATATTCTAAATTGATGGGTTCCCAACAATTGTTTCATTCATGATTCCCTCGTCCGATCGAGTCGAGGCCTTCAGTCCTGCTCCGAACAATTCGATGGAATACTTCCCTGACCTGGCGCTCTAAAGGGTCTAATCCATTCTTTAAACCATCATAAACAAGCCCAAGTTCATGAACTCTTAGCTTCACTTCTCCATCTTTTTCCTCTGTGATTGGAAAATGAACCGTATCGATCAATTCATTCATATGATGAGCGCATTTCTCCATCTCATGAATCTCCTTCAACAATCCACAAGCATTTCTACGGTCCCTCTTCTTCGATTCCTCCAAAATCCTTTCATGGAGTGATAGGATTGGGACGGCCCAAACGAATTGCCTAGTCACATAAAAATGCGTCTGCAACCCACGGTCCTGGCATGGTATTGCTGCCACAAGTGCCCACATTACAAAGTATAACACATAACTCATTGTGAAAACAGCCAACGCTAAGCCATTTGTAGCAGCAATTTCATTATTTTTTGGAGCAACTAAGTTGTTACCAATTGCTTGAAGCTGCCTAGCAGCGGACCAATTTCTAGAAACACTCCATGACAATGATCTAAAATGGCCTAAAGATTTATGATCATTCTGAGTATTGTTTCGGCCAAATGACCTGTTTCTATGAGCAACAGATGTATTAGACTCCTTCTCATCAAGCATACCAATTGCAAAATCAATCAAAGCCTTCTTAGCACGACGAAATTGACCTTCACCAACACACCTCTGATTTTCCAATGCACACAGAACAATCTCCAACTGCTTTTGCCACTGCTTTATCTGCTCAATTCCATCCCTTATCGCGTTACAAACATCCAATCCCTTCACACTCCTATCGAAATATTCAGTAACGTATCTGTCCATAGGAGGTTTGTTCAAATTAGCAGCGTTGTTGAACAAAATAGACCTGAATTGCTCCTGGCAACAGAGGAACACATCCAACAGCTTACGGATCCAGGGAACCGAAAGCAATTGATCAGAATCAACAGAAGATAATTCATTAAAACGCTCAGCCACTTGCTTCTGGAAAGCTTCGAGTTCAATCTCTTGACTAGTCGCCTCATGAGCAGCTTCCATGGAATGCACCTGATCTCGACGCATACTCAAAAGAGATCTCCCAAAATTTGTGAAAGATGCAGATGCTCCTTGATAATCTGTAACTGGCATTTCTAGATTACTCTTTTTTTCACATGAAACACTCAAAAAAAAACCAAAATTGAAAATCTGAAATCAACCCACAAATTGTTGAATAGAAGTGAACAACAACACGAAATTGAGATCAAACCCAAAAAAAGCAATGAAAAACTTAAAATTGGATTTGAGAGTCTCCAAATTTTCAACGATCAAATGCAAATGAAAAGATTGATTAAGAAAATATCAATGAATTAAGAAGAGAGAAGACAAAGTCTACAAAGGCAAAGAGAGAGGATTTTTTTGGGAACCCTAACAGCAGGAAAACGCCCTTATATTCTGCTCAATTTCCACCGCGTATATGGGTTTGTTGAATTTTATTATTTTTTTTATATAAAAAAAAAGGATGAAAGAGAAATTTCAATAATTGTAAAAATTGTAAATTCTCAAAAAGGTACCCCACCAACTTAAATGGAAATTCAATGTATTATTTTTCTTGAAGCTTTTGTAATTTTTAATAAAAAAATTATATCTTTGTTAAAAAAGAAAAGATGAGATACGATGGATATATCAAATTAAAAAGAAAAAGATAAAGAATAAATTAAAAGTTCTCGAAAGTTTAAACGTCACCAGTTGAGCTGATTTGGTTAATAAGCATTTGTGGTACTTTTCATACGCATAGATAAATTTTTAAAAAATATTTATAATCCAAACTTGATTGATTTATAAACTTAAATAAATATTCTTTAAATTAGTGGCTGATTATAACTTATAAACTTTAAATAAAATATGGGAAATTCATCTTTCTACATCTATTTATTTATAAAATATAGTTAAAATTTTAAAAATCTAATCCTCAAATATTTTCAAATTTTCAAAAATTGATTCAGACAAATTTTTGAATATTAGAAATTTTTTACTCACGAAAATTTAACTATTTTTCAAATAACATGCATATTCAAAAACAACTTTAGAATCTCAAAATTATTTATTCTCACTGTCCCCATTTAGTTATCCACTTTATAAAAAGCACATATAGTAATATAACAATAATTAACATAATGAAGTTACAATCCCTTCTTATTAAATATGATTTCAAAAAATATGAATTAAAACTATGACATTTTCAAAAAGTTTAAATGAGGGTATAATAGAAAAAAAAATTGTCCTTGGTTGATTTGTCAAAATTGATAATTAAATAGAAATATCTAAAAGAAGAAATATGAACAAGTAAATAGGGACAGACGGAGTATATCCAAATTAAGGGCTAAGTATCATTGATTATGACGTAAATAAAGATTTTGATTTAATTTTTTAACTAAACACGTACTATCACACGCAAGGAACGCGTATGAAGTTCAATTTAGATGGGCCAATGTAAGAACGTGTAACATAAATTTTTCAAAAAGAATAATCTATAATATTGACTTTTATCCATTGGATTTACTTTATTTGTTTGATTTAAGGCTTGAGATTAAATTAAATGTCTAATATGTCCTATTTGGGTGAACGTTTTTGGTCACCTCAGCTGACAGAGTCTTGTGAAACATATTATATAATCTAAGATAATAGATATTAGAAATGTAGTTAGGCATACATTTCATAACTATTTTCTAAAAATATGTCGAAAGATGCGGTATCAAAAAAAAAATCTATAATTTTTAAATTAAATGTCATTTTCTTAAAATAAGAAGAGTATTGTTTCGATCCATCTTAATCGTCATGCTTATTGATATAAAAAAATTGTGACATACTCAGTGTCTTATTTTCATCATCATTTTATTCCAAAATAGTTAGTTTAAGGATTCAAGAGTATCATTGAGAATTGTTTTCAATTATATTCTTTATATTATAGAAGTATTCGATCCCTCTGATCCGGTTTTCCATATTAAAAGTAACGTTTTCATTTTAATTTGTCTCAAAAATTATCACATTTCACTTTAGAATCAAATAAATATCTAAAGCTATTTTTAAATTATAAATTTTAAAAGTCTTTTATTTTTTTATAAAATAATTATCAAGTCAAACATTGTCATTAAATTTGAAACAAAGAAAGTATCTATAAAGATAAAATTAGTAAGAATATGAATAACTTGGTAAATTACACCTTTTCTTATAGTACTTTTTTTTAATAAACATGAAAGACCTAAAATAAAAAATTTAAATAAAAAGTAATAATTAATGGTATATTAGTTTTGACCTTACCCTTACCAAATAAATATTTAAAAAGATTAATATGATGAAAATAATTAGTAGCATTAAATTGAAACTAAAAAATGCATAACATAATTTAAGAATTTAACAAAATTAATTATTTTTTAAGAGTAACATGTACCATTACAACTTACTACTAAACTGAACAGGAGAGGTAATATTAAATAAACATGATTAAGAAATATATATATTTCTAGAGAATTACGGGTGTTAATATTTCTAATTATTCCACTCAACGTTATCATCTTATTTTACCTTAATTAAGAAATTACGTAACTAAATATATTCTAATAGTGACATGTTTGGCTTCTAATTGAAAAAAAAAGAATATAAACCTAATTGATTATCTTACGTCTCAGACGAGAGAGAGTCTTACATGTTAGTCATCAGGTAATTGAGATAAAAATCAAATTAATTTTTTTAATCAAGAAATGAGATTATTTAATTTACCATTAACAAAATTGAATCTAATACCTTAAAAGAATATTAATCTCAGAGAGAATAGCATATTATTCCCCTCAAATTAAATTAGTTACGTTATTCTGCATCAAACTTGATATATTAGTAAATTTGTAATATCAAGTCAATCGATTAGGGTGATTAGTTTTTTCTAATCACTTCCAATGTGTAAAACTCATCTGAAATGACAAATGTGTCAAAAAGGTAAAATATTTAAAATGTTTGTTGGATAATTTTTTTTCAAATTTAATTGCATAAATAATATAATCGTATGTCATATTAATCCATTCAATAAAATTTTCTTTTAATTTTTCAGCATTACCTCAAAATGTAACTCGTTAACATGATATATTCCTCTTGTCTTAGCGCGGCGCTTTTTCTCATTATCGTTATCTATCCGTTTTTTTTTTCTCAAGTTCTCAAAGTGTACGTCACTACTATACGTAGCACTCAAATTAAAAGTACATTTTGTACTAAAAATAACATATAAAAGAGGAAATTAATTAATCCATTTCTTTTAAATCCCAAAAAAAAAGAAAAAAAAGAAGAAGAAGAGGTCTTCGTGGATGAACAAGCAGAAGACCAAGTATTCATCACTATAATACAACGATAGTGAAAATACTTACGTCACATGTTTTGTCAAATCAAATAAATGCATAAAACTTGTATTTTACTTCCTCTGTCCAACTCAACTTAATATTTTAAATTTTTCAAAAATTATATATTTTAAAAAATATAAAATAATGCAAGTTACAAATATCAATACATATATTATACAAAAAAATTTATAAAGAATAATATAAAAAAAATGTATATTTATTATAATAATATATATTATTATATTTTATATAATTTTAAATAATATTAATTAATTTTGACCCAAAAAGTATGGTGAAAGCGTGAGTGTTGTCAGTTGTCAAAGAAGTATAGAGATATGTCTTTATTGGGGCGTAAGACGACTGGGTCCGCTAGACTTCTCTAGAATTCTACCATTTTCTTGAGTTTGATAATGTCAAATGCAATTGAGTCAGTTACGAATTCAATAAAATTTAATAATTTTAATTTAAATGGTATATTTATTTAATAAATGTAATGTGTTAGATGAATGAGTTATAAATTCTAGAAAGTTATTATTAAAAATATAAAATAAGTATTTGGATTGAAACAATTTTTTTAAAAAAATATTTAAATTTATTATAATATAATATTTATCGATCGAGTAGAGAGTAATATTATTTTGACTTATCCACTTAAGAATATAGTAGTGCATATGCATAACTAAAATAACTTTAGATTAGTTGAAAATTTAAAGCTCCATCAAAACAACACTTTCATTCGATATATAATTTCTCTCTTATCTCTCTTTAATCTTCATCACTATACTTGCTAACCTCTAATATAAACACTATATAATTCATAGCATCCTTTTTTTTATTCAACTCAAGGAGAAAACACCATATATATATGTATATATATATATATATATATATATATATATTATATATATTTTATATAATTTTAAATAATATTAATTAATTTTGACCCAAAAAGTATGGTGAAAGCGTGAGTGTTGTCAGTTGTCAAAGAAGTATAGAGATATGTCTTTATTGGGGCGTAAGACGGACTGGGTCCGCTAGACTTCTCTAGAATTCTACCATTTTCTTGAGTTTGATAATGTCAAATGCAATTGAGTCAGTTACGAATTCAATAAAATTTAATAATTTTAATTTAAATGGTATATTTATTTAATAAATGTAATGTGTTAGATGAATGAGTTATAAATTCTAGAAAGTTATTATTAAAAATATAAAATAAGTATTTGGATTGAAACAATTTTTTTAAAAAAATATTTAAATTTATTATAATATAATATTTATCGATCGAGTAGAGAGTAATATTATTTTGACTTATCCACTTAAGAATATAGTAGTGCATATGCATAACTAAAATAACTTTAGATTAGTTGAAAATTTAAAGCTCCATCAAAACAACACTTTCATTCGATATATAATTTCTCTCTTATCTCTCTTTAATCTTCATCACTATACTTGCTAACCTCTAATATAAACACTATATAATTCATAGCATCCTTTTTTTTATTCAACTCAAGGAGAAAACACCATATATATATGTATATATTATATATATATATAATATATATATATATATTTCTTCCATATTCTATTGAAAGCCTAGGATTACTAGTACTTTCTATTTCTTGTGTTTTCCCAAATCGAATTTCATATTCATCTAGAATTTGAGCTTGTTGAATTTCTGCTTCAACTATTTTTGCAATTCCTGTACATTCTTGATCTATTTCGATCAATCCTTTATTTTTATACACATTTTCATAATTTGAATTTGTAACTGTGTATAATGCCTGGTAATATATACTCATTATATGATTACCTGGTTTAAATAAACCTAATTAAAGAATTTACTCAATCTAAAACTCATAAGAATGAGTAAAAGTCCACATAGTAGTCCAGCATTTATGGTAAGAAATAATGCTGAAATCAAAAAAGGATAAGTTCGCATGGTAATAAACTATAAAGAGCTAAATAAAAATTATTTTTTTGACGGATATTTTATACCAAATAAAAACAATCTAATTAACCTTGCAAAAGGAAGAACATATTTTTCAAAATTCGAAGTGTGTGTGTAGAATTTCTTCCACAAAAAAATTGTAAAGAATATGAATAATCATTTTGAAAATTGGTAAGGTAATTAGGAGATGAACAGAATACGTTTAGTTATATAAGTCACCAAGAATTATGACATCACTTTCTCTACTTTCTGCCTATTAATTATCATCCACCTGATGTTTTAAGTTCTAAATTTGCAAGTACCAACATAATGAATATGTATAGACTATTCATTAAAATTACTAACTTAAACGAAATTTAAACTTTTCAAAAACTATTTCTTTGAGTAGCGATATTTTATTTTAAACAATCACCCCCATAATAATAATAATAATATAATTAACTTTTTTTTATTTTCCTTTAGAAGTTCTAATTTAAAAATAAGGTAACAATGGACATTTCAAATTATAACAACTAAATTAAAGTGACTACATTTAAAAATCACAAAAATTATAAAAGTTTTTTTTTTTTAAAAAAAAAAACACAACATGAATACACAGAATAATATGATATCAAAATAAATTTGTGAAACTAATATACAACTACAATAACAACAATATATCCTTTATAAGACTATAATTCCACAAACTAATATAATATTAATAATGATTAAAAAAAAGTAGCAAATACACATAATTTTTCTTGCATTTTTTATATTTGTTCAACTCAATTTATGTGTAAATATATTCTCTTTCTTGTTAAATGTAAAAAGTTTTTGCTTTAAAATAGAAAAGTACATAAATGACCCATTTATTCATGTGTCAAAAAATAAATGGAGCCTCACACAGGTAATATACTTATCCTTATATAAATAACTTGATTTATTTGGTCAAGTGCAAAATACAAGATTTTGAAGGCCAAAAAAGTATAAAGAAGAGGTGATTAATCGTGTATTATGTACAAGGTTAGTAGGTGTCGTAGAGTGTTATCTTATTCTTCTGAGGTATAGAGCCGGGAGTAGTCTTGTGTTGTTATTGCTTTATGTTTTTCCATTTATTTTGTTGTTGTCGTTATTTTTCTCTTGTAAATTTTACACTTTAATTTGGTACACTTAAATCAAGGGTTTTCCGTAAACAATTTTTATATTCATGAGGAAGTAATAAAATTTATGTATACTCTACTTTACTCATTTTTTACTTTGACTCAATTAACTTTGTGAAATTTCACTAGATATATTATTATTGTTATTTTCGTTTTGAAATAATTTTAGATATAAGAGATTGGTAAATTTACCATTTAGATCACCAAGCTTTAAAATATTCAGATTTGACATAGACTCAACGTCTATTCTTTTTGGTCTGAAAATCTTTAACTCTTTAACTCGAGAGAAGGTTAAATTTAACTTATCCTAATACTTTCTTCTAATACTATTTTATTCATTCTAAGACCATCAACAATATCTTTGAATCTCTAATACATTCTTCTAATACTAATCTATTCTTAAACCAGCGACAATATCTTTGAATCTAAATTTTTAGACTATCAACAATATCTTTGAATCTAAATATTTAATTAATTATATTGGTTTCATATGAGCGAATTCAAATTATTCCCAAAGTTCTTGAAGTTTCTCTCTTCACATCCATAACACGTAAATATAATTATGTCTTATAATTCCATTTCAACTAATCCAATATTAATAATGGACCATTGTCTCGAACAATTTTGAAAAAAATATTCATATGTAATATCAACTCCAAAATTATTTTTGCCATCAAACACAAAAAATAATAATAAGGCATTTAGGTAAACATGAAATACTCATATCAGTGGCAGATATATGATGTTCAGGTTATTTTTTTCTTTTTAATAAAAATATTATTTTTTTATAATGTTAAACTGAATATATATATATATATATATATATATATATATATATATATATATATATATATATATATAATCTTGTGATTTTAAACATACCATGTGAAAGTTAAATTTAAAATTTGATCTATGAAAAAGAAACACTCTTTAATGTTTCAAAATAAATTAAAACATTATTTATTTATTTATTTCGTTAAAAAACTTAAAATAAATTTATTACAATTAAAAAATTACCCCTTCGATTTTAGAGATTAAAATGTATGCCTCGTTTTTAAAGGCATTGAGCCACCTCTAACTCATATTCTTTTGTAAATATCAGATCTCACACGAGGCTTTAATAGGATTATAGGATCTCACACAAGGTTTTTATCAAGACACACAAGCCAATATGAAAGAAATAAATTACTCATGGTAGTAATATATGCACGAGTGAAAAACCCAAAAAATGATTTTATGAGTGTATTCTGGAAAATATTTTTCAATCTTTTTAATATTTGGTTGGGACAAAAATTTTGGAACTTTTTTTTAAATCAACTTATTTTTCTCAAAATTAAGGAAAATGATTTTCCTTAAAAAATTATGGAAAACATTTTCCAAAACTCTCTTCTAATTTCAAATTATATTTTTTTTGAGAAAAAACATCAATTTTTAAAAAATATTTCAAAATTTTATTTTTTTCACCCGATCCCTAACCCTTCACCCACCCACCCACCATCGGCCACCCCCCCCTTCCCGAAAAGAATAATTTTGCTTTTTTAAAATATTTTCAAGTTTGAATTTTTATTTTTAAACTCCTATCCCCCTCCCGCCAGCCCCTACCCACCCCTACCCCCCCCCCCAATTTTTCTTTTAAAAAATTATTATCAAGTTCAATTTTTTTTCACTCCTACCCCCTCCCCTCTCCCCCTGCCCCCCCACCCCACCCTCCAAAAAAATAATTTTGTTTTTAAAAAATATGTTAAATTTCAGAAATTATTTTCTACTCTAGTAAAAATAAAAGATGTTTCTTAAAACATTTTTCATTCATAAATCAAACACTAAAAATCATTTTCAAAAAATATTTTCTACTCAGCAACCAAACATGAAAAAATAAATCTAAAATCTACTTATTTTTTAGGTTCAGGAAAATATAAACACACCCTATATAGAAGAAATCTATTAATCAACAAATAGGAGGTAGAAGAGTTATTAAATAACCTCAATAACTCTTGTATTTTTGTACATCGAGTGTATCTCTCTACACATCGAGTGTATGTAATAAGTTACTTTTATTTATAATACTAACAACCATAGTAAACTAAAATTAGAAATTCATAGGTCATAATACTAACAACGACCAAAGTAAATTAGGACTATGAGCCTAACTAACTAACAAATCTTAACTAAACATAAATAACAAATCCAAAACTGTAAGTAATCATAAACTGTGTTTATTTCATACATATATAATTATTATTAATTAATATGATTTACACGTGTAAAAACACATACACTTAGCTAATTATCATTAATTAAATATCCAATTCATATTATTTGTTTTAAAAAGGGAAAATTGTATATAATAGCAAACTAATAACCTAAAATAAATGGAATAGCTAGGGTTTGATTTAGTTGTGCTCCATAGCAAACGTTATCTAAAATTTGCCAGCGTCTCTCTCCCAGAAATCTTGCTCGCCACTCTCCATTCTCGCTCGCCTCTCTCGCTTTATACACAGAAGTGTATAATTCTGTTTCTGTTTTGTATAAAAAAAAGAGAAAATTGTATATACACATGCAAAAATATATATCTTCGTGTTATACACTTAATTATACAATTTATAAACATTTTACTTCAAATATTGCAGAGAAAAAGGCCAACGAATTATACAATTGCGAATTATACAATTGCAGTGAAATACAATTTTCTCTAGCTTTATACAACAGAAGTGTATATATTGTGTTTCTGTTTTTGTATAAAGCGAGAAAAACATATATCTTCTTGCTATACACTTATAATTATGCAATATACATACATTTTAATTCGATTCAATTGTATGCAAAGCAAATTATACAATTGCAGCGAAATAGGCTAGCGAATTAAAAAATTTAAGCCAGCGAATTATACAATTGTATATGTATAGCGAATTATACAGTTTTATGTTTGCTATGGAGCGCAATTATGCAAACTTTGTTATAGCATACAAATATAAATTTTTTGTTTGTTATATATGAAAGTTACCTTTTAAAAACTAATATAGGTGCATCTTTAAAGAGTTTAAAGGGAAAAAAAGGTATGAGACAAACCATTTTCTGAGAATAATCGGAAAAAATCCCTATTTTACTTTAATCGGTAGCTTAATTAATAATTATACTCCATGTTTTCTTAGCAACCAATATGAACAATTCATATAAACATCACATAGTTATCTCATAATCCAAGATGGAATTCAGCAATGGGACCTATTGTCACTTTCTATTTTCCTACTTTAACAAACACAATAGTTGTCATTTATTTATTCTTTTATAATCGTGATTTTCGAATCAACTTATCTATACATCAGTCAATTTCATTACATTCCTATCCTCCCTGATTAACAATGAATATCAATTAACTCTACTAAAACATGTGAATATTTTCTCTAATTTGAAGTTCAACTCTTCTTAACATTATATATCATCATACGTTATACATTATACAAATTAAGATATATGAAAGATCCATGTCTTATTAATCACATCAAAACAAATAATTGATTGTAACAAAAGAAATTTATATTATAGATATCATGAATTTATATTATATAGTTAGTAGGTTTGGGGTCTTCTTCTCGAAGATATTTTTTTAATAATAAAGTTCATCGTGCAACGCAAAAATGTATAAAATATTTTAATGGTTTAAGATATTAGAAAAATCTATCACAATCACCAAAGATAATATGGTAGAATGTCATAAGAATTTGTGAATAATTGAACTATTAAGTTGTTGTTGTCATAATTAAATAAAATGGCCAACTTAGATGGGGTCATGTTATATAATATTGTGGTGTTCCGTCCTCTCAACTATTTTAATATTATCAGAATTATAATAGGGATATGTCATAAGCTTAAGAAGCATGGAATCACAATTAATTAATATTTATTAGATTAAAAAAATTATAGCATTTTAATTAAACATATCCACATGTCTAAGAGGACGTATCAATATGCATCTCTTATCCCTTTTAAAAAGGGTTGATTGCTGGCCAGTTATCTCAAAATTATAATATAAAAATTAAATAATTAGTGTATATATGTTTTTATTGATAAATATTAGATTATGTTGGATTAAAAATGAGATATATATATATCATGTGTTTAGTTTAATTGGACTTTCCTTACAAAATGTTGGGAGAAAGCATCGAAGAAAAAAAATATTATAGTAATTTTAAAATTTTTGTCCCATATAAAATATGGTATAGAAATAGGTATAATTATGGTATAAAAAATTGCACTAAATATGAGAAAATTTAATTTCAAGATTTAAATTTCTTATTCCATCGACCAAGCGATCCAGTCGGAGAAATAAATATCCTCTATTTTTTTCTTTTATAAATATTTTTGCAACAAGATTTTTTCCTTTTATTTTGAAATATTAGGTGTTTAGCCACTAATTATCTATGGGGTAGTTTTGAGGTGTTTATTTTCTCCAGAAATGAACTAGTCAAATGTCGAAAACCAATCAAATCAGGAGTTAATTGATTAATAATTAGGACTCCTAATAATTGATTAGTAATATTCATTAAAAAAAGTACCAAAACTTGTGCTTCAAGTTTCACTTTTCCAAAAGTTTCCTTTATATTATATTCATAATATATGGCCTATCCTTAAACCACTTTTTAGGGGATTGAAAAGTAAGATAATTAAGTGAACTTTTAGCCATGAAAATCAAATTCATTTTCTTATTTGTTTTGCCTTTACTAGTAAGTAGTAACATTTCATTTATTTATTCATATTCAATTTGACTTGACTCCTTAAAAGAAGTAATTAACAGAATGGAGTAATAATTAAGATTAAATTGACATAAGATTAAAAAAAAACTAAACAAGTAAAATGAAACATTTATTTTTAAATATATACAATGAGAAAATAAAAATGAACAAAAGAAAAAGTCATTAAAAAATTGAGCTACTACTAAATTAGATGTATACAAAAACTTTAAAGAAGGAAGAAGCACAAAGCATGTGATTTTGCAAAGTCCCAGAACTCCAGGGTCCACAGTCTAAAAAATTAGTAGGATATAGTTTCATCACTTAATCCCAATTTTTTTTACTAGTTTTGTTCCAAAACTGTTTTTTTGTCACTATAAAAAAAAACCTTGATAGCAACTTGCATTTATTAGAATAGTGAAACATAAAAAAATAAAGAAATAAATTAAGTAACCTATTCATTTTCTTATAATTTTGGTGTCCAAATCAACTTGAACGATCCTCAATTAAATCATGACATCGACGTATATATGGAGTGAAATACTATCACTCGGATAAATAAGAAAAAATTAGCGATGTAATTTTGAAGTTTAATAATTTTAATTTATCAACCACTAAGTCACATCCTTGTGACTGAGTTATCTACTTAATTTTATAGTACTTCCTCCATTTAAAAAAAAATAACCTCCTTTCATTTTTAGTCTGTTTAAAAAGAATGATATCTTATGACTGAGTTATCTATTTAATTTATAGTACTTCCTCCATTTAAAAAAAAAAGACTTCCTTTTATTTTTAGTCTGTTTAAAAAAGAATGACCTCTTTCTTTTTTAGTTAAATTTTAATTTCATCTTTCCACATGGTATGTTTAGGACCACAAAATTAAAGGATAATTTTGTACATTTGACAAAACTTTGATTTAGAACCACAAGATTCAAAAATTTTCTTTATTTTTTAAAATCTCGTATCAAGTCATATCAGAATATTTTTTGTGAAACGGAGAAAGTAGAATTTCTTTTCCTTGTTTTTGGTAGTTAGGGTTTTGGAGTGGTGAGGTAGTACATTTCCATAGGCATTGGAGGGGTTAGTCTAGATAAAGGTAGGTCCATATTAAGTATTGTCCAAAAGTTTTATTTTGGGGGTGGACCCACCCTATTGGAACTCTATAAACTTTTTTAGGGTCCAAAAATAATTGAGAAGAAAATAAATAGCTTTAGTGCAAGTTGATCTTGTCTCCTCAATGCTTTACATATCTTGACCTTTGAAAGATTCATCTAAATTGACTCCTTCAATTTGCTCCAATTCCACATATTGGTCATTTTTTATGACTTCTTCTCAAAAATATTTGTAATCGTAAAAAATAAAAAGTCATTTTGTATTTCGTTAAAAATATTTCATGTTTGTATTGATTCAATATTTAAACTTTAATAGTCTTGAAAGTCGTATTTAAATTTGCTAAATTGAAGTTGAAAATAATGAGGTTAACATTCCAAATATTAACCTTCCGTATGTGTCTAAAGTTAAGAAGTATCAAACAATGCTTGATATTTGAATGAGTTCAAACTTCATATAATTTTGTTTGATTTAACAATCCTCAACTTCAGACATTGAATTTGAGAACTTCTGGGGGAAACTACTTAAAAGAAATTGGACTGGCTTTAAATTAACATGTATAAAAGCAGATATTTAATGTAAATTCTACAAAATAATAGTAATTTGGATCAAAGAGAATAATTTTGACAAAAGTCTTGATAGGAAATTCCAAAAACAAGAAAAAGAAAGAACTTGTTGTGTTGGCTCATTCACCTGTAGTAAATAAGTACACCATTTCAAACTTATGTAACGATTTCTCTCTTCTTTTTTCTTCCAATAAATGACGATATGAGAATTAAATTGCTGCGATTCAATTAATTTATCAGATAACAGTATTCAATACTTCAAAATATAAAAAGAAACCAGAAATCAAATTCCATTTCCGTTCTTTGGGGCTTTCGGGGCACTCTTGATCTTTTTCATACAGAGTTTTAAACGACAATCTTATCAAGATAGTTGATGCTGTTAACCAACAAATGGCTCGAGTGTTGCATGACTTGTGTACAGAATGGAGTAAAATGTAGGACGAAGAGAAATAAATTCATTCAAAGGTGAGGCGAGGTGTTTTATACAGCACTAGGCCAGGTGTTAACTCCGAAACACAGGGAAGGATATCTCAAACATAATAACATAAAGTATAAATAACACCAATATATAGCAAAAATACTTCAAAACAACAAAAGTTAAAATTTAACGTTGGGGGCTTACAGGCATACGCCCTGCCCCGCCGTAAAATCAAATCAAATTAAAAAACACTGGTTGCAGCAGGGACATCTAAGTCATTTGAAAGGTGTAATCCGTTCACTGCACGGATATCAGCGACAAATAGGCTACCTGAGTCGGACCAACCCCCCAAGACATCCCTGTCTGAACACTGTCAAAAAATAACAATTGGATGAATTAAATGGAGGTGAAATTACAAGAATGTTAGGTACTTTTTTTTAGCACGAGGAAACCCGCAGCCGCTACTTTTGGGTGCGTAAAACCCCGCAATAGCATGCAAACCACTTAGGAGAGGTATCATGCACTAGGCAAGTCCGACCCAAAAGGCAAACCCCTTGCTTTTGTTGGCAAGGGGTTTCGAACTTGAGACCTCCAACATGGAAGTCCCAAGCCCAAACTATTGGGCCACCCCGAATGGTTTACAAGAATGTCAAGTCTTATACAAATGTAAATTTTCTCATCATTGCTGATCGATTTCCATTGACGGAGAATTGCATAGGTGGAAGTTATTTACAGCAAACTAGCCAAACTGGGCTCGGATAATTAGCATACTACATTTAAACTTTGTTCTTACCTTGCTAAATCCGAGCCAATTAGAATCTCCTCGATACGAAAATATTTTCTTGCTTTCTTGCCATCGTCCACAGATGACCTGTTAAGAAGTATATATCAAATTTGTTATCAAACAATAGAGTCACAGGGACAAAAGTCCAAATGCACCGCGTATAGCCTGGAATTAAAATAAAAGCATAGATAGATGTGGTACAAAGCCTTTTAAATTCTCAAGTTATAAACATTGTCATTTTGGCCCTCTTTATTACAAAAAATGGATAACACCCGAGGGTAATAGACCGCCGAGGGTCTCTATGTTCAGACTGATGTTTTCAAAATTGGCAATAGCGAATGGTAATGTTAAAGATGAAAAGGGAAAAAAAATCTGCAGAAGGGAACAACTAAATTACAAGAACCAGGTATCACATGTAACAGTTTGCTTTGTCCTTTTACTTTTTCAGAAATTTACTTTTTGCTTTATGCTTTTACTAATAACATTGTAATCATAGTAGATGAACATGTAATCTACCATGTAAGGGGAGATATTGACTTCGGAATCCTGGAGAGAAAGAAAGAGGGAAAGTACCTAACTTTGGTAGGAGTTGTCTGCAACGCTAAAAGCATATAGCAATTGTGGATTTTAACAGGAAGAACTATGTTTAAAGGAAATGAGGTTACAAGTTGGAATAACGAAAAAAGAGTTTGAACATCCTTTCAAGGAATGTCTAGTAACTGTGCTGAAGTTTTACGTCAAGTTTGGATATAGGTAATACTATGTTTTAGTGCAAGAGGGATATGTGATGGAGTAAAGATGAAATTCAGATTCTCTATTTAAGATTCATGTAAACGTCTAGTAGCTGTTCTGAAATTTTACATCAATGTTGGATTACTTGGATCTAGGGAGTACTACGTTTTATGGAAGGGAGGATATATGCTGGAGTAAAGATGAAACTCAGATTCTCTATTTAAGATTCATGAAAACTATAAAAGGTAAGTTGTGAAATAGTCACCTCGTAGTCAACGCCTTGTACATAGACATATTCAGGATCAACGGAAGAAAAAGCAAGTCCAGTTATCTGTAACAGCATGAGACATTTTAGTAATTATAACACAAAGCATAGGTGTAACAAAATAATCATGAAAGAAAAGATGCACAACAAGGATATGGAAAAAGAACCCAGAAAGAATGTTACTTGAGATTTAAGCAACGAAAAAATGAGATGAAAGAAAATTTTGACCAGACAACTTCAATTGTGGCCTCACTTGAGACAAGGATACTATTGGCTGGACTTCTTTTTAGAAATTCCTTCGATACCTTATTGACAGAAACAACTACTAATATACAAATAAATGTGTGTATATGTGTGTGTGTGTGTGAGTGAGAGAGTAAGAGGGGGGAGGACAAGATTAACCTCATACTTAGAGCAGTTTAGCCATCTCGACACTGCTGACCATCTGTAATAGAAATGTATATTGTATCAGTGTGTTGCAAAAAAAAATCAACCCTCTTACCCAACCAAACCTGCCGGAAACTATGTTACCCATCAGGACTCTGAAGCAAACACAGAAAGCTGAGAAAATTGTAGTTTTCAATATAATTTCTAAGCGTGAACACATCCTAGTGCTATAACTGGCAATATTCCTTTCAAAAGAATACACAAGACGAGAAATGTATGAGATAACAAACAAGAACAAATTACTTAACATGGCATATTCCAGGTTATCTGAAATTTGATCAAGTACACAAGCACACTGTAAGATAAACACTAGAACAACCAGTAAAAGCAAAGTAAAGCCTTAAGAGAAGATTACCTGCGAGGATCATAGACAGTCACAGTACGATCAGCTCCACCTGCTGCAATAGTACCTTTTGAAGAATTACAGACTGCATACAAGTTATCTCCTACAGATCCACAGATTCGACGCACACAACCACCCTTTTCTTTCATTCGCAAGTCCCATATTGTCAGCTGCAGCCAGTATGGAGTGCAGAGAATGAAAAGAATCAGCAAAGAACAAGACATTCTCTGCATGATTCTAACATAAGAAACAAAATAACATAGAAACATTACCTGGCAACCTTCTGCAACTGCTAATACAGAATTTCCACCACCTAAGTCCAAATTTTGCATGAACATAAGTGAAGATGGATGCCACAATCTGCAATGTGATTTTTTTTCTTTGAATAAATTTCTCAAATATATTTAAGCCAAAAAAAAATTACAAATTAAATATTTGTCATCTGAAAGACCACGTGTGTTAAAAATGCAATCTACGATAATAAAGCTTCTACATACTGCAACCTGTGAACAACCAACTCATACTCACTAACTTAGGTACCAACATAAATTATAGCTTTCATATGGAGACTGTCTAGATAGAACTACTTTTCTTTTTGTTCTCTTCCCATAAGAAATTTCTTCTAGCCCTGTCTTCCTCTATCCATTCTGGCATAGGAATAAAGATAATTGCATGGTTTGGGGAAGCATCCATCATACTGTTTATTAAAGTCAGTCTCCCACATAACAAAAGGATTGCCTTTTTCAATTACAGCTTCTTCTCCACATTTTCAATGACTCCACTACAGATGTACACTCATTTAAAGGTCACACCAAAGGCATATGCTTAAGTACATAGTTAGATAAAGATCCAATATTACTTCCCAAATTGGCAGCCAGTTCTCAAGTTTCTGAACTTCAGGAAAGAGGAAACTTTTCTCCAGTTTTATATAAATTATAAAATCTAGAGAAGGCCAAAACCAATGATGGATGATTTCTATATACTCAACCTGTCTATTATCTGTATCATATATTATGAGAATGTCATCAGCCTATATAAGGTAAGGTGAGAGATGGCCAAAACAATTGACACTTCCTCTCTCAATGTAAAAGTGACAGATCAATGTCAAGTGAACGGATTACTTTAGTATCAAAGTAATATCATCAACTATCATTATAACAAAGAAATGCACTAACTGATGCAGTTTATCCGTTTCAGTGAAGACCATTCTCTTATCAGAACAGAGAACTCCAATTAACATGATTGAAACCTTTTTCTATAGATTACCCCAGCTTTACTTGCCTCCTTCTCTCTAAGCATTCATTAGTGATTTGGGCAGTAATGCATACAATCTATAGACTCCCTTTTTATGAATGTTGTTTGTGTATCAGCCATGAGCTTCTTCATAACATTTTTGAGATTTTGTAAGCAACTTAATGATGAATTGTGGAAGCTCCCCACTAGGTTGACAGGCTTAAAATCCTCTTCTTTAAATAATTTTTTTTGGAATTACTACTGTTAAAGTGCTCAAGTTTTTCAACCTCATTATTCTTAGGTATGTGGACTGCATGCAGAAGGCGCCTCCTAATTATGGGCTGCCAATTATGGTCAAAAGACATTGTGAGACCATTAGGGCTAGGGGCTTAACTACCTTCACATTTTGATTGCTTTGTCCTCCGCCTATTCACTAGAAAATCTTTGGAACCGATCCTCTTCTTCCTCGTAAAATTTGGGGTTATCTTCTGTCCAAAGCAGAGTCTCTATTTGACAGGTTCTTTAAATAGATTATTACTTCATATCTCTTCTTTTATGGCTTCCTAATCTTCAGCCAATCCTCCATCAATCAATAATCCATATGTTCCTATCACCTTTGTGGGATCCATATGCACCAAGACTTCTGCCGCAAGTTATTTCTTCCAACCTGGCTAGATCTTACAGTTTCAGTAGTGCCTCAGCATTTTGAATATTCTCTTCCTCTAACACTAAATCTTTGGCTTTCAATAATACCAGAGCAACAAAGAGATGGTTTTCAACAATAGAAGGCTTATGATTGAATCCTTGATTATTGAACCGCCCCCCCCCCCCCCTTGTCAAAGATAAATGTCAATTAAAATCTTTCATAAAACCAGGTACAACCAATTCTATAAATTGTTTCTTAGATACTTTTGTGGACCTTCTTCTACACGGTAGCTATTGCCATGCATTTTCTTTTGATTTCTTTTGTTCTTTGGTTTATATATTAAGATCTAAAGACATGCCAACACAAATCCCTACACAAAGAAAAAGATGCAAACTTAGGACTCAAGTCATGCATATAAGAGCTCTAGAAATATAGAACAGTCAAATTGTCTTTATGGAAACAGTAATTAATCCACAAAAAGAAGGTTTGCAGAAACCACTATTCAGATTTGTTTATATCTGTTACGAGTACTTAAATCAGCATCAGGAAATAGTTTACTGGTTTTCTTTTTCATTAACAACATTGCTTAAAAGGCCCAAAGTAGCAGAAAAGCTTCCATGGTAGTAGTAGTCTAGCAATGCCTCCAAGTGAGAATAAAACAGTCCAGACTGTCTAGAAAGGATATATGAACTAGATGTACGATTTTTTGTGACTTGCTGCTATACATATAAACAATATCTCAAAAATGGAAAGCATAGTAGCAAAAAGTAAATGAAAAAATTGAGATTATACTGTAAATGATCTGCCGTCTCCGAAGCAAAGATAAGCACTTACGGACGTAAGGTGCGGACATGAATATCTTGGTCATAGACATCAATGGTTTTAGAGAAACTGTGAGCCACAGCTGCCTGAGGTAAAAGGCCAGAAAATACTGAAATTCAGGCAGAAGGCAAGAAATATGCCACAAATGAAACACTTTCACTTTCCAAGACACGCGCGCGCGCAGAGAGGATGTTAAAAAGGAAAAAAAAATGATTGTGCAGAAGAACAAAATCAACCGTCTCATTTTCCTTCAAGGTTCAAATCATCAACTTAAAAGTGCTTAGAGTTACTGTCACAACTCACAAGTTTCAGGAAAAAAAAAGAAGGTGCATTAAAGTTCATTTGAATAGCCAATATAATACCAAGAGTAACCCATTGTTTTAATCAGGTATACTGACCAACAAGTTTTGTAGCTTAGTAAGCCAGTTCACACGGAGCTAAAAAATAAAAACAGGCACTGGCACATTCAGCGATGAGGATATTCGGGTGCTAGTCAATACCATTATTTCAAATTCTTAGAAAACGGTAGATGTCAAAAAAGGGCAGACTATTGTATCTGAAAAAAACCTCAGGCAAAGGACACAAGCTACATTGAAGCACGATAGTAAATACACAACAAGAAATAGATGGCAAACTAGTCAGCTGACAAGGACAAGGCCTCCCCTCCACACCAACTGCCTCTATTTTGCACCCACGGGCACAATTACTTGCTTCAAAGTGAACAGGCAGAAGCTGCAGATGTTAAGCATCAACATTAATGATTACAGACTCCAACCTAGGAGACATATGAGATGAAATACCATGGATTGTTGAGTGGGATTGAAGCACAGGCCTGCCCAGCTACCTTCTCCAACACCACAATCTCGAGGAGAGACAGAATACGTAAGCCCGTTGACATCTAGAATATGAGGAATTCATCAAGCTGTAACCTAAATATCATGCTAGAGTAAATGTGGGAATAACTCATCAGTATAAGTCATGGGTGGTCCATGTCAATAACAATTTCTCTTAGATCTACTCAAATTAGCAAGATCATAAGTTTCTCAAATCAAGTTGGTACATTATTTCACTTATATGCCAGGTAATAGTAATCCAAATATAGCATCTTTACTGAAGATTCTTTCGTGAAATTATAAGTAGCAAAACCAAACTATTAAGTGAGCACATCAGACCCCATAATTGGTAAATTTAGTTATTAACTAACAGTGGCATTACGCCTATATAAATGGAAAATAGGTTTAACAGAGGTAAACCAAAATTTCAACTCCAAATTATGCTAATTTTTAACAGAATCCATCACCGTTCAGCTAAGCACTGAAAAATAAATAGGAGAGATACCGTCACTATTGGCATCCAATCTAGAGACAATAAGGTGACCATAAGAATCCACGCTTCCCAACATTGAGCAACCGGAGCCTGTAGAGAACTAGACAGATCATTAAGCTGTTGAAAGGTAAAGATTAGCTGCTTCAAATACATAAAAGAAACTATATGCAAACTAATGGACAGTAGTAGCAATAAGGCCGTGCAGCTAAAAACTAGGGAAGTTAGTAGGAACAATAGCAGCAAGTTCTTGAAGAAGTGGTAGAAAGCCCTTCAATATATAGGACCATAAGCATGATACAATGCCAACTTATATAAGAAAAGAGACGACAAAAGATTTACGATTTAATGATATGATGATATAGCAGGCTATTTGTCTTTCTTTCCAAATTTCCTCTTCTCGGTCACTATTTCTATATTATCTTTCCCTCTCTTATTACTTAAGAAGATAATTCAGAATAAGAGAATAATAACAACAAGCTTTTCAGAATATCGCGAAGGGCTGCCAAAATTCAAAAGGTAAATATCTCCATATCTTACTTTCAGTTTCAGCTAGCACTATACTTTGGATTTCTGATCGATGCGGGCAACGATTGACCACTGAAGCTTCTAGAACCTTCAAATTAACAATATTAGTAAGCTACTTCACACTTAACATCTTTCATCATGATAGAAGAAATGGCAAGTGTACCTCACATTGTTCAGGAATTAGAAGGTCCTCCTTTCCTAGATTGAGCAATGAATTTTCCATTGGAATCTGTACAGTAAAAATGAAACAAATTGAACATTCGTTGCTTCTTAATCCACCATGTTTATCAACACATTTAGTAAGGTTTATGCAACTAATAGCCTTCAAACATGTTTGTGAAGTCAATATGAACTCATCATCATATATAGACCAGATAAGTACAAAGAACAAAGTGGTATAACAAAGCAGCTTATTCAGCTCCTCCCCTCAACCTCAATCTATCTCTCTGTCTCGTTATAGCCACGGTCGGATCTAGGAGGGGGCAAGGTGTTCATCTGAATACCCTTGACAAATATTACACTTATGTATATAAAGTTCTTTTTTTAGTGTATATATAGACTTGGAATCCCTTGCACACAAGACTACAGGCTGGCTTAGTTGTTTAGGGAGTTTCAAAATTCAATCTTTTAGGTTCGGAATTGAAATCTCAAAGCACTACATTTTTATTTTTTGAGCCCCTTAGTGAAAATTCTGAATCGTCCATTAGCTTGTAATTTACCTCCCGAACAAGAAGCGCAAATAAGTGTGGAGGACATCTCAGACATGAGTGTTGAAATCACAATCACTTAGAATGATTGCAACTCAATTAAGCTTACTGGAATTCAATAGACAAAGCAAAAGGACTAGACTGAATAATGATACATCATTATATACCAAGTTTTGATTTTTGAACACAAGTTGGTATATATGAAGAGTTAATTATACATGTACAAAGACATTATGGAAAGGACTTACAAGAACTTTATAAATGCGGCAGCCAGATGCAATGTAAACCCAACAAGAAGAATCACTATCATCATTCATCTGCTCTCAAAAAAAAAAAAAAAGGAGAAACAGTTAGATTGAATTGGGTATGCACAAAATAAAAAACTGAATTTTGAGAAAAGGGAATTAACGGACATGAATGGCAAGACGAGTAGACTGAAGATTGGCAGGGGATGGATGCTCAATTAGAGTGGAAGAAACCACTGCTTTCTTTAAAAACTTTGCCTTCAACTCCAACATTACTTGTCAGTTTCTCAGCTTCAACTTCAAACTTTTGTTGAAGCTCTTCGTCAAGTCCCTGACCCCAAACACCAATAAACCTAAGGGGTTTGAGAATACTCGGACCCTGTTTGGGATTGCGGAGACACTTATTTTTCAAAAAAGTATTTTTGTTGAAAATAATGTATTTTCGTAAATTAATAGAAGTGATTTTATTTTTAAAAAATTGTATATAATAGCAAGTTATTAATTTAAATTAAATATTTTGATTTAATTATACCTTACAACAAAATATAGTTATTTTTGTCACTCTCTTTGGTGGAATCTCGCTCGCCACTCCTCTTTGGTGGTAGTCTTGCTCGCCTCTCTCACTTTTTATACAAGTACGAATATGTAAAATGCGTTTCTCTCTCTCTCCTCTCCCAGATCTCTCTCGCCACCCTCGCCTCTCTCACTTATACAAACAGAAATGAAATGTATAAATTGTGTTTCTGTTTGTATAAATTGAGAGAAAATTGTGTGTGTATATATATATATATATATCATATATATATATATATATATATTATATGCAAATATACATATATTTTCGTCTTATCCACTATAATTCTACAATAAAAATATTCCTGTGCCCAACTTTTTTTGTCTTTCTCTATTTCTCGTTTTATACATGTCACACCCCTTTTTCGCGCGGCGGCGTAAGGGTTTTTCTAATTTAAGTGACGTTATTAATTAGGGGATTATTTTAATATTTTCAGAGTCGCCACTTGGAATTGAGTTACGGTGTTCCAAGTCACCTTTTATTTTATCCCTAATCAAAAGGAAATGACTCTTTGTTTGGTCTGCGAACGAGTTCGGGTAAGGAATTCTGTTGACCAAGGGGAAGGTATTAGGCATCCCTCGAGTCCCGTGGTTCTAGCACGGTCGCTTTATGGACATTCATGACTTAAATTAATTTTGAATATTGTATTATTAAGATAAATATATTTACCCATTTTTGACTTATATAAATATATTAAAACTACCTTATTTTATTAACCTATGCCCTTTAATTAAAATATATATATACACATATAAATTAAATCAAGCAAAGCAAAATAAAATAAGATATTCTTTATTATTATTATTTCTTTTGTTTTTATTATTATTTTTATTTTTTTATTCTATTTTTTACATTTTTTTTTATTTTCTCTCATCTTTTGCTATTATTATTATTTTTATACTTTGAAGGTTTTTTTTTTTCAACTTAACTTTTTTTTTGTTTGGACAAAGAAACTTTCAAAAATAAATATAAAAAATTCTTTCCTCTTCAATTGAATTTTTTTTATATTATTTTTATACTTCTTTTCTATTTTTTTTTTGTTTTTAGTATATTCTTTTTCAATTTTTTTTTTAACTTTTCCCTTTTTCTTTTTGTTATTATTATTATTATTATATTTTTCTTTTCTTCCATTTTTTATTTACATCACTAACATTAAACGAAAATTCTACTAACTAAAATTAATATATTTACATAAAATCTACACATGTTATCATTATAAACTAAATATTAAAAATTACATGACTTGGACAATAATTTTACTTAAATGAAATAAACTATGAATTATTTAATATGAAATAAACTACGGTTTGTTATAGCAATTTCACACAAAACAAAACTATATAAAGGATCTAAACATAAAGCTGATATTAAATATTTGAACAAACTTCATATAAAACATAATAGTTTAACCACATGTGAAATTTGATAACTTTAATATATTGTAATCAGTGCTTGTATAAACATGATATTAAATTATAAAAAAAATAATAAAAAATGGTACCTCTTGCGAAAATTCCACCAAAAGAAAACAATTCGAATAAGGAATCGCGAACTTGAAACCACGAAGTGAACCTCAAAACTCAACCTTTGTTTGTGATTTTCAAAAAGTAAGAAGATGAGAATAATATTTTTTTTACGTATGTGTTGCCTTCTTTTTCTTGAATTTTTTCTCCCTTTCCGTTCTTTTTTTTTTTTTTCTGATCTCTTCTTTTCTTCCTTTTTCCTTTTTGTTTCTGTTCTCGTGTCCTCCTTTTTTTTTAACCCTTTTTTTTGATCTTTTTTTTAAGTTGGAAAGAAAAAGTATAGTAGTAGTGTGTGTGTCGTGTGTGTGAGTGGGGGAAGTGGGGAATGGGGAATGGGTCGTGTGTTTGTGTTTGTATGTGTTTTTGTTTTTTTTTTAATATTAATATATATATATAAATGATATTATTAATTATTAATTTCTTTAATTAAATAAATAAATAAATAAAAGCTTAAGGGATATATATATAGATATATATATATATCTATATATATATATATATATATTTATGATTATTATTATTTTTTTTTTTTTTTTTAACAATCAAACATAAACTTTTCTAATAAAATTATATTTATGTTGTTTTTTTATATCTCTTTTAAATAAACTTAATTAAAATAATAAAAAGTCAAAATATATTTAATTTAAATTGATAAAATTATTTATGCTTTAAAATTGGTGTTGAATTTAAATTCGGTCAAAATTACGTGTCTACAGTTTGCCCCTCTTTGACTGGAAACACGAAGAGTTTTTCAGACAAAGAAGTAGACAAAGCGACAAGTTTTGACCGAACTTCAATTTGAAAGACCAAAATTTGTGCGACCGGTCCTTGTTTGGACATCCTACATATCCCGGGTGATAAGGGAATCAGGCCACTTGTAGTTCGAGGAGATAAAGTGAGGAGTTGGAAGTTAAGTGAGGTTCCATCGAGGCTCCAGATCGCGGCTCTTATCCTTACATAAAAATTGAAAACTATTAGTTAAAAGAAAAACAAATATACAAACTTCTATCCACGCAACTTTCCTTGAATTTTCACTTGAATTTTGACTTTAAGATATCACCTTGATTTTTGAGTGAATATCTTAACTTAGAATTGAAATGGAGTCTGAACTTGCCACTTAGACGGAACTTTTGACATTCTTCAAAATGACAACTTGAAAAATGCTCTTGAATGAATGCGTGTTTTCTTGATCAAAAGTTGACTAGCAAAAGATGTGTGGAATTCAGGCTGCTACAAGCATTGAAGAAGCTAATTCCAACCATCATGGAATTGATTATTCTAAAAAATTTGAAACTTTGTTCTTGAATTTCAAATCCCGGTCTCGCTTGAGAAAACCTGAGAACCATCACAAACAAAAAATAAATAAAATTTTTGCCCCAGCTTTCACTGGGAAAATTTTGTGAGTTATTAGCAAATATAAATATAAAACATAAACTTCGGCTAGGAAGTGTTTATTTCATGAGAAAATAAAACTAAAAATCAAGACTAGGAAGTGTTAATCCTATGAGAAAGTAATCTAATCCCATTATTCAGGAGGGTCCTGCTAATCCTATTATCCAGGAGTCCCATTATCCAGGAGGGTCCTGCTAGTCCCATTATCTAGGAGAGTCCTGCTAGTCCCATTATTCAGGAGGGTCCTGCTAATCCCATTATCCAGGAGGGTCCTGCTAGTCCCATTATCCAGGAGGGTCCTGCTAGTCTCATTATCCAGGAGGGTCCTGCTATTCCCATTATCCAGGAGGGTCCTGTTAGTCCCATTATCCAGGAGGGTCCTGTTAGTCCCATTATCCAGGAGGGTCCTGTTAGTCCCATTATTCAGGAGGGTCCTGCTAGTCCCATTATCCAGGAGGGTCCTGCTAATCCCATTATCCAGGAGGGTCCTGCTAATCCCATTATCCAGGAGGGTCCTGCTAGTCCCATTATCCAGGAGGGTCCTGTTAATCCCATTATCCAGGAGGGTCCTGCTAGTCCCATTATCCAGGAGGGTCCTGTTAATCCCATTATCCAGGAGGGTCCTGCTAATCCCATTATCCAGGAGGGTCCTGTTAGTCCCATTATCCAGGAGGGTCATGTTAATCCCATTATCCAGGAGGGTCCTGCTAGTCCCATTATCCAGGGGGGTCCTGCTAATCCCATTATCCAGGAGGGTCCTGCTAGTCCCATTATCCAGGAGGGTCCTGCTAATCCCATTATTCAGGAGGGTCCTGCTAGTCCCATTATCCAGGAGGGTCCTGCTAATCCCATTATCCAGGAGGGTCCTGCTAGTCCCATTATCCAGGAGGGTCCTGCTAATCCCATTATTCAGGAGGGTTCTGCTAGTCCCATTATCCAGGAGGGTCCTGCTAGTCCCATTATCCAGGGGGGTCCTGCTAGTCCCATTATCCAGGAGGGTCCTGTTAATCCCATTATCCAGGAGGGTCCTGTTAATCCCATTATCCAGGAGGGTCCTGCTAATCCCATTATCCAGGAGGGTCCTGCTAATAAAATTTCAACAAACTAATAATACAAACGAAACATTGTGAATGCTATCTTCATTATTTGGAAGTTCATTCAAGGAGAAAAATAATAATAATAGTAATAAATAAAATAAATATTCCAACATTCAAGTAATTGCTATTTTGATATATATTAGCCAACTTTCATATAATATTCCACAAGTCTTTATTGTAGGGTTTTCATTTCGCTCGCTTCAAACTGGGTTGAACATCTAGGTTCCTCGAATCCTCAATCTTGAAACAACTTGTGTCCCTGCTTCAACAAAGAAAATTTGTGAGTTTGAAAGGGTGGGGGTTGGTTTGTGGTTCCATCTTTCAACAAGGGCGGCTCAAACACTTATGACGCTTTGATTGTTTCCAACGGTCAATACTTCTTATTGATTGATAGTACTTTCATCCGAATTTGCTTACTTTGGGACCTAAATCCAATGTCTTTATCTCACAACACTCATTGTTTAACCTTCATAGGATCAGAGAACTTTCGAATTCAACACTTGAAGATAGATTAACTCAGTAGCCTGATACTTTGTCTAGTACCAATGAGAGACTTGGTAGCGAGTCTTGAAATTCCTTCATATATATATATATTTTTTTTATTTTTTTTTGTGAAAGACCCGACTCAAATACTTACCAAAAAAGTGACGGAAAAAGTATAAGAAAATTACGAACTATATGAGAATAAAAGAAAAGATTCGATGAAGACTCTTTTTTTTTTGTAAGAAGAAGAAAGAAAAACTTATCTGAGTGTGGAGCCGAGTCTACTGATCATGCCATGCAATTTGAATTGATCTCCAGACTTGGCAATCCAATCTATTCATCAACCATTATTGATTATTCAATCTTTGATGTGGAATCCCGACACTTAATGAAGCCATAAATAATTTGGAACCTTTATACACTTTGTGATATTCACGAAGGTCTTTGCCGCTAAAACTCAATCATGTTAATTGCTCCTGATCACGTCTGCCTTATGGTGCATGTCAGAATTTTCACCAATAAGACTCTCCAATATTCAACTCCTTTTCGCCTTACGGTGCCCACTTAGGGTTTTCACCAATAAGACTCTCTCATTTTTATTTCTTTTTACTCACATTTGTCTTATGGCGCCGATCCAGGATTTCTTACCTACCCTTAACCAACTTACTTTCGACATATCAAGGGTTGATGCCAAGACTTTTTTTTTTTTTTACTTTAGATGATGGGGTTGATTTTGAGCTTTGAGATGAGAGGCCGAATGAATACACAAACGACTTTTGCCCCAGTATACTACAATATGAATTTTTGGATTTGTATTTGGTTGAACCGAACCCAATATTAGGGCTGCCTACGTATCTTGCCGAAACAAGAATCAGGTCAAACGTAGTTCAGGCAGACCTAAAAAATTTTTTTATTTTGTCTTGATTTTTTGTACAAAAGACATTTTTTGATAAATGAATCAATTCATGGTTAACAATGTTTTGACTTTAGTTGGTACCAACAATTAACATGATGCATATGAGTCTTCTTCAACTACTTTCAGACAAATTTGAGGTCAACTTTGAGTAATCACTAAAAATTCAAATGGTATCTCAAACATACTTATGTGTTTACTTGAATTGATATTGCCTAAGTTAAGGGATAAAGTAATTCAAATCTTCTGTTTCAAGTGCCCTCGCAATAAATGAAGTCCTACTTCGCACAATAGAAGTATTTCGATCTTAGGACGTTTTTTTTTTTTTTTATCAAAGTCACTCACACTCGGAAAGATATTCAATGTATGAGATTTAGATACCATATGCTTGGCCCTTATGTAAGTATCCATTGATGTGAGAACATACAAAATGGGATCAAATAGGACTTATTATTGGCTTGTAATGTAGGCTTGGAGAAAGGTAGGACATTTATTTGGGGTAAAATGATTATTTCCTCCTTAAAATTTGCACAATTTTCAAATTTTTTTTTTATTTTTTTTTTTTGATCTTTTTCCATTCACTTTTTTTTATTTTCTCTCCTTTCATTTTTTTATTACAGCTTTTTTTTCATTTTGCTTGAACTTGCACATACTTGTTCTTTTCAATTTGATATCCAACTTAGATCTCGGCGTTATTTATCTAATTGATAATCCAAACATGGAGGTGAGATCCAGAAAATAGTGCTTTTATGCTCTAGAATGATATATGTGAAGTGGTGGTTATTCAAATAAAAATGTTTCAGGCTCAAAATGGGAGTTTTATGGCTAAATGTCATTTGGTAGGCTTGAAAGGCACAATCGGTTCAAAAGAAAGCCTATAATCATTTCCTAAGTTAAATGTTGCTCACAATTTCACTTTAACGAACATTTAGGCCAAGTTCTAGATCAAAAGTCATTCCATTGAATTTTATCTAAAGCTCACCACACAATGCACAGGAAACAATGAGGTTGAATTCGTTTTAACCTTAACTTTAAGCAAAATAGTTTCTTAAGTATAACATAAATATATCAAGAGATACCAAATGAATTCTATAGGTCACGACAAAGTTAGTCCGTACTGTCAAATAGTTTAACACTTTATTATTTTTCTTATGCACAATTGTAAGAATTTTGGTACCAACCAAGTCAAATATTGTTAAAAAAAAAAATTAAAAAAAAAATAAAATAAAAATTTAAGAAGAATCAATTTTATTTTATTTTTTGCCCCAATTTTTGTTGCGAGGACTTTTTAGATTTTTTTTGTTGGACCGAACCTCAAAATAAGGTTGCCTACGTATCTTGTATAAAGCAAGAATCAGGTCGAACGTAGTTCCAAAAGATTGTAAACATAACATTATTTTTTATAGGAAATACTTCTATTTTTTAATTATTTAAAAGATCACCGAAGCCGAGGAGGATTGCCTACGTATCTCATCGAGTTGACAAATAGGTGTGCATAGTTTGTTAAATTTACCTTTTTATTTATTTCTTAAAAAAAATATGTATTCTACCTTTCGAAAACTATTTTTATTTTTGTTATGTTGTTGTAAAATACAAATATTAAACTTCTGAGATTTTACAAATAATTGTCATATTTATTACTTTTGAGGAAAATCCCTTTTTTATTAGTTTACTAATTTATTCAAACGTTGATCGGCATTCAAATAGTATATTTGTAACATATAACACATACACTTGAACCCGATGTTGAGCCACATTAAATTTAAAAAAAATGCATATGCAACAAATAAAGTGAATCTTATTAAGGACAATAAATGTTTGACACCTGGTTTACTAAGTTTAGCAAACTAATGGAATGATGTCTAGACTGTCTATAAAACGAGCGGACTACTCGAGTCGAGAAGGGACAGCTTACCAGTAGCAGGGCTTTCTGGCCTCACTGTTAGTCCTTCCCATTCTAAGACATGTTTTACTATAGAATCCTTCCCAGGAGCGTTGCCGCATCTCTGGTATCTCATGGCTCGGGAGCGTAATCGCATCTCCGAATAAAGTATCTCAGAAGACTCAAATAGATTCGCGAGGCAAGATAGTTATATGATAATTAACATATTATCAAAAGGGTAAATAAGCAAGCAAATGACATATTATGCAATTAAACACAATATCCACAAGTAGGTAAGTACGTAAATAAATAATAAAGTCATGTAGAAGTCCATGTTTACAAGCTCGAATTCTAGTCCCCAGCGGAGTCGCCAGAGATGTCACACCCCTTTTTCGCGCGGCGGCGTAAGGGTTTTTCTAATTTAAGTGACGTTATTAATTAGGGGATTATTTTAATATTTTCAGAGTCGCCACTTGGAATTGAGTTACGGTGTTCCAAGTCACCTTTTATTTTATCCCTAATCAAAAGGAAATGACTCTTTGTTTGGTCTGCGAACGAGTTCGGGTAAGGAATTCTGTTGACCAAGGGGAAGGTATTAGGCATCCCTCGAGTCCCGTGGTTCTAGCACGGTCGCTTTATGGACATTCATGACTTAAATTAATTTATGAATATTGTATTATTAAGATAAATATATTTACCCATTTTTGACTTATATAAATATATTAAAACTACCTTATTTTATTAACCTATGCCCTTTAATTAAAATATATATATACACATATAAATTAAATCAAGCAAAGCAAAATAAAATAAGATATTCTTTATTATTATTATTTCTTTTGTTTTTATTATTATTTTTTATTTTTTTATTCTATTTTTTACATTTTTTTTTTATTTTCTCATCTTTTGCTATTATTATTATTTTTATACTTTGAAGGTTTTTTTTTTTTCAACTTAACTTTTTTTTTGTTTGGACAAGAAACTTTCAAAAATAAATATAAAAAATTCTTTCCTCTTCAATTGAATTTTTTTATATTATTTTTATACTTCTTTTCTATTTTTTTTTGTTTTTAGTATATTCTTTTTCAATTTTTTTTTTAACTTTCCCTTTTTCTTTTTGTTATATTATTATTATTATATTTTTCTTTTCTTCCATTTTTTATTTACATCACTAACATTAAACGAAAATTCTACTAACTAAAATTAATATATTTACATAAAATCTACACATGTTATCATTATAAACTAAATATTAAAAATTACATGACTTGGACAATAATTTTACTTAAATGAAATAAACTATGAATTATTTAATATGAAATAAACTACGGTTTGTTATAGCAATTTCACACAAAACAAAACTATATAAAGGATCTAAACATAAAGCTGATATTAAATATTTGAACAAACTTCATATAAAACATAATAGTTTACCACATGTGAAATTTGATAACTTTAATATATTGTAATCAGTGCTTGTATAACATGATATTAAATTATAAAAAAAATAATAAAAAATGGTACCTCTTGCGAAAATTCCACCAAAAGAAAACAATTCGAATAAGGAATCGCGAACTTGAAACCACGAAGTGAACCTCAAAACTCAACCTTTGTTTGTGATTTTCAAAAAGTAAGAAGATGAGAATAATATTTTTTTTACGTATGTGTTGCCTTCTTTTTCTTGAATTTTTTCTCCCTTTCCGTTCTTTTTTTTTTTTTTTCTGATCTCTTCTTTTCTTCCTTTTTCCTTTTTGTTTCTGTTCTCGTGTCCTCCTTTTTTTTTAACCCTTTTTTTTGATCTTTTTTTTAAGTTGGAAAGAAAAAGTATATAGTAGTAGTGTGTGTGTCGTGTGTGTGAGTGGGGGAAGTGGGGAATGGGGAATGGGTCGTGTGTTTGTGTTTGTATGTGTTTTTTTTTTTTTTTAATATTAAATATATATATATAAATGATAATTATATAATTATTAATTTCTTAATTAAATAAATAAATAAATAAAAGCTTAAGGGATATATATATATATATATAATATATATATATATATTATATATATATATATATATATATATATTTATGATTATTATTATTATTTTTTATTTTTTTTAACAATCAAACATAAACTTTTCTAATAAAATTATATTATGTTGTTTATTTTTATATCTTTTAAATAAACTTAATTAAAATAATAAAAAAGTCAAAATATATTTAATTTAAATTGATAAAATTATTTATGCTTTAAAAATTGGTGTTGAATTTAAATTCGGTCAAAATTACGTGTCTACAATACAAATTCAAATTGTATATAATTTCTCCCTTTCTCGTTTGATACAATTTGATTCAATTGTATACTCCATGTCTTAGTCTTTTTTGTTTTTCTATCTTTCTCATTTTATACAAATTCGAATTGTATATAATCATCCTATACACTTATAACATAGAATACAATATTCTCTGCCCAAGTCTCTTTTGTCTTTCTCTCAATATTCCCTGCCCAAGTCTCTTTTGTCTTTCTCTTTTTCTCGTTTTATACAAATTCAAATTGTATATAATTTATATCTAATTCGTTTTATACAATTCGCTTCGACTATATGTGTATAGCAAATTAATACTTTAGAAGCGAAATTATGCAAACTTTACTATAACATACAAATATATATTTTATATTTGTTATATGTGAAAAATTGCCCTTTTATTTAAATGGAAACGGTTTTGGTTTGTTGTTGAGTGAAGCAAAACAAATCTGTTATTTGAAAATACTAGTAGAAACAAAAAAAATATTTTTGCCAACACTAGAATATCATGTTCATCAATATAACTCTTATTAATTATTTAGCATATCTAGTTGGGAAGAGGTCATAAAAATCATTTCAAGCAATGTTTACTTTTAAAAAAAATAACTTTCTTTAAGTGGAATTTTGTTAAACTGAACACTGATGATAGTTGCATGAACGGTAGCGGTGGAGGAGGAGGTATTGTGAGAGACCATGAAGGCAAACTCATCATAGCCTTCTCATTGGTATTAGGAAAAGGCACTAACAACTGGGCGGAAGTAGTAGCGTTAAATGTCGTGGTGCAAAACCAACGACTACCAAAAGCTGCAGACAGAGAGTGATTTCAGTAATGATTTTAGTTTTTTAAAATATCAGATCATCGATTTTTTTAATTATTTCATAATAGGTTTGAGATAACCCTTAAATTAATAAATATTATTTACACCATTCAATATATAAAACATTTATTTTAATCATAATCAGTTTTTTTTCTCGTTGTCTTAGACATTCATCGTGTGCGCAAAATCATGCTATGCTAATCATCGTTATGGAAGAGTAGTCAAATAACAAAATTATAATTAAAAAATATTAATTACTGAACAAAATTTATATAATTTGTTCATTATAATTTAAATGGTTTATGAACTGTAAGACATTTAAAATCACTCGAACCCTATTTTAAAAATTCACATTAATTATACAAAACACAAGCAATTACAAATAATTAGTGGGGATTGTTTCTGTACTGAATATTTGAGAGAAATAAAACTGTAAAGCCCTCAGATCTCATAGCTTCAAAATCACAGACAGCTAATCGTGATGGAACTCATCAGAAGCCTTTCATAAATCACCATAAACATCAGCGGCAAAAGTGCAAGTGTGCTTTAGTGTGTGATGTTAAAGGAGACAAGGAAAGGGAGAAAGAATGGCGGTTGCCGCTGATATTCAGGTGATGCATAAAGGCAACGGATGAATCTATAACCATCACAGCCGCTCAATATACATAGATTTTCCATCATTGGGCTTTTTCAAAACCAAAAATCGAAAAAAAATTTGAAATCAACAAAGTAGAAAACGAAAATAAAGTCAAATCAAATCAAATAACAATTAGAGAAAAATAAAATCATAAAATTTACCAATAGTACTGAGCAAACGATACTACACTCCGGCGGCGTTAACTGCCGAGAATGAGGCGGAGAAAGTAAAATTAGGGTTTCATTTGAGGTTATTAGTTGGGACTATCTTATATAGAGGCTATTAATGGGCTTAAGCCCTGTTTCGTACTTATTGGGCTGCCATCGAACAAGTGATTTGAATTGAGGAATTTATACATCAATAAAATACAATTCTTTAAAATTAATTTTAAATAATTTTATTTTTAATCCTAAAATATTTCAATGTACTTCAAAGTAGGATTATGCCAACCAAAATGTATTCATTGAAATTCAAAAAAATCTCACATTCTCTCTCATCTAACTAACTTCCCAAGTTTATATGTTGTTTATTTATAGTATATTTGATATACCATTATTATGTATAAATAATTATATCATATATATTCAATTCTATATAATAATTAATATACTCAATAAGTACCCATAATCTGCAAAAGTATCCGGTTAAAAAAGATGGATGAAATTGCAAAAAATACTCGTGGGAAGTAGACAGAGACTTAGTTGATACAAACCTATGAATAGGAAAACGGAGACGGATGAATCTACGTACCCCTAGAATAGAAGCTAGAGAACCTAATTATATAAAATTGACATAAATAAATGTCCATCAAAATAATTGTCATCAAATATATGTTTCTTATATACGTATATATAAAATTGTTATTAATTTTAAGGTATGATGTACCACTAAGAAGATCAGTGATGACACAATATATTTCTAATTTTTTGTGTGTTAAGTATATCTTAAACTTAACATAGATTTAAGACTACTTAAATTGTTAATACCTAAAGCTTATTTTTATTTTTATTTTAAAACAATAGTTCAAGTGAGTAATTGACAAATTATCTTGAATATAAAAAAAATGGAGAAAAAAATATTAGTAAAATCATTAAATTACACCAAACAAATTTGGAGAATTAAAAAAGTACATTTATAACCACTCTAATATAAATAAAAAGGAAATTAAATTACAAAAGAAATTTTTTTAAAAAAAAGAATAAAGGGTTAGTTTAGTCATTTAGAGATCTTATCCAAGGTTTAACAAACCTTGAATTAGTTATCCCTCCATTTTCAAGAGATAAGATAATATCACATATGATGGATAAGCTATCCATCGATTAAATTAAATGAAGTAACCAAACAATGTATTAATTGAATTAAATTTTAATCCATGAATTATTCTACCTAATACCGCCTACTAAACAGATCCTCAGTTTCAATAATAAGTCTTCTCATTATTGAACACAACACATCAACACCAGCTAGGATACATTTATAACTAATAAGTCATGCGCAGGATACAACCAAATGCAAAATACAACTCCAATCAACATTACGTAGGCTATATGAATAGCTGGAAGAAGGGTATTGGAATTTCCCTAATTGCAGAAGGGTTCAAATGGGTTTGAAACTAAAAATTACAATTGAAGGTAATTGGGTTTGAAATTAAAATTTACAATTGATAAAAATGACACGGTGTATTTCAGTGGGGTGATAAAATAATTGATTTTTATTTAGAGTATCGTTTTACTCCAAAAATGTACTTCTGAGTAATGTTTTAGGTGTAAACGTTACTCAAGAGTACGTTTATTCATTTAACTTCGTCGCCTCCATCAGTTCAATTTTTACAATAAAACTACCCTAAAGCGTTACTCAAAAATATTTTTATACTAGTTTTGTAAAAAAGATTAAAAACATATTATTTTAATGAACTAGTTTAACTAATGACTTAATTTGATCAAAAAATTTAATATCTCATTACACATGAATTGTAATGTTAAAATTTTAATATATGATGAATATGCAACAACAGATTTTATGTATGCTTTATTTAGATAGTATATTAGATATAAATTATAGGAAAAATTATCAAAATAGTCACAATTTCTAACTTAATTAGTAAAAACATCTACACTTTAAAATAATTATTGAAAATATTAAAATGTCAATATTTTAGAAAATAATTTGTATTCAAATTTTATTCTAAAAACAGTACAACTTTGAATCAAATTCTACCTCATTTACCCATTTACACTTCTTATGCTTTAGTACCATTAATTTTATTTCTCATCTTTCATTTTTTAATTGTTTTTCCTCTTTCATCAAATTTTCAGTTTTCATCATCTCCGTCATTCACTTTTCTTTTTCTTTCTTTCATCAAAATTTCACCATTATTCTCTTCATTGTTGAAGAATAACTAATTATCGAGTTCGTAACAATTTGTTCAGATCGATCAATTAATCAAAAAAATCTCTCAATTGATAAAGGTATTTTTGAATTCATCATTTAATTTGCGAGATTTTGTTTTCAAAATCACATATTATGTTGAATTTTCGGATTGTATGTATTGAGGATTTTCCGTCATTTTTTTAAATTTTTGTGTGAGTTTGTTAACTTCTCATCAAATATTTATGTATTTTAGATATTTAATATTTAAAATAATTTTTGTCGATCTTTCTTTATGATTTGTTTTTATATTTCAAATTTAGTAGAATTCACATTAGCATTTAGGTATGAATACAAAATCAAAAATAAACTAGTTGTTATAGACATATAATGAGCAAAATAAAATACAAAATATTTGACTGATGCAATTAGGATGAATACACATATAATGAATACATAAACAAACTGTATTTTGGCTATTTATAGTTGAGAATTAATATGAAATCAAAATATAAATACAAAACTTTACTATACGAAATCAAATCTAAATACAAATTTTATGGTACACATTAGGATGAATACATGAATATTGTATTCTGAATATTCGAAAATTTCATAAAAGGAGATACATAAACTTCATAACCTTAACATGATAACTTCATAAAATTTCAGACATTTTTAAAAATAAATTATAATTTCATAACGTCAAAATATGTCTTAGTAGAATAAACTGCTTCAAAAAAATTAAGAAAATTGAATGTTGAATTTTTAAAACAATGGTGATACGCGTGTTTTTTAGAACATGCTGAAAAAAGAAGAAAGAGATGAAGTTGGTGTATTTTGATAAATTGTCAATTAATTCTCTGTTTTTTAATTTTTGCAACAGATAAGACTTTTAAACATTTGTTTCATATTTTTCTCTCCCGTTAATTTCTCTAACAATTATTTCTTTTTTGACATTTTTACTAAATATTAAAAGTATTGAGAATGAATCCTATAAAATATCAAAATATTATTGACATTTTAAAAATTTTCCTAAGAGAGATAAGATATTTTAAAGATGAATTTTTATTAATTATTTAGAACAGAAATAAGGAAAACAACACAAATTTCATTAGTTTATAATTTAATTACATGTCTTCATGTGAGTTTTTGAAATTATTTTCATATTAGATTTTGGTCTCCCGATATATATATATATATATATAGCGTGTTCAGAGACATATATCTTATCTATATAAGATCAAAATCAAGTGTTATTTGTAACAAATATAATGTTTCTAAGTGAATTTGCATGTACTTGACTCTCTAGTTTGCCTTCCTCCTATCTTGTTTAATCTCTATAATATATAGATTGTACTCGATATCACACATATATCTAAAGTGATTCACATGCATATGAGATGTATATACTCTCTCACCTCCCTTCTATTTTGCTCATCTCTCCCATTTTTCGTTTGTCTCTCTTTTTTTTACTCACCTTCTCCTTTTATATATATATATATATATATATGCGCATTTCGAAGTGCATCTGGTAGCAAATAACATAAACTTAATCTCAAAATTTAAATTAACATAACCTACCTAATTCCTTGAACCAAAACTGCCTTAAAGTGATCTTCACGTGCGTAATAGTATTAGTTTGTGAATATTCCCATAATGTCAGCTTTTATCACCCTATTTCTTTTTTATTTAGCCTATAGAAAAAAAGAGTGTAGAAAATTAGAAAGTGGGGTTCTAGTGAATGCACAGAAAGTACCTAGAAAAAAAAAACAAATAATAAGACACAATTTATCACATTAATTCCTTTTATCTTTAATATATTACTATAATCATATTTCACAATATATAATATTTAAAATTGATATAATAAATTAATATTGAACAGGTAAAATTAAATATAAAAAAATATTTAAAATTATTCTACACTATAACCTTATCAGCCTCGAAAATTATTTAAGAAGGTGCAAATATATATATATATATATATATATATATATAGTGCTTAGTAGCTTTTTACTCTAAAAACAAGAATGCTAATATCAAGAAGTAAGTATTCCAAACTGTAATAACTAAAATGTAGCTTTGCTACTAAAAAACTAATATTTTGAGAGGATGTGTTGTCGATTTTTTACTTGTTAAGATATTAAATTAAACTTAAATTGAAGATGTACATAGTTAGCGTGGTTTAGAATTGGAATCCATTTTTACTAACAAAAAATTAATAAATTGGAATTCACTGAGCGTATAATTTGTTCCATGAAGTATTATTGTCCGTTCTTTTTTATTTATACATTTAATATTTAATATTTTGTATGGCTCTTAAAAATAATGATTCATATGAATACTTCATTATAATATCGATATTAATTAATGTTTAGTTTAAAAGAGCTACAAAAACTGTGTAGTTTAAACGCGCTACAAAAACTATTCGACTTAAGCCGCAAGAAGGATGAAAAAATGACCTCGAAGAATATGACATTTTCCAAATCTTGTGTGTTTATTTTTAGATTTTCTATTTATTTTTTTAAGAGAAACCACAAAACTTAAAATAAATTTGTAAAGTGTATATTGTATACCTAACTCTGAGGAAATAAGATTTGTTCCGCTCTTACAAATATTCAAGAAAATAACATTTTCAAATCCCTTACATAAATATACAAATAAAAATTCGTGTATATAAATAAAAAAGAAATTTTCTTGTAAAAAGAACATAAACTTAAAATATTGTGTCCCATGCCTACTTATCAATTTTATAGAATAGAATGAGTACCCAATAAATCTCGTTGACAATCTCTTAATTAAGTAATGATTTATTAAGACTTTTATGGGCTAATTAAATATAATGAAAATACAATGAAGAACACAGACATTTAATATACTCATAATTCAATATTGAAATCTAAAAGCTAAATTTAAAATATGAGTTCATAATTCAATATTGAAATCTAAAAGCTAAATTTAAAATATGAGTTCATAATCTGAAACTTATTTATTACAAATAATTGGACCTGCATTTGTGCAACTAGTAGGGTCACACATGTCGATTGTTAACATTAATATCTCCAAATTAAAGCTAATTTGGCCTTAACGACACTCATATTTTGGGGAGGTTGACTATTTTTCATAAAATGAACGTGATCACATATTCACATATAATTTAATTCTATATCAAACAATAACAAAAAGTAATCAAATTATATTACTTATGAAGTTCAATTACTATTTGACTTTTTTTTTTCTCCGAGGGATGAAGTTGGGGGTAATTTCTTTTCGATACTCGAAACGATTTCTAGGTCAATTAATTTAATTTTGTTAGGGAATATTGTTGGCCCTAATAATTAAAAAAAAGTAAGGTATAGATGTATAATTTGTAGTATTCTTATGTATATAATCAAGTCCCAATTTGTGATTTAGCAAATCGGATGGGAGTTAAGTGTTTAGGTATTACTAACCAGAATTAAAAATGTTTAGATAGATATTTTCTGTTAGGAAATTAAAGTGATTGCCACTTTATTTAATTTATGTAGTTAGTTGTTGCTATTACGTATTTAATTTAATTTATCTTTACTTTTTAGATTCCTTTCCGTCTCTAGCACTTGAGAGAAAAATTATCAAATATCCACTCAATTCTTGTTTTTTCCTGTGCAGCTGGACCCTTAAAAGTACGATAGTTGACCACGAAAGTTAAAATTTTTACTAAAAAATTTTAAAATATGAAATCGAAGGAATTCAATATTATATATTATGTGGATATAAATAATGTAACTTTTTTAACAAATAAAGTTGGATGAATTCCCTGAGCTCTTACTAGCTTCGTCCTGATATTATTAGTAGTCCGACATTAGTATGGGCGGGATGAGATATCCTCATAGAATTCTGATTTTTTTTACTTAATTTTAATTTTGCAACATTTATTAATATTAGAGTAATAACAACCTATTCAGTATAAGTTCACAAGATGGAGACCGAAGAAAACGAGCGTACACAAAATTTATTCTTATCTAAGGATGGATCTTACCCCTATTTATTAAGAGTGAAGAAACTGTTTGCAATAGAATCTCCGGCCGCTTAATATTTGAGCAAAATATAATATATTTTAGGTAAGTGGTCAAGAGGATGATGATCTCAGCATATGATATTAAATTATTTAAGAGCTAGTCTAGGTATTTTTATCTCTATATAAACATGTTAGGCAAAACATTTAGCATATTCTTGGTTTGTCAAAGAAGGGAGAAAGCTATTTGGGAACTAAAGCAATGTTATTTGGATTACTACTCTGGGTGTTTGATACAGGTAAAATATTGTTACATATACATATATACAAGTACATAGTCTAAACTTATTATTTTGTATAGTTTACCCGTAACGACATGCTCTTATAGTCATTAAAATGTGATTATCGATTATTTTTAAGACAATAAATTCGAAGAGCACGTAATTTTCCTCTTGGTTGTGTTCAAAATCTTTCTTATTTTTTCTTTTAACTCCGTGCACAATCAATTCAAATGGTATCATATAAATAAAACGAAAAAACTAGTATGTTTATGTATCAAACATCATGAAATAAAAAGTTGTAATATTTTGGTATTGCAGGTTAGAAATTCAGTCAAAGTGCTTAAAGGATAAAGTGCTCACTTCTCAGATATCTGTCAATATTCTTCATCAAAGGCTTTTTGGACTAAAAATTTAGAGGCCAGGATGTATTAATTAATTTGTCAAAATTAAGTCTGTTTATACATGTTGTAAAAGTTTATTATCAGTTACTAGTAGGTCCTTTTGTAATGATTAATTAAGTGATCATTGAAAGCTATCTAGCTAGCTACTTTTAAAAAAAATAATATATTTCATATATCAACTTCATGTATTTATGATTGGTCTTTTTATGTAAAGATAATTTCGTTTTGATAAGTATTCTTTTATTTTTAATCAGAGATCTTGAGTTAGAGACTTATTGAATACTATATAAAGTCGCGTTCTGATATGAGACTTTACGGTGTAAAACTAATTTAATCAATTTCTAATAAAAATATTAAACACCGAATAATTAAAACCAAAAATACTAACCAACCGAATCTCAATGCTTTTTCGGTTGACTTATTACCATCCAAATTACTTAATTGAATGTTTGTTTCACAAGAGTTCCAAGTTTAAAGTGCAAGATTATGAGTTTTGTGTTCTAAAGATGATAGTTAATTGCGCTCTAAATAAATTAATTATACATAATTAAGTAGATTTTCCAATACAAAATATAAAAATTTCAAATAATTAAGCTACTAAGTTTTGTTGAGCCAATAACTAGAAGTCTATGCCCCCCCCCCCCAGAAAAATGCCAAAACCTAAACATAATGAACAAAAAATTGAAATAAAATTTAGGAAAAAGACGAAATTTTTTCATGTAGTTTAAGGAAATTAAATGACCATTCCTTGAGCAACTTTCGAAAGGTCAAATATATCAAATCTTCAATTTTTAAAGCTAATTAAACTAGTGTTAATGTTGAAATTATTCAAAAAATTGTATGTGAATAGGGGCAGCTCAATGCATTTAAAAATGAGACATCTTTCTTATAAACTTTTATGTAAAAAAAAAATATTATATCTTTTAATTTTTATTTTAATTTGCTTTAAAATATCAAATTTATTTTTAATTTTAGATTACTAATTAGTTTGAATCGCCACTATCCGTGAAAGAAATATTCTTGTGTGCACATATTAAATCAACTCAATTAGAGAGAAGATTAAGAAATAATAAATCTCACCTTAAACAATAATTTTCCCCATGTCATAAAGGAAAATTTTTCTTTCATTTTCGTAGTAGTAGTTAGTGTACTACACGACTTGCTACGTCACACTTTGTATTTGATACTACATTGATGTGTTCCATTATAATTCATTTTATTAAAATAATACTATATAAGTAGAGGGTTGATTTGTTAAACTAACTTCTTGTTTGAGAAAAGTCAACTAAAAATTGTCATTATTATTTATTAGATCAAACATATCTTCAAATGAGAATCATGTCATAGAGAATAATAATTCCGTTAGATTAACTAAATTAATTAATATTGTGTGGTACCGACATGTGAGTGATCAACTTCACCTTGATTAATCTAGAGTTTATAATATGGATCAGTTTTCTAGTATTAAAAAATACTCGTAATATAGAGGTATTATTCTTTTCGCGTAAAGAAGAAACAAATTTTTTCAAAAAAGACCTCATTTTATTTGAATAGTTGTTACAAATTGCTTCATAACGTATTATATCGTATTGTATTGTTTTAATAAATATAGCATTTGAATATGCAATATTGTTTTGCATTATTACATAACGTCACATATCAACAATTAGAAGAATAAATTTGTAACATAATAGGATACGAGAAGAACTACTGACACTATCATAAAAAATTGATTTGCTATGCAAAATGAGACTTTTCGACTTTCATCATTGCATAACGATGAATTTAACATGCGATATAATAAAATTTAAATAACAATCAAGACATAATACAATACGTAACAACCATCCGAACAAGCTTAAGAATACCCAATGCCTTATAAGCAGTACTTTCTTTTTCCGGCTGTCTATATGAAAATGTTCACATTATTAATATACTAATAAATTATACCCTAAATAATAATCACCATTTGTCTCTCTAGAAACTGCAATTTTAGTCAAATAGTCACACTTTGCGGTGATCTTAGGGATGTCAAAAATGAACTCAAAAATAGATAGCTTGTCTAATTTGTCTAGAATTTAAAAGTTGGGCTTAAGATAATTTGGATTGGGTCATTTTAGCCTAACCCATTTTAGGAGAATCCTCAATTGAGCTCAATTCAATCTTCAATTTTAACCCGTTTTAAAACTCTTTACTAAGATATGTTCCTATATTAAAGTATAAATTATATTATCTATTTAACATTTTTTAAAGATTTATCTATCCATTTGTTATTTTTTTTGAAAAAAAAATCTTGAGCTGAAATTCGAATTGTGATTATAAAAGTTAAATATCATTATTTTTGTTATAAACAATTTGTATTATAGTGAATGTCTAATTATGTGGAGTCCTTTTAGGATATGGGTTTTCCATTGTAAATAAGATTTGTAAGAGATCCATGAATCCTGAATATACTTCAAGATGAATAAGAAGTCTTTTTCTCTTCTCCCTACTTTATTCTTCTCATTATTTTATATAGTTTCATAATAATTTTAAAATTATTGATATTAATCTGGTAAAATTGGACAGGTCAAGACCCAACTCGTAGCCCATTTGAACCCAACTCATTTGAGCCCAAAATAAACTTGGGTGGGTTAAGACACAACCCAATTTCTATTTCAATCCATTTTATATAGGGAAAATTGTATATAATAGCAAACTAATAACCTAAAATAAATGGGGTAGCTACGGTTTGATTTAATTGTGCTCCATAGCAAACGTTAGCTAAAGTTTGTCAGGCGTTTCTCTCCCAAAAATCTCGCTCGCGACTCACCATTCTCGCTCGCCTCTCTCGCTTTATACACATAAGTGTATAAATTCTGTTTCTGTTTTATATAAAGCGAGAGAAAATTGTATATACACATGCAAAAATATATATCCCGTGTTATACACTTAATTATACAATTTACAAACATTTTACTTCAAATATTGCAAAGAAAAAGACCAACGAATTATACAATTGCAGTGAAATACAAATTTCTCTACCTTTATACAACATAAGTGTATCTATTGTGTTTCTGCTTTTGTATAAAGCGAGAGAAAAACATATATTTTCTTGCTATACACCTTATAATTATGCAATATACACACATTTTAATTCGATTCAATTGTATGCAAAACAAATTTTATAAAAATATTGCAGCGAAATAGGCAATTGTGCATTATACAATCGCAGTGAAATAGGATAGCAAATTATACAATTGCAGCGAAAAAGGCCAGTGAATTATACAATAGTATATATATAGCAAATTAGACAGTTTTATGTTTGCTATAGAGCGTAATTATGCAAACTTTGCTATAGCATACAAATATGATTTTTTTGTTTGCTATATGTGAAAGTTGCCCTTTTATATATCTTTAGTTTGAATCCAACCCGTCCATTTGACACTCCTAGGTGACATCAATGAATATATATATATATATATATATATATATATAAACACGTAATTGTTTATGATGTTAAAAATATTTTTCACTATATCAAGCGTATAAAATTATTTATAATCAATAAAACCAGACACTCTCCAATTAACTGAACAAATAAACTGTTTTTTTTTTTTGTCATGGGAGAAACAGTTTGAATCAATAAACTGAACCCTCCTAAAATTTGATTTTGAATTAATCAGCACGAATCGGCTAGACTTAAAGTATAGGTTATAATATAATTCATATAATTAACTCAAATCTATTCTTTTATAAGTTTATTTGGTCTTTTATAATTTTTTTAACTATCGAAAACCTAACAAGAGCTTTTTATTTTAAGAATATTTACCCTATATAACATTCTAACGAAGGTCACAAACTCACAATCACAATAATCAAAGGAGGGTAAATTATGCGCAATAACAAACATTTGGCCTATATTAGATAATATTTATATTTTTAAAAAATATATAATTTTACGGCGACAGCTTCCTCAAGTCTTTCTCTTTGCCTGATTTGCATAATTGGTATGGTTTGTATGATTCACTTGATTTGTATAAATTCAGAATTTGTATAATTCAATTTCTGATCGTATAAATTCAGAATTTTGTATATGATTTATGAAAAATTCATAATAAATTACCATATTTGTATATTGAAAAGAGAAATATATATACAAACGAAGTTCTCAAGAGTTCTTAAATGTATAAATATAGAATTTGTATATATACTTACCCTATTTGTATATTCACAAACAAAATATACAAACAGACAGAAATATACGAAAAACTGCAACCTCCATAGCAATTAGAAAAATAGCTATGGAGCACAATTATCAAAACTATAGCTATAAAATCTTATTATGTCTTAATATGTAAAATATTTGCCAATTTCAAAATTTTCTCATTAAAAAAAAAAAACTCTAGCCTTCATCTTTTATTAGTATAAAAAACAAAATTTTAGCCCGTGTGCAATGTATAACCAAGGTGCATACAGTATAGTTATACAATCACTATACACTTGTTTATATACCTTTAAATTGAGTGATATAATTAAATTGAAGATAATTTTAATGGAAAAGGGGTTCATTTCGTTTTATACATTATGATTTTCTAACCAAAAACATACCAAACTGAAAATGACAAATAATTGGACAGACAACACATATTCCTTCCAATCGTCTAATAATCATATGCATACCCTAATGTTGCGTAAAAATAATTATTGAGACCAAAAAATCAAAGAGAAGTCAAATGAAAGTCTTTTAATAGTGACTTTACACTATAATAAGGCAAAAGTAAAAGCATTTTTTCATTATAAAAAATAATTTGATAACCTTAGAACAGTAAAGTAAAAGTCAAGCGATATTACCCAAATTTTTTGACTTAGTGTGTAACATGCATTATTTTTCATGTTCAATCTAATATATTAAGTAGACGTTTGGATATATTATTTCGTGATATGAAATTATAAAATGAAATTAGTGTTTCAGGACATACAATTTCATGTGGATTTTATCTCATGACCAAATTCTTAAAAAAACATTGATTCGGATATTTCAAATCATGATTTGAATTTTTTTAAAGATACAAAAATTTACCTACAAGTTTATGTTTTATAAAAACAATCCTACATTTATATCTACTAACCATTTACTTCATATGTAAATATAAATTATAATTCATACCATTACTTTTGAAATTATTTATATCTCATATAAAGATTATTCTCACCAACATAGAATTTATTATTATTTCAAATTAGTTCCCACTTTACAATTTATATTCACCAATTCATTATTGTTTATCAAATTTATTTGCCAAACAAATTGACCAACAAATGATTCAAAGTAACAATGTTGGTTTTTCTCCGTCATATAATCGAAAAATACAAGTTTAACGTGAGAAAATTTTTCATACTATGTGGAAGAATTATATTATAGACTAGTACACTATAACTTATTTTTAATTTAAGTTGTTTTTTAATTGAATTAAAGTTTAAAATGTGTTATGCAATTTTATAAACTTTTTCTTATTTCGTAAGATTTATAATTGGGACAATTTTAATAGTTTTACAACTTGTTGTATCAATAAAATCACTCAATTTAGTTATTAATATCAATAAAATCACTCAACTTAAATATAAATTAATTAAATCACTCACCTAAATTTTTTATATGAGAAATAATTTCTTTTATGTTATATAAATATATAATATAGACTCAACAAATAAATACAATAGATTCGTTCTTTTAAATTTCACTCGATTTTTACGTCTTGATCACAAATAAATACAATCGAATTTGTGTGTGTTTTTTGCAGTATAGATTAATGTTTGGTTGGGCGGAGATTATATTCTGTTTAGTCAATTTTCTAATTTTTTGTTTATATTAATAACTTACGGTAGAGAAATATTGACATATTTGGACAAAAATTTAAAAAGAAAATACTTAATTTTTAAACTTTGGCCAAACATATCATATTAACATCGACAAGATTTTTTCAAAAAATAAAATAAAATTACTTGATCAAATATCATCCAATTTAAAAAAGAACTTCCTAAAATAAGTAGATAAAGTTAATTTCATCTACAAATTAATATTAACTAATAGAGCATTATTTTGCAGTGAACAAAATTGGCATAGTTTCAGTTAGAGTAAAATCGAGATTTAAAAAAAAAAATTATTATGAATTTGATTTTATTTATTTGTGGAGTGTACATTTATATGGGACAAAAAATTATTTGATATGTTGATATTTTTTAGAGAATAAATTTATTGAGTGATTTTCTTGATATAAAAGTTTAAGTTGAGTGATTTTTTGTGATACAAATCAAAGTTTAATGATTTTATTAGAAAAATTCTTAAAGTTGAGTGACTTTTTAAGGTATTAACTCATTCATATAACATACTACATAGTCAAACAAACTTTAAAGGCCAAAGTCATTCGTGGCCCCTTAAAATTGTCCTCATTATTCCTTTAGACACCTCAATTTAAATTTTACCTATTGAACACTTTTACTTATATAAATTTTTTTCTATTAGACACATTTTGATAATCAACAAAAAAAAGTCAAGTGTGTGTGATGCACTTGCCATGACATGACAAACTAATTAATTAAAAGAAGTCATGTATCTCTAAAAAAAAACAATCTGTCTTTTGTGCTCGAAAATAATTATAATTAAAAAAATAAAATCCTAAAGTATGTATGTTCCTGCTCCCCTCTCCCCCCCCCTCCCAACCCCAACTTCATCTTCTTCCTCCTTTTTTTAAAAAAAAAAACACTTAAATCGCCTAAGTTTTTCTACTTCTTTTTATCTAATTAATGTTCTATTTTTAAGCTTAGATTCATTCATGTTTGAGTTGATTTGGCATAACGAAAAAGATGATTGGTGACATTGTTTTCTAATGAACAAATTAAAATTTGTGATTGATTGTTTGAAAGCTAAAAAGAAAAAAAGATATTGACGATTATAAATTTGGAGAAAAATGAGGTGATATTCGATGGCTGGTAAAAAAGGAGAAAGAAGATGATGGTCTGAAAAAAAAGGGAAAGAAGATTGACTAAAAAAATAAGGAAAAAAGCACTGTGGATATGGTGACGCATATTTAATTAAAAAACAAGGTGGCATAGAGAAGAAGAATGATTGCAACTCGAGAAAAAATGGAATGAACTTTAATGGTGGGACACCGGTGATTGCGTCAAAGAAGAAGATGAAGAGATGTTAATTATATTTTATTTTTTTAAAAAAAGAAAATTATTATTTTTTGGTTATATGATGTCCTTTCACGCTTTTTCATGTGTGTACTAGTACACATGCTGTCATGTCAGCACAAAATGTTTAATAGGTATAAAATCTCTTACAATATAAGTGTTTAAAAAATATACAGTTGAATTAAGGTGTCTAAATGAAATATGTGGACAAATTTAGAGGGTTGTGTATGACTTAGGCCAACTTTAAAAGTGCGTGCAACGTTTGCATAGAATATCATTTCAAGATATTTATTAGAAACTGTACAGAAATTCGACAGGGGAAAAATATCTGTCATGGCCTCCACACCAACATAAAGATCACTCGCCAGCATAATCCAAAGTTATAAAACAACACAACAATGTGGACTGGGATGATTACACAAATGGATGTCACAACTGGAAATCACACATGGTACAATGTTTATAACATTGTTCCTTTCACCAAGTTTAGCGAAAATTACAACAGAAGCAGCATCTTAAACTATGAATGAACGATGAAACGACCAAGGACGAAGAGGAGGTAAAAAAGAAAGAAGAGAATGGTAACTTTCAAATGAGCAAGAGTTTCCTGCATCTTCTTGATTATGATGAAGAGTAACACAATGACTGTGCAAAAGACTCAAATCTTTTCAGCAACTCTAGGGAAGAGAAAACTAGTATCAACTAAATCTTCTATTTGTCCTTTCTATTCACATGCCAACTTAGTGTCAAAGCTGCTCAAACAGATGGCGAAAGCCTGAAAGGCAGATAAAGGATATCGATAATCCATTGTAAACATATCTTTGCCAACCTTACCAAACTGCAAGATAATCTTGTCTTGATCTGATGATGACTGAGCCGGTTGTGCGGGTGTTGGAGCACCGGCTGCACGCTGTGTAGCAGCAATCAGCTGGAAATTCTTTACAGAAGCGACAGTTACCCTCCCTCTGAAATTCAGACACCAACACTGCAGCTGTTCATGCCACCTAGGTGCCTTGTTTCGAAGGACCAAAAGACTACTCTTACCTTCTTCATCTACTTCACTTGGACCCCCAATATCTGAAAACCGAGCACTGTTGAATTCTGTTGAAGCATCAATTGATTTTGAAAAAGACATGCTCCTAAATGAGTCTTCAAGATTGGGAGGGAGAAGTTCAGGTTGGCCTGGGACAGTGCCCCCGGGTTCAAGGGACGAGACAGGGATTGAGTGCATGACACAATTCATCCTGCGAGGCCCCCTGGTTCCGAGTACATTCAGTTCATAGCTAACCTGTGCAATGTTGTAGGTTCCTGTAGGGACTTTGGGAGAAACTTTCTTGGAGTAGAATCTCCGGCTTCCACCAGGTGGGGGAATACTAGAACTGTTGTATGGTGGCTGGGTATCATAAATTATGAACTTTGTGCCCAGAAAATTTGACCTGAAAAGAAGAAATGAAAACTGTTTAGAAGCCTTTTACAATTGGTCTGAATCGGAAACTTGCATCATAATTATTATGTCTATGACCCATTAAAATATTCAATTCCAGTTCAAGCTCACAGTTAACTCATACTAACAAACTTCATCACATAATATTCTTCACGCGTTTAACAATTTATTCACCTTTTTTTCAAGGCAAGGCATAAAGAATCAAATACATCAAGGAATATCACCAAATAGGTCATCAGGCCAGGTTCAATATCAATATTAGACACAACTGAGAAATTTGATATCCATTACCTATTACCTGTCAAATTCACACCATAAGAATCCACAGCATTGTAGAATAATTTTATAAGCATTTTTTTGGGGTAAACATGTAGAAGAGCATACAATCTCATATTATCAATGAGCTCATAATATTATTCCAAGACTCATTACACAACCAAAAGGGGTAGAATCCAAGTCGACGACTTGTTAGTTTCTTATGTAACTTCTTTCGTCAATAAGAAAATTTATAAGCCTGATTTCCCTTTCAATACAGCCTGAAAGGACAGAATCCAAGAATAAGATTTTACTAGTTTCCTCCTTCCATTTAACTCTCGTCCTCAGATAGAACCTTGGAGATTCTATTCATCATCTCATGTTTGCTCTTTGTACATTTCTTGAGCCATTGAATCATGTGTGATATCAATCCTTTAAACAATCACGATGTTCTTTGAGAACAAAGCTAAGAAATGTAAAGATTTGAACTCTCTTAAAGCATGCTTACCTCAGTTTTCCAATGTAAGAGCTGTTTGACCTTGATATGTTATCTGCATTCATAGAGATGATGTACTCTGTACATGTGGTTCTCCGATTACGCTTAGCAGAAAGAAGAAACTTGCCATTTTCTACAAGCAAGGCTGATGGAAAACAGTAAAGGAAAAAAGAAAACATCAGGCTGCCAGGTTTTAATGAAAACATCGTATTATTTGTATAAACGGTATGGAAATATCAAGAAGCTTCAGAAATGGTTCTGAACCATTAACTAAATATCCTTTTACACCATTGACAAAGCATGTTCAGTGACAATCTGGAAATCCTACATAACCATAATTAAAAAGAATACTGCTCAACAGTCTACAGAAGAAGGGGGAAAAAAAGACATTCTTTTTGTGAATCGTCGTCTGAATTTTCCATCTAGTAGCTGTGAAGTTCTCCTAAACAGACAAACATATAGGCACTAAAATCACCCCCTTAACAAGAACTTCTTGAATTTCAGTTTCCACTCTGTGGAACAAGGGACTTTTCCACAATTGTGGTGGATTACTTGTAAAGAAATAATTCTTCTGTGAACCCACAGAAATAAACCGAACTTAGAAAAATTTCTTGTGTAAACCTAAAGGATCTAATGCAACAAATGAAGACATCAGATGACTTATGAAGCTTACAGATGAGGAAAACATCTACCCTAAATCTCATAGCAAATTAGATTACATGTCAGTCAGCATAAAGTCAGTAAGATGAACTTACCAGGGCTAAGGCAAAGGAAAAGTTGGTAAGTTAATTTAGATTTGTCCCTCCGGATGAAGCATTGGATGGTTCCATCCCGAAACCCAGGCTGCAAGAAGGAATTGGATAACAAACATCACAACAATTATATAGCTCTCATCTTCCACTCTAACCTTATAAAAACAATAGAGATATGATAGCAACAAATGCTCCACACAAGAAAGCAGGAAATTGAAAAAAGCAAATCACCTGCTTAAGAGAGATTGGAAAGGTCAATTTTCCAGAGAACTCCGGACGCTGAACAATTTCTTGGCACATCTCCCTCCATGAGCGGCAAACAGCTGCACATGCCACAACATGTTTACGAGCAGGCCACGTACTCTCACTTGCCTCCAATCTTTTAATTACATCACGAAGCAACTCTGGTGGGAGACTTGCCCAACAACTGCTTTGAATGACAATAGCATGGTCATGCAACTCATGAACAGCACTCTGAGACTTCCCTCTGTTATGACTGGACAGCTTAACCTCAAAACTCCGCCTAGATAAGCTTCCAATACTATCCCTGATATCACGAGCTATACTGCGAAAAGACATTTACTGGACCAGAGCAAGGTTTCACAGGCTACTTTCTATATGTGAATCTTTTGGAGTGACAGATTTGAATCCCCGACAACCGTGCACATTAAATATACCTGAAGAAGGAGTAGGATATCAATTCAAACTATTCTGCATTCCTTAACCACAAAGAAAATGAAGAGTTGGCCTGAGGTACTTAAGGAAAAGTACAAAGCAAGAAAAGAAGATTCCTGCAAAAAGAAGCCACATAAAGCAGTCCAAAACTAGAGACTTTACTAGAAAACACTTTCCTGCTAGAAAACCACAATAACAAAGCAAAACTACAACACCATCTTCATCACTCATAACAATCTCACAAAAACTATATCCCGCGAGTAGACGGATCCAGGATTTGAAGTTTATGAGTTTCTACTCATCTCAAATTAAAAAATACAAAAAGGTTCTTTCTCTTCCACTAAAACAACAACACACACTGGTAGTGGGTTCCCAAATACATTTTCTTATACATATACTAAATTTTTCAATACAAATACAAAATCCAAGATATACACTAAATCCTCCTCCTCCTCCCCCGCCCCAGGCCCAAAAAACACACAAATTTCCACTTAGGAAACCAAGGGGACAAAATGAGGGGCAAAATACAATTCTTAACCTGAAAAATGGCCCCAAAAAGAGGAAAAATTCAATTTTTGATACCTGGTAAGAAACCATGACAAAAAAGCTTAAAGATTTAATGTTTTTTCTTGCCTCATCAACAAGAAAAAGTAGACAAAAACAATGAAAATTCCTAAATAGTTAACAAATCTCACACTTAAACTAATACCATCTTCCACAATACAAAATAATGCTTAACATTATACCTTAAGCAAAACCTATTAGTACCAACAAATTATTTAAAAAAAACACCCTAATTAACTTCAAGGTTTCTACACAAAAAAAAAAGGCAAAAAATTCTAAAATCATGAAAGCTTTCAACTAATAAAGGAAAATTAAAGTAAGAAGAAACAAAGTATCAACACATACCATAAAAATTAAATCTTGTTCTTTTTCTGAGTTTCTGTACAACTATGTTGTTGTTGTTGTTGTTTCTCTCTCTAAAAAGTATAGTTGATTCTCTCTCTCTCTTAACTTGTTCCTATTCCTACCCAGCGGATACCAAAGACTTTATTAAATCCTCTTCACGAAACTTTTGCTTTTAATTAACAAAATAAAATAAAATGTGGAGTTGAATTAACTGCCATTTTGGTGGGGGCAGGGGAAGTGAGGTTTTCAACTTTCTTCTTAAATTACCTTTTTATCCTTCCCCATTTTTTTCATTTTTAAATTTGACCATGGAGCATTTTTTTTTTATTTTTAAAAAAAAATATTTGCTTTATTTAGATTAGTTTTAATTTGATATGAAGTTTACAAAAGACACTTTTAAATCCTATGATTCTAAATTAATATAAAACATACCTAAATGCTCTTTTTGTTTTATGATTTTAAAGAATTAAAAAGTTGTTAAATAAAAAGTATTTTAAAAATAAATAAGTAAAATAAGACAGATAAATTGAGAAAAATTTTAATGACATAATTACTTAACATTTGTATTTTTATCTTGTTATTAAAAGTTTAATTTTTTACCTTATAATCATCTTTTCTATTTTTGAATTAGAATTTTATAAAAAAAGAGTCACTTAGAAATAATAAAAAGAAGAAAAAGGATTATATATATATATATATATGTATTCTTTTTTTATTTTTGGTTTCCTCTTAAATGTTTTGATGCAAGTAGTTTGTTTTTTGTTATTACACTTTAAGCAAATTTGTGGACAAGACCGACAAGAAATAATAATAACAATTTGGATATGATTTTTAAAGATGAAGATGGGTAAAAATGATGTAAGAATGATAAGCTATGAATTTATTTTCTTATTCTTTTTTTAATAGAATTTGAAAAGAGAATGAAAACGAAGTTTAATATTTTGTGGGAGAATATGTGACACTTTGATTTGATTATGGCGTTGAAAATATGAATATATAATTCCTCCCTTTTTTAAAAAACAAAAACAAAATAAATAACTTGGAGTGCAAAATGATGAAATTGTATTTTATCAGGAATGACATTAGTATCAATAAAGGTAGTGACACTTAATTAGTGATTTTTGAGTTTAAATTTTCAGAAATTTCACTCATTGAGGAAAGAAATTAAGGATTTAAATATAAAGTTATTTTTGTTAAAAATATTCTTTTTCTAATATAAATTTTTTTATATAAATTTAAATTTAATCGAATTTTAATATAAATATAAAATATAAGTGAAAAAAAGAGTTGACATTAGATTTAAGGTTAATGTTGACTTATTTATTTTCTCAAAGTTTGCTCCATATTTTTTTTTTGTTTTAAAGAAATAACTCAATCTAATGGATTTGTATAATATATTTTAAAATGTTACCAAGTTTACTAACACAAATAACTTGTATATGAGATTCAAATGCTTAACTAAGTCAGAGGAAAGATTTTATTCGTATTGAGTATTTATATGAAATTAGTTTAAGTTTTATTATTATGTGATTTAATAAAGTAAAACCACATGCTAATTAATTAAAGTTAAGTAAAATGAACAATAAATTTAAACACATAGCAGACATATTATGATTAGTATAAATATTCGGTACGAGTAAGTTTTAAACGTTTTAATTTTGTAATTTTGTGATTTGAATAGTGCTATTATGCGACTATTCATTACATAATATTACTTTTAGAGAAGAATTGGCTATTTGTTTCACGAAAATTAATTAAATCGAATTGTTTTGCTAGTTTTTAGATATTATGGGTAAATCAGATTTTATATTTATTTATTGTTACAAAACTACATTTAAACAGAAACATTATTTAATAATGCTTTACCAAGTATAATCAAATTTTATCTTCCAATCAAATTACATATATCTCAAATAAAATGATTTTTTTTTAATTTATGACCAAACCCTACTTTAGTGTTTTACTTAATGAACAATTATTTACAAAAAATTGTTTGACCTTTAAGTGGTATTTATAAAAGAATATTATTTAGAATATAATTTTCAATTCTATTTAGCATCATCGTAAAGATTAGATACAAGCTTATTCAACAACAAAAAAAATCGATTTCATAGATGCAAAACCTCCTTTAAACAATTTAAGGCAATAATTTAAAAAATATTGTACAGATATATTTTCTATAACTATATCAAAATTAAATATTATTAACTGAATTTGTGAAATAATGCACATTTATTAAGAGAAAACTTTCAGGGACATAACTTAACATATGTTTTCAGTATTGAGTTTTGTAAAAAATTATCTCGTTGAAAGTATCAAACTTTATTAAAGGAAAGATCAAATATGAAAATATTTCAAATAACCATCTTGAACTTTGAACAATCAATTATTTAGAACAATAAAAAAAGCTCCGAAAATTCAATTATTTTGGAATAGTGAGAGCATAATTGATAATGTCGCAAAAGTTAGATTAGTTTCTTATGTTAATGCTAAATGACCAGAAAATTTGATCAAAATTTGGCCAGCAATTTAAAAAGACTATAATATTTTTTTTATTTTAAAATAAATTAATCTTTTTTTTATTTTTTAATTAAAAGATATTAATATTAAAAAAATAAAAAATATTTAAAAAAATAAAATAAGATAATATAAAATATATTATTTTACTATTCTTGCCAAAGTTTTTGGGCCAAAAGAATTATAAACTCTAATTATTGGTACCTACGAGTGAGCAATTTAACATATAAGAATGTTCTTCTAATGATGAAAAGTCTCAACTCCTTTCACCAGAGATCAAGGGTACGTTCGGAAGGAAGATTTTATTCAAATATAAGTTTTTTAACTTTTTTTTTATTTAGTACGTAATCAAATAATATTATATATATCTATATATATATCTATATATATATATATATATATATATATATATATATATATATATATATATATATTCCTAAATGAGGATCATAATTGAATGTACACACTATAACAAATAAATTGAGCTGGTGTAGTTGTTCAACATTGATTGTTGTGCTTTTTTCAAACTTGTGCGTCGCGAGATTTATTTTTTATGTTCAATAACTATGTTACATTTCATTTAATTTATATATGCTTTCGATTTTATAATTGTTTAACAATTTTTTTTGATAAAATATTGCTATTTTGACTAACATATATCTATTTTCAATTAGTAGTGTCTCGTTATCTTCAAATCTTGAATTCACCTTTGATAAAAGCAAAACTCTGTACCGAACACCCAAAAGAAAACTAGAAAACCATGGCTTACTTCTTTTCCTAATAAATTACAACAATAAAGTTATTTGTACAAAAATGACTAAAATACCAGTAATTTATAGATTCAAGGAAACATAAGCCGATTGAACTAATAAAAACTAGTATTTTAGAGGTTGAAAAACCATGGAGATTGGACTTTAAAGCCTCTGAAATTTTGGGGAAAACTAAAAATGTTAAACTTCATAATTGACTAGTTTAATATTGTCAACTTGCGACAATCTATTTCATTTATCCAAAGTTTAAAATTAATAATGCGAAGCTAGATTAAACAAAGTTGCAATACTTTTATCTCATACATATTTATGTCAAAAAAAATTTGCTATAAGTGGCCATGGTGCTCTGGAACAAACCAATCAAATCACTTGGATTATATCTCACTTATTTATTCTAAAGTTCTTAACTAATAAATGCAATCTTAATTTGCTACATTAATTAACTAGGTGTAGGGTTGGTGACCTAAATTCATTTAACCTGCTCTAGTTTTAATGAATATGAGCTAGAGAATTTCTGAAAGTAGACTGATTTGAGCCAGTTTAAGGGCCCGTTTGGCCATGCGATATGATATTATGATATGAAATTATGATATGGAATCATGAGATGAAATTAAAGTTTTGTTTGAACATGTTAAATTTTGGTGTTGTATATTTTCTCATAAATATAAAAATCTCATAAGTTCTAAATTTTTTAAAATAGTCTCAATTGTTTATTCAATCTTATCAAATAAACATAAAAATATAAAATCGCATAATAAATTATTAAAAAACTATTTGTTCTCCACTTAAGTAATTGTTTTATCAATATATTTGAGTAAAAATGAAACACCTTTCACGGGCTCTTCAAAATTTTTCACAACCCCCCCTCCTCCGGCGACATGGAGGAACCAACCTCCACATTGGACTCGAGATCATTTGGAGCACGAAACCTTAGCCCCCCTCCCAGACACAGAGGATCTAACCTCAACATCGGACTCGAGATCGTCCTGAGCAAGAAAACTATCCCCAACCCAATCTTCGCCCCCCCCCCCCCCCCCCCTTCTTCCTAATTCACTACAATAGAAACAACTTTTAGTGGGATTAAATATTGACACTAATAAAGAGTGATAAAGTCTTTCCCGACAATAGTTATGTGTCATTATAACGAATGTTGCTAAAGACTTTGAAAACATATACAAAAAGTGACCATTGTCGCTAAAAATACATATTTAGCGACAATTAAAAATTAAATGCCGCTAATGGTCATTTTTATTATAGTGATCTAACCTCAGCATCAGACTCAGATCATTCAGGGCATGAAACCTGACCCTAACCTAACTCTCCCCCTCTACTAGATCGGACCTCAACACGAGACTCGAAATTGATCCGGACACAAGAACTGACCCTAACATGACATCTAATTCAACCCCGAGGACGCAGACTCAGGACTCGATCCTAATACTAGACTCAAGATTCGATTCCAACATTTGGTACTTTAACCATTATAATTTAATATATTTAAAAATGTAGAAATCAAACCATTAAAATATGAATATTCAATTGAACTTGTGTAGAGTATTATCTAAACACGACAATTACGTAAATGCCACAAGGTTTGTTCAAATGTCAATTTTATTCCCCATAAATTAGCATAACGACAAGTGTTAAACATAAAATGGGGAGTAGGGGCCTTTTTTTGGTAGAAACCGAATTATACTTTGTTTTCACAAAACAGGTGAAACACATGATTGCTAAATCATTTTTGTTTTCTTTCTTTTTCTTCATGCAAAATGGAATAAAAGGACTACTATCAAATTTCACATGGTAGTATATATATATATAGATTTTACTTTTGCTCCATATTAATTAAATTAAATTGACTAAAAACAACCTAGGTTGGAATTTTAGATTTGGAATGAGAAAAGACATAAAAACATTATTAAAGTTATCTCGTATTTGTATAAAGACACCTTAATTTTTAAAGTGTTCTATCACCCCACAGAACTATTTAATTTCTTTATAAATGGATCATTTTGACTCATACTCAAGTCTTTATTTGTAAAATACGAAATATGTGATGTATATGACATAATAAAGTGCTTTATTTATAAAATACTACAATGATTTATTTATTTTTATCAGTATTATCGAACTATATATTTTGATAATTCCGTTTGAATCATGATCTTTGATGCCAAATTTATTAGTAACAATCTTCAAAGACGTACTCAATTTGGAAAATTATGAGATTTATAATTTTTCAATTCCCTATCACAATTCACACATCCTATATATATATTGCAACTATTTGGTGATCTCATGAGAAGTGCAGTTTACTTTTATTTAGTGAACGGCTATGTTTTGCTTAATTTTGGTGAACTATTTCTTGATAAGACAATACACTATGTAATAAATTAGTAAATCATTTATCGTTCACATATGGCTCATTTTGATACACAATTAAATTACATGTCTAGCTTAAATAGTATCAAATTTATTAGTGTCATAACTCATAACGTCACGTATTCTATTTCCATCCACTTTTATTTATCATGTTCCATTTTTTGAAAGTCAATTTGATTAATTTTTAAAGTTAAATTAGATTACATTAATTCGACATTTTCAACAAGAAATTTAGAATATTCAAAAACTATACGAAAAGTTCTATAAATTATAATTTTTTACATATCAATATGATAAAAAATATATATCTTAAAATGTTAGTTTCAAATATATCTTGAACTCCAAGTTTCAAATGCACATTTCTTAGAGTTGGTCACTTTTAATTAATTTGTTAAATAAACAAAAAAAAAAAACAGTTTTTTACTGTTCAAATGCATGGTATTTCTATTAAACTCTGGATTAATTTGAATTCCTCTCTTATAAGGTCTAAGGAGAAATGCGTCATGTTGATTATTTTTTTATAATTTAAACTTGAATTATTTAATTAAATAAATATTTAAAAAATCAGAATTATTACCGGGCAAGGGTTATACCTTTTTTGTTACAAAAGTTTCTGGTCTTTTTCTTTGTTTTTTCACCAAATCTCAGTGGCATTAGCTGACCAGATTATAATATATGCCCCACCACTAATTTAAAATTAAACCAACGTTTGCATGATTGATCTTCTTTCTTTTATATGGTTAAAAAATATGTCCAAATGAATTATTTTCTATGTCATATGGTAAATAATTAATAATGACATCACAAGATTTGGTGCTGAATCAATTGGTACACCACGTTTATAAGAAAATACAATATTAGTAAAAATAATAATTGGAGATTTAAATCTTATATTCAGTTTGGATAACGATTTTATTGGTTTTCTGTTCAATATATGGTATATTCATTGGAGCGAACTAATTTAAATTTACGTTCTATAAAATCTATTTAAGACAAATGTATTTCATAACAAGATTTATTTATTTAAGATCAATAACTTGAAATTGATAGGACAAAAAATTTATTCAGTGGATGATCAAAATATCGTTTTTCGCGAATTTCATACCTTAACTATCATATTTCATTTTCATTTTTAGTAGCATGATTGAAGATAATTTTGTACATTGTTGATGATTCAAATCTTACTCAATTCTTTTAAATTCTTTTCCTTTTTTATGAGTTGTTTTTCTTTTTGTTATCTTTTCCAAAAGATAAATCAGGTGGAGAATATTTTGCTTCAAGCATAAATCAAACATGACTTTGTTGTAGCTAGTTTATAGATAGGACAAACATACAAGTTAACTAAACATGATTACCAACTTCAAAAGATTAAAAGAAATCAATAAAGTGCTAAATAATCCACAATATTAGCATCATTAAATCAACTATGGTCGATGATGTTAGGTTGGAGATTCATATTAGTGATCCCTTCAAGAAAAAGAATCACTTCTAATTTATCTTTAATTTACCCTTAAAAAAAATCACTTTTTCATAGACTTTCAATATTTTCTTATTTTTAGCGCTCATGATTAAAATACTTTAATTATATTAAACTACCATTAATATAGACATTTGCAAGAAAAAACCTCTTCTTTTCATTAATTAGTATACTTAATTATATTATGATTCGGCTGTTTAAATGATGATTAGGGTTGTTCTCTTACACATTTCATTTTGTTATTTTTTAGTTGGAAGTTATTGTTTGATTTGGTTAGGCTTGATTAATTTTTATATAGAATTTAGGTCGGTTCCCCCCCCCCCCCCTCCCCACGATTCATTAGTGATTAGTCCTTTTTCTTAATTAGTACCATTAGGTTAATTTGGAGATTTGGAAGATCTATTAATTAATTAAAAACAAAATCCAGGCATGGGTCATGGTTACACAACATACGTGGCCTTATAAAGACACTCCACTTGTCTTTTATATAGAGTCAAATGCTAAGCAAATCCATGCCATTTAGGGGTAGTTTTGATAAGTTGTTTAAGAATAATGTAGAACATATATTGTATTAATAATACTGATATTAATTATATTTATGTTAAGTATATCGATATTATTATAAATATTTTCTATTTAGATATCAAACTTTTCAAAATATAATTTTGAAATAACAATCATCTTCATAGATGCAACTTGTATTTGTTTTTCACTAAATAACATTATAGTATGTGTACAAATCTGCAAGATAATCCAATAACAATGTCATCACAAATATTACAATATTATCTAATATAAATACTTGCAAATAAAAATAAATAAACATCAATTTAGTTGTTTGAATTCATAATATTATACTATGGTCATCAATTTATTTATTCTGGTCGTCAACTTGTGATGTGGTGTTTTTAATTTGTTACCCTTGAACTACCTAACTTTAGTTTAAATTTTGTTTCCTGTGGTTATAAAATAAACTTATGGCCTCGCAAGTTCATTTAATAATTTAAATAAAATTTTGTTTCTCCAGCTGTGATTAAACATTTAGTTGTGAAATTGATAATATTAGTTTAAAAGCACACTAATTGATCTCTTCAATCCATTTTATTAAAAGATGCTCAACACCAAGTTGATAACTAGGGATGTTGATGGTTCTTTTTTTCATAAATAAAATCAAACTAATTAAATTTAATTTTTTGAGGGTTGAAAATCAAACAAAACCAATTGAGTTTATTTTTTATTGCTTTGATTTTTGTTGGTTTTGTTAGATTTATTATATACTTCCCATTATTACATATTAGGTTAAGAATATTCTAGAATAACATTTACCAAATCAGTTGGTACTTTTTATGAAAAGAAGAACACATTTTGATCAACAAAAATATCAAAATTTTGAAGTTGTACCCAAGAAAAAATTAATATCATAACAAATGTTTTTAAAAATATTAAAAAATAAACTTGAGGTTTGTTTACCTTACTCCACTCATCAAACAAATTAAAATGTCACATTGGATCTGTTTTATGAGTATCTTTATTTTTTATTTCAGGTACACACTTGTATTAATTAAAAATTATAATCTCAGTTGACCTGATTTATATAAATTGTAATTAGCTATACCTTATCCTCTAGTAGTACCAAATATAACAACAAAACTAAAAGATTGCCTCAAAACATAAATCAAAAGTCAACTTGATCCATTCAAATGGCTAGAAGCCTACAACTCATTCAAAAAAGGCATCATTTTCCCACTTATTCTCCCTTCAATATACTAGGAGGCTGTCTCTTCCACTTAAATCTACATATATTTAAGACTTATTAAAATATATGGAGTCGTGGGAATCCTAATAGTTCAGTTGATTGGCTGTCTGAAATGAATCTATCAATGCTCCTCTAAAGTTGACATCAATTTTTATTTAGACACGATCAACTAGACTTTATTCATTTTAGATACCCTATGTCAAGTCCTACTATGTCATTTAGACACTTTTTTTTACACATATGAGATGTTAATTAAAATGAACAAACTTTAATTTAGATGTCTAAATAAAAATTAATGTAGCTTTAGGGAGTCACAAGGGTTCAACCTTTTATCTTATTGATGAAAGTTTAATCCTATATCGTAATGTCCTTTCACATTTATTTCAAAGTAGATTTCTCCAACATGCCCCTTTTTTCTTTTTTATTTTGTATCAATTACAAAATTCTAAAATAGTGCGATAATAGATAATTATTTAAAAATATAAATAAAATTAATATATTTATGGTTTGAGTGTATGTTTAACTAGGTAATTTTTGCTTAGATCTAATCATGCTTAGTTATTTTTATTTTTTTTTAAAAACAAATCAAACAATACAACTGAAAAAAAATAGGAAAAGAGAAAACAATCCAAGTTTTTACCTAAATGATAGCTGCACCGGTGCTCTGATAAAAAAAGAAAAGAAAAGAGAAAATAAATGTAAAAGGCCCATACATTTTGTGGTCAACCCAATTAGCCCAATCAATTGGACTGGCCTAATTTGATCCATTAAGAAATATATCCTCAACAAGGTCTTATAGAGAAAAGGCAGACCATGTAGATTACTCTTAATTTTAAGTGATTAACTTATTTATACAAAAGAGCTTGAAAATACATGCATAGATTTTTTGAGAATTTTGATAAGAAGGTATTTAATTCGAACACTTTATCATATAATTTAGATACTTACTTTATACAAACAATAATCAAATATTTAAATGAAATTTATCGACAAACAGAGAATAATATTCTAGTTAAATAAGTGAGCCATGCTCTGAAAGGCGGAGATACTAGAGGTAAGGTGGTTCATAGAAATGTGTATGAGAACAATCAGAATGTTTTAACCCCATTCAACTTTGCTAAGTTGGATTTGGATTTGAGCATGCTCCAAGCTATACATTTGGATGAACTAAAACATCTTTCAAGTTTAGTCATATATATATATACTTGTTCAGCTTTATATTAAGTGAATTGTTAAGAAGTTTTTTAATTCAAATCAAAATAAATTATTTAAAGTTCAAGAGAATTATTGAAACTTATTTTTAATATATATTTATTACCTTTATTTAATGAGATTCTTAATTAATTTATATTTTCTAAGAGACTAGTTTTAATAAAAAGTGTAATAATGAAAAGTAACCTTTAGTTTATGTCCTTAAATATTTTTTCTAAAAAAATGTGTTATACTCCAAAAATTCACTTAATATGAACTAGATGGAGTGTCTACTGATTACTCATTTCTTCTTCTTTTTTATAACAAAAAACTTTTATATATATTGTTTATAAATTTCACCTTCTTTTCTTGTTTTTTTAGGTGGGACAAAAATATAGATTTGGTAGAGATATACATATTTAATATCAATTTTATATAGCTTTAATTTCATACACGAATTTTTAAGTAAATGCAAGCCTTGATCAAAATTTTGTATATGTTTTGTTTATAAAAAAAACCATCATGTATTCCGAGGCGGATCCAGGATTCTAAAGTCAGGGGTGCCATATCATTTGAATAATAAACGGATCGATTCTTCATTTTAGTTTATAATTCGGGTTATTTAGTTTTCTTGATATTTATAAACACATTGATCAAATATATATATACATCTTCAGTATTGTTTTTTTTCTCTTTTAAGTATTTTAATATTAAAGATATACACCTATAAAGTGTTTTTTTATATTTGTTTAGGAATAAGAGACCTTATTCTCTATAATTTTGAGAAAACAAGAGATTTTTCACTTTAAAATTCAAATTTGTATACATCATCTAATATCATATAGTTGAGAAAAAAAAATAAAAATTATAGTTTCAATCCAATTATATCCAATTAGTGTGACATTAAAGATTGAAAGAACCTTTACATTCAAAATGTTTAACATGACTATATTCATCATTTTAAAAGCTTTTTTTTTTTTTTCAAAAAAAAGGTTATTTAAATATTTTTTATTAATATCCTATGTGACGTTCAAAATTTAATATTAATCTATAATTAATATAAAATATCACGTAATACTTGTATCAATTAAAGATAAGTAAATAAGTAAAAAATAGCAAATCAAAGAACTAATTGAGGGGAGCGAGAAACTGAAGCAAAGAAGAAAGAAAAGGAAGAGCTAAAAGCCCCTCTAGATAAAAGAAATTTAGTGGTGTCATGGAGATTTAAACCCTCGACACCTTGGAAAGGTGCATTCTTTGCCGGTTGCACCATTTAACATATGGTTTACTGGGTGACAGGTATATTATATATACAATTTGTTATACTTATATATATATATATATATAATATATATATATATATATATATAAAATTTTAATCGAGGCTAGTGAATGTCGTGACACTTCACCCATAAAGCTGAATCTGCCCCTGCCTGTATCTTTTCAAAGCAGAAAATTATTGTTATATTCTTTTTTTCATAAATATGAGTCTAATTTTGTATGGTATATATAGATGATTCCCCGCTCCGATATAAGGCAATTGGGTTGGTCCTTAGAACACAATGCAAATGTTTTTATTGACCCAAATAGAAATCAAATTCAAAATTCCCACTTCCAATTTATTTTTTAAAATTTCATTTTATTTACATTTTGGTCCAACTATTTTCCTTTTTGTGATTCTTTTTCTTTAGTTTATCCCAAATTATATTATGCATGTATAGTTTTAGGGGAAATTTTCAAAAATATATCTTCTAACATAAAATATTACACCATGTAGTTTAATATAGTATATTATACCATACGAGTATACTATTATGACATATTAACTTGTATAAAAATATACATTACTAGATATAAAGATTTAATCCATCTCGTGAATTACTGAAAAATTTGTGTTTTTTCATTTATTTTCTAACAAATTTACTAGAAAAATGAATGATAAAAAACACATGCAATGAAGTATTGGGAAGTTTTTAATTTTTTCATATAAAATATTTATTATACTATTTTATTGTTTCACACCAATTCAATCAAAATATGGCAATTGAACAATTTTCAATGGCAATTGAAGGGGAAAATAGTAATTTTGTGCTTAGGTACAATAAAATATGGACTAAACTAGATATAATATTGTATAATATTTTATATTAGATTACTAGATGTAAATATTTTCTCTCGATATATCGCAAGCGTAATTTCATTATATTGTTTTGATTGAAGTGTTGAATAAAAAAATATATCTCGTTTAAATCTATTATCCACCAATAATAGAACTTCTAACAATGTATGTATTAAACAATGAGTAATATAAAAAATAAAAATTTTAAACCAAAACAATTTACTTAATAGAACTCAAAAACCAACAACTCATACATTAACCAAACCAAAACATAAGTTGACTTCTTATCCCTAAAAATATGACACATAATATGACTCAACAATTACCACTCATTTAAATATAGAAAAAAAAAAAGAACACAAAAGAGAACTTTAATTTCTACAATTATTAATTATTATTATCTTAATAATATGCATATCCATTCATTTCCCTTTGCTATATGTTGGTAATTTCTCCATTGTATTGACTTGTCTCTTTGCATTTTGCTTCTTTTTGTTTACCCCACAAAACACCATAAAGTCCTATCACTAGCAATATTGCTCCACAAACACTGTCAATATTAGCAAACCATTAGCTAATTACCCACTTCATAATTAAAAATAAAATAAAATATATAGTGCTACTTATAGTATAGGGGATAAAATATTGTAATTTTTAGAGTAGCTATTTCTTTCCCAAATGTGAATTCTCTTATAATGATGACTTAAATAGAGGAATTCATCAATTTTTCTATAACTCAATAATAACATTTGTCTAAAGAAAGAAGGACAAAAAATGTGAATTCTGGATCTTTCTAACACTCCTAAAAGAAATAGGAATTTACGATAAGATTAATTTTGTAGTTAAACAGTAAAAGACGTAAATAATACCTTCCCAAATGAGGAGTCTCCTTCCAAAAGATAGATGAAAAGAAGGCAGTAAATATTAGAGATACTGGAGTAAATATAGCAATAAAAACTGGTCCTTTTATGTCAATTACCCATGCTATTAGCCAATATGACACCCCAGTGACCATCACACCCTGTCAATTTTTAATAATAAAATTGAGTAAAAATCATATAAAAAAATATTATTATTTTTTTTAAAAAAAAAATTGGAATTAAATTAAATGTTCTTACACAATAAGCCATAGAGAGAAGATTGAAATTGAAACCTAATTTCCATGCAGCAATGTCCCTCTTTACTGAAATAGCCCAAATTGCTGATTGAATACAGCTAAAGAAGCATTGAAGAGTTGTAAGCCTTAATTTTGCTGGATATTCTTTCATAATTGGACCCTGTTACAAAATAAATTGAGCTATATTTTCATTTAAAAAATAATAAGCCTTTAGTTTTTAGCATAAGGTGCCACAATTAATATATGGCACATACTTCATACTAGCTAGTTTTAAGTTCTATGAATTGATTATAGTTTTATTATTACATAACCAAAGTCTCTTAAACTTGTTAGGATAGTTTTATTTTATTTATACACTCGAATTATGTTTGGTTTCACTAGAACGCTCCAAGTGCTAATGAAGTATTCTAATTAGATACTTTCTATTATTATTTTTTGTGTGTATGTTTTCTCTTTTATCTATTAAGTAGTTAAGTTAATGGAAAAACTACATAAATATGTCATTTTCTTTTGTTATATTTAAAACCAAAATTTTCTACAAGGCATAGCACATAAACATGCACTTTAACTTTGACCCAATTCATATATATATATATATAATATATATATATATATATATATATATATATATATATATATATATTATATATATATATATATATATATATATATTATATATATATATATATATATATTATATATATATATATATATATATATATATATATATATGCTATGTGACAATTCTTGTGGAACACCTAGGGTGCGTGTGTGTCAATCAACTTGTTCAATTTTATACAAGTTTAAGTGTTTACTTATGCATATCTAAAGTTAAAAGACATAGAATCATAGATGTTAGTTGAGGTCAAATTAAAGAATACGTTTATGGTCCCAATTTATGTGTTTAATTGTTCACTTTGTCTCAATTTATGTATATTGATATTTGATCAGATATAAAGTTTAAAAAAAAAAAAAACTTTTAAAATTTATGGTCCAAAAACAAGATATTTATGTTGGCTAAAAAGCAACTTAGATACTTTACATAAATTATCCTTATTTAGGAACTTTCTCTTGGGTGGTAGATAAGTGTAGGAAAAAAAACCTGGAGAACAAGCCACAATGACCACATTGTGTTGGCTAAAAACATGATTAGAGAACCTTTAATCCATTCCCCTTTAGAGGTGCCAATTGAAGTTTGATAATCTACTTTTTTGTGGCTTTCTAGATATATAGGAGGTCCATTTACAAAAGCATAAATTGAAGCCCCACCAATACACACAATTGCACCCATAATCTTAGCTATTCCATGCCTTTGCTTGTAACAAATGCTCTCCATCCTTAAATATCATACAAAAAAAAAATAGTACACAATTAATATTTCATAACAACAACAACAAAAACTCTCAAATTAAAGTCGGTCATATGCATCCTCACTGTTTAGGTCGATCTATTTTCTAAAAAATTACGTACGTACCCGAAGCATAAAGCCAAAATGAAGGTAATAACAGGAATTGTGTTTGTGCTTGCAGATGCAAATGTTGCCGATATGTAACTTAATGAAATATAGCATAGATTCAAGCTCAAGGTAATCCTGAAAATTAATTTCACATAATTAATCATAACACAACTTGGTCAACAAAAAGTCTAGTCCCAACAACCATATTATAAAGTTTTAATACTATTAGTGCAAGTATTATAACTTCTATATATAGAACACTTAGAGAAGAATATACGTACATCTCATCCTGTGAGTTCAACTGAATCCATTACTTTCAACATGAACTATATATATAAAGAATATTTGAAATATATACATATAATAAGATAACGTTCATTCTGAATCAACTCATAACTTAATTTTACACAACTATTGTGTATGCTACACATTTTACTTCATATTTATACCTCATCATGCATGCGCGCGCGCCCACACACACATATATAGACAATAAGAATAGGGATGGATCCATACCCAAATAAGGATGTAAAGAATATCTTTACTAGTAAGGTGAATGAAAGAGAAGTCGTCTTGCTACTGCAAATCAAAGAACATAACAAACATATTAGCCTAATATTCAAGTGTATATATATAAATAAGCTACATATATACATATAGAAGATGAAAATTTGAAGACCTTTCGAGGAAAATCGCGAAGGGAGCCAAGGATAGGGTTGCAAATGCTTGTCGATAAACAACAAATATGTAAGGGTTCATGCCATTGGAGATAGAAGCTTTAGAGAACAAAGCCATGCCTGCATATAATATTTGTATAAAAAGCATTGCCAAGTAGGGTTGATATTTCTTCAAAACCATTGTTTTTTTTTGCCTTAATATAATTAATTAACTCTTGTTGATAATACAATTCTTGTCAATATTTTTTATGCTTCTAATCTCCTTTTATTATAAAAATATGTACAAGTGTGTGGTTCACACACATATTCTCTTTCAAGATTGGACATTTCTCAAAAACATGATGACTAAAGTTTTCTTTAACTTTGTTGTGGATATGGTACGGTTGAGAACCTTTTATAATATCTATCTTTGTAGAAGAATGCTAGACATAACATTGTTCAACCTCTTACAAAAGTTAGAATTTTTTGGGTAAAAAATGTAATCATATTGCAAGGTACACTAATTTATCACTAACTTCTATCATTTTGGCATTACATGAAAAAACCCTATTAAAAAAAGTTCAAAAATATGTTTAAAGGAAAATAAGATGTGCATTTGAACTCTTACACATTTTTTATGAAGTAGTTTTTAGTTGTGTCTGAGTATCATATTTTACTATATGTAAAGCACAATATAATATCACTCGTTTAAACAAGTATCCTTTTAGTATTGTTCTTTTATATTTAAATGCTATATTAGAGCCAAGGAATTATATAAATTAGAAAACATCCTATTTAGTATTTACTTTCAGGTTTACGTGATTCATTCCCTTTTTAGATTGATAATCTTTTGAAGATTAACAAATTTTGCATGAGAAAAATGAAGAATTTTATATAATATAATTCAAGTTTACGTGATTCATGCGTTTTGAGGCTCAATATAACATAGTCCTAAAGATAAATTTGTGTGAGCTTACAACCAAATCAGACATTATAATGTTATACTTGATATGAACTTTAATCGTCTACATGGTTAAGTAAATCACATTATATCTCAAGATATCTCGTCTCTTTATAATTGGAATGAAGGAATATAATTTTTTACATCTTATATATATATATATATATATATATATATAATATATATATATATTATATATATATATATATATATAAATAAAATTAAAGATTTCTTGTAATAAAGCCATAAAACCTTTTTGAAAAAAATATAAAAAAGCTAGAAAATCATTTCTCCCCAACCATAATATTTCTGTTGAAATATACTTAATACATTTGAGTGAAGTCATCATAAAAAGCTAGCAATGTATACTGATTCAACATGTTGAGAGTGCATCGCACTAACGCTCCAATTTAATTGGCGTTAAATATATTCTTTTAGAGACAACTAATAATAATAATTAAATTTTAAAATTATTTATAATATTAAAGTCTATAATAATATTGAATCTAATCACAATTATAAACTAATACCAGTAATGCATTAATGTTTGAATAGTCTTTACTAGTATACATATTTGTTGTTGTTAATAATATCTACATCAATATATATATATATAATATATATATATATATATATAGATATATATATATATATATATATATATATATATATATATATATATATATATATATATATTATAAATTTTATTTATTTATTTTTGCTACAACACGTCAACTCAAAGAAACACGTTTCTAGGCGGGGGGCCATTTTTAATAAAGTTTATAAATAATGGTATGGACAATTTTTTTAAAACGAAAATGATAGAAGTGAACTTTTCTTTTATAGTTTGATGATATATATGAATCTTTTGTCCTAACATATGTATATTATCCATCTATATTTTATAAACTAGATAAAAGTGCTTACTTGTAATTTTTTTTATCTCTAAATAAAAAATTATGTGGAACTTTACGAGGCTTTATAAGTACAATCTTTACTAAGATGGTATTTGGATTGACTTAAAAGTAGGTTTGGTTAGATTTTTTTATTTCTAAAAAGTGTTTGACAAATATAAAAAATAACTTAAAATAAGTTAGAAAGTTAAAAACTAAATATAGGTCTCCCCTAGTTTTTTTTTTATTTTTGACTTGAAAATTATTTAAATTTAACGTTTTAGTTCTGACCAAGCTTTTTTTTAAAAAAAAAAAAATATATTAAGTCAATCAAATGGGCCATAAGTAACTAGTTGCTAGTCTAGTATGCCACATTGGATAACAACTATACTAACCTTCTTCCAATAGATTTACTAAAATATATGTTAAACACTTTAAAGGACAAAAATAAAAGAAAGTATGGACGTCTTATTCACTTTATTTTCATGTCGAAATCATGGAAAATCAGTAAGCATAATAACATATATCACTACTAAGAAAATCACTAGTTTTCCACTAAAATTTCCTCTGAAAAATGTTTAAATATGGCAATTTTCAGATATTTTAATTAAAATGGTGAATAAATAATAATACTTCCATACGAAAAAAATTAGAAAGTATTTCACTATTTTAGTAAGAATTAATTGTGATAAAAAAATATTTATTTCTCTCTATATATGTACATCCTTCTATATATGGTATCTGTTAGATCCGTAAACTACTTGATCTAACTATGTGCAGACATGTCAAGGACTTGGGCATTGGTCTTGACATGAATGGGGGCAAAATAGTACAACACAGGTTCAAGGTGCTTGGGTGTTGGCAAGGCAACTTGAACATGCAAGGTTGACGTGTGGGCTAGAGTCATCGGGCAGCGTGTTGGCTTGACAAGGCAAAGCTGTGAAGACTTGACGATGGCAAGAACAAAGGCATTTCACGTGAATTGCTGAAATAAAACTAAGTGTTGGAGGGCAGCTAAAATATTCTAAGTGTTGGAAGCTGGCTGAAATATTCTAAGTATTGGAATGTAGTCTGAAATATTCTAAGTGTTAGAATATTCATATTTCGTGTGGATAACGATGTAATTTGAATTAGATTCTACCTGTTAGAAATATAGCTGTTGGAAACTTAGTTTGAATCATGTGATGACAAGTGTCGGACATGTGTCATTTGTAATTGCCGCATGTAACTGCCATGTGCAGAAATTTTATTAAGGGTGTAAATTTCGTTTAAGGCATAAAGTGTGTTTCTGGCCTTAGATAAATTCGTGAAGCCTTCCCTTTGTATTAATTATAAGATTAATAAAGGTTGGGACAAGTTCCTGTACATTCTGTCTGTTGTTTAACTTAGCTGTTAAAGTATTTCTATACTTAGTCAAAATTTATGGGTGTAAGATAGGCTGAGTGTTGCAGGCGTTTGCAAGACTGCCTAGGGTGGTGTTCGGTAAAAATAAATCGACCCTCTTTTAAGTATCTGTATTTAAGGTCTAAGATAGGGTGAACTATTGAGTTCACATATAAAAGGTAAACCCCCATGGGTGAGCAATTGTGGACTTGGACAAAAATGGGTATTTTTAAGATTTGACAAAAATGTATGTTGATTTTTTTTTGATACATTGGAAAATGTTAAGATTTCACAAATTAACCAATTTCATTTTATATCTTTTTATAAAATCAACATCAGCATAATGATTTGCCTCTTTCCAAATATGTTTAATATTTTCTTTGTCCACTTCTAACAAATATTTACAATCTTTAATGACGAGTCGAAGAGAATGAGAGTGAAGAGAACATGTCTTAACATTTGAAGCAAATTTAGATTCTTGATTCTTAACAATTTTTCTCTCAATGTTCTTGGTGATTTAGATAGTTATTAATGTAGTAATTGAAGTGAAATACATAAATATGATTCTTTGCCACATGGAAATTAGTGGCATGTATTTAGTGACTACATATCTTAATTAGTTGTAAAGTTGATTTCATACAAGTCTAGTTTGGAGACAAACTTTTTGGTATGGATATGATTCTTTTAGGTATATATTCAAAGGCCCTAATATCTTGTCGAGACACTGAATATGCTTTGATATTTTTTTTCCTTAATTTCAGACAAGTACTACTTTTATTAAAGTGAAAAAATATAAACATATATACATACAACTTACAAGTGGTGTTGATTAATATGAATGACATTAGACATCCACACCACATAGAAATTTCATTCTAACAGGTAGCATTATAGTTGCTATGTATAAAATTTAGTACACCAAATATGTAAATTAAAATCTTGCAGAACTAATACATATATAAATATTACGAAGCAATCTATGCTATTTTACATAGGAAGAAGACAACATAACTAAATCCGGCACAATTAATCCGTTCATTACTCATACATAACTCTAACCAGCTGCAACCAAACTTACTTCCTAGCCTATTTATGTATTCGAAAAGTTGGGGGAATCTACACAAATGGCTGGCCATGTAGCTGTTATACTTGAACAAAGAATAGACTAGCATGACATTTCAGTAGCTACTATTTTCAACCTTGAAGCTGCTTGCAATTATAAGTGTTTGCTGTATCGATACCGAATAACGGTGCTGCGCTAGCATAAGGACCGAAGGAACGAGCAATGCACCTATTGAAATGTTGAAGAGAGCAAAATGAACCCCATCTTTTCACCTGGTAAAACACCAGCAAGAGCACCGGTGCCATCTTAGTGACCGACTGTACACACAACACTCGTTGTTGCACCTGTAGGATATGTTTTACGTTCATGACAATTCAGAATACAGTAAAGCTATCAAAACATAGTTTGAATAGATCTCAAGACTCATCTACGATGATAATTTCTTTCTCAGGTTGTAGGTATTAGTTCTTGAGAATTCTCGATGCTACTGAGACAAGGTGGCTTGGCAGCTCCATAGTAGAAGAACGCCATCATTTTGGACAGCTCATCTGCTGTTCGGCTCACTGCTCGAGGATAACAGTGAATAAAGTTAGATATAGAATGAGGATTTGAGATCAAGCCACAAAAGTCAAAAGCAATGTTCCATTAGATAGACTATAACCTTTCTCACGGTACAAGATTTTCCCTGCTTTAGTGAAGATGAGCTCGGGAAAAACAGAGACTTTCAAAGCAGACACCAAGTCAACTTCAACAACAGCATCGATTGCTACACACTAAAGGGAAAAACACTATCAATGGTGTGTTTGGAATATATAATTGGTTAAAGTTGAATGGTTTAACTAACCCTTGGCGATGGTAGCCTGCAATTCCAGATGATGTGGATAGCCTTCTCCAATTCATCCCGTGCCGTTTCATTTTCCTTAGGCCTGCATGTAACACACGGCTTTCATAAGATTACTGCAACCATTCATATAATCTTTCTCGAAAACTTACTTTAGGCCTCTGTTTTAAGGCTCAGCCAGTAACCAATTTTATGATAGGAAAATTCCTTCAAAGAAAGGAAAAGAGTTGTTTTTGTCAAATGAACACGATCTCAATTCTCAAGGAAGAGAAAGGAGTACAGGAAAGATTTTAATGTATGGTCATTTTGTGAACCTAGTTATGCTGCTCTCTATAAGAAATGTTGTTTCTAGAATCCCAAGTCTTTCAATAATTTGAGGAAAAACTCTAAAAAATTAATTTTTACCAGGTCACTTCCACAAAAATAATTGATATAGCCTAATATTAGAGCGAAAGCAGAAAAAATAGTGAACTTAGTGTCATTCTCCGCTAAGCTTTTAAGGACTGTTTGAGCACTCTAAATTTAACAGAACTCACCAATTAAATTTAGTTTATTGCAGATATGACCTTTTTCCTGGCTTAATTGTGAATCGGTGGAGAGATTTCTAAAAGGTATATATTAGTACTGAGAAGACTAAAGAAACCTAGTGAATGATGGGCATATCTATGGAAACTGCCATTTAGTATAAGAATTTGACACATAAATGCAGCCAGCAGATAACCTAGACTCTCAGAGAAGCAAGTAGATTCTAACTTTCACGCACATGGACAAGAAATAAAACAGAAACATGACAAAAATAACAGCGAAAGCACGTGCCCCTAACTAACAACTGATAGAACTGCATTTCATATCTAAAGTCCAAGGCTATATCATTAATGAGAGATGTAAAGGGGTGGCGAGATCACCTTTTGTAGCGATTATGAACAAGAACAATAAGGGGACTGATGTCCTTATAGACAGTCTCCTCCCACTCTGCAGTGGTCAAGTCCTTAACTGGACGAATATAATCATCATCTTGCCATACTAATTCATTGTCGTCATCATTTTCATCGTCATCTTTCTTAACATTCTTGATACTGATCTTATTGAAGAATTGATCCAAGTTAAAACCTCGCCCATCAGCATCTTCTGGCCAATCAGGGTCTTCCTCATCAACAACAAGAGGGTAATCAGCCAAAAGCTTTTGCATCTTTTGTCTTCTTTCAACAGGATCTACCTCTTCCTCAACATCAGGAGACATTTTAATGACATCTCTTATCTTCCTCCTCCATTCCCGCCTTTCATCCTCATCCATATGAAAGTAATCGTCCCTCTTATGACCTCCATCAGAATCAGATTCAGATTCATCTCCATCATCTTCCTCTCCATTGCCAAATTTGAGCAACTCTTCTAGCTTCGAAGCTTTTGATCCCTTTTGTCTGAGACCATGAACCTGTTTCAATAGTCCATTGTCATAAACAGGGATTTGAAGAATATGAACATGTAATACATATTAACAGCAATGGTGATGTTCAGACAATAAGAATAGAAGTGGAGAAATGTGCATACCGTCAATTGGGACCTCCAAAAGTTTGGTACTGATGGACCAAAATTATTCGATTTCAAGGAACAGAGATTAAAACTTCTCAGTCTGTTTTTCCTTTGTGGGAAAATTCCAAACGCTGGAGGGAAGCTTCTCAAGCATTTCTCTTGTGAAGGTGGGGCCAAAAGCTGCAGTCTTAGGCTGTGTTGTAATTCCATTGTTCTAAAAGATCAAAGGCATTGTAACTTAACAACATAAGAGAACCTCCATGTAATAGCTAGACAAGATAATGCAGAGAAAATATAGTGATGGCAAGAAATTATCCCATTTTCCAAATTTAATACTGGGAGTCTGGGACATCAGCTCTTCTATTTCTTCCCCACTTTTGTCTGACTTCTTTATCAGTGTACTCATCAAGTACCCTATGAAGAACAAATAACACTTGGTTTCGAGGTCAAATATAAGAAAATATATTTCTAGAATGAGGCTTGGAATAATTATGCATTTTCTTTGATTTCCTTGTCATTCCTCAGGTATTAGTATATGAGAAACAATTGACTTGATTTCCTCAACAAGAACAACTCCAAATGCAAATGCATCTCTAAGATCACATTTTTATACCTAAAGGGAAAGAAGTGCAGTGTCAAATAGTTGGTACAACCGAAGAATAGGCCGAATAGCTGCCAGGCAATAGCAAAATGCACCCGTGTTTCAAATTGAGATGTGTCTCAACTGTATCAGAAATGTGAACTTCATTATTATCAACAATTGAGTTTTTTCTCAACATCACAAAAGAACATATTCCCTATGAAGTCTTTCACTAGTCTGTCCATCATGATTTGTACATGGTATGCCCACATGACATGTCTCTGGCAAAGACCTCCATTCCTGGTTCTCCTATAGTTGGATCCTCTCGAACCACAAGAATACTTAGTCAAAATGGGACACCAACTTAGCACCTTTTGAGTGAAATTTTGGGAAGAGTTGCTTCTCCTCCTACTAGGGAAAAGATGCCATCGAAGCGGCTAATCCCATGCATATTGGATTGACATTTAGTCGCACAAATTGCACAGTAGCATAGATATTACCCAGCACCAGATTGATTCATGTTATAGATGACAAATCAATTTCTTTATATGTCCGCCACTTTATCTTCTTTTGGGTCTTTCTTGAACGAAACATTTCTATGGAAAATTAGAACGTCTTGTAGAAGTCTTACCAACTTTTAAGAACCTATCTTACAACTCCTAGATATTAAAACAAGCATCTTAAGAATCTTTTTAATCTATTTGCAAAATGACTGGATTCCACATCGTATTCATGTTGCACTAGAGACGGCCCAAGGACATATCCCGATGCAGCACTCAGCCGCGTAAAGGACTTATACCTAGCATTTGCTGACCGGAACCTATCCTAGTATTACTCGCAAATCCTGCCCACATGAGCCTACTGACGTAACTTAACTACACCTATTATATAACATTAAGCAACATCAACAACCCTAGAAAACAATAATCAATTCACATACTTGATTATCAACCATTCCTCAATAAGTTGCTTGAGTCCAAAAGAGGAGCAAAATCCCTATTTGAAGTGCTAATATTTCAATCTTAATGAGGATACAACAATAAGCCCTAACATATGAGGAAATCCACTAATTTACAATTACTACATAAATAAACAAATCTAAGGTTATTGCTCTCATCCATTTCCAGTCGCCTATAGTTTTCGATGAAAACAATACACCAACTTGTCACCCTTGGACCATATTAACTTTAACTTTGTTCCCACAGTAACCATTTCATCATTGTTATCTCCATACTTGGAGATTTTAGAAACCCAATTTAGTAGTTTTAGGCATAGCTGAAAAAAAGAAGCTTAGCTTTAATCCTAATTTAAATAGAAAACAAGAAGCAAATGCACAACAAAATATAAAAAGCACAAATTGTTTTAGGCATAGCTGAAAAAAAAGAAGATTGAGAGTTTAAAGCACTAAAGAATTCTTACTTGTTGAGATTAGTGTTGTCACACTTCTCCACAGGTCAGAGTTGGAGTGAGAGTTTTCCCCCAATTTTGTTACAAGCTTTGTTTTGTTAGAGATAATGAATGGCATGGAAGTAGCAATTGGATAAAATATTGACAGAATATGGCTAAGTTTACAATGATTACCAAGTTCCATCCCAATTTCTTAAATTATATGCCAATTAATTGAAACCTAATTTGTATTAGCAAAAAGGGTTGAATTGTAGTGGTTGAATTTCATAATTTTTTTTTTTTGCAAAGTTAGTAAAATGTTTAGTAACAAAGGTCATTTTATACTAAATAGAATTTAAATCGAAGTATTTATCACTCTATCACAATTCTTATCGGTCACTTCAGACACTTTTACTCAATCTTCAATTACTTGTGAAATTTCAATATATTTTTACTTAAATTTCAGTCATACATTTTTAAAGTTGAGTTATTGTGTCTTACTTTAGTTATTTTTTATCTAACTTCTATTATATATAGATATATTTTAGTCATTTCCGTATAAATAGTGTCATACGTAATTACAGTTCACTAATACGAATACATTTTAAAGAGAAATCCGATTAAAATGACTGAATTTCAATACTACATAATTTCATCGTTGATTTTCTCAAGCTTAAAGTAGGTATATATATGCTAAAATTTTAAACAATTGGATAAAAATTAAATAATTTTGTTAAAACCGGCTGCCGGTGAAATTCTTACCCTTTTATAGCTACATGGGCTCGGACTAGGATTTAGGCCCATTATTGGATTAGGATTGGGCCTAAAATTTCATATATGGCAAACTTATTTGATTAAATAACATTATATGGGTATAGTTTACCTAATTACATTATATGGGTATAGTTTAGTTATTTTAGGTATCTTTAATTTTTTTATATAAAGGTTTTTTATTTATTTATTTATACAATTCTATTTTAAAAAGTTGTTTGTAACTGAAGCATTAAATGTGGTAACAATAAATTAAGATAATGCCACAATTTTAGGGAAACATCCCTTTTTTTAAGCTAAGTTCAAATTCAAAAAAAAAAAAATCATACAGCAATTTGAAACAAAAATATAATTTTTTTTTTGCTCTTTGTGAAACTGATATATTAGTTAAACATGACATTATATTCAATAATTTGTATATAACTACTACAATATACAAATTATACTCACATATGATATTTTCCCATTTATATAACTAAATCCAACTACAATATGTGTACATGAATAATATATTAGTTAAACATGACATTATATTCAAAAATTTGTATATAACTACTACAATATACAAATTATAATCGCATATGATATTTTCCCATCTATATAACTAAATCCAATTACTTTGTACTAACTTCAATACTTAAATATACTATATACAAATTCTAATAGATTATACGAATTCTAATCATATACTCCCGTATACAATACTTAAATATACTATATACAATTACTAAACATGGAATATACTATATACAATATTTAATTTAATATTTTTTGTATATTGACCACTAATTATACAAAAAATTGTATCTAACTTTGTGTTTTAAGACACTACCTCATGATTATGAAGTTTTTCAGATCCGGCTACTTCAGAAGCATTTTCCTCTGATTCAATGTTTACAGCTTTCCTCTTTCTTTTTTCTTGTACAATTTTAATGCCTCTAGCTTTGGCATTTTTAATAACTTGTTGTACTGCCATAGGGTCGTTTTTTTTCTTTGATCTCAGCTCTTCCATGGTTTGTTCTTGTATAACTTGATTTGATTTTCTCAAAGACCCTACATCAACCCTCAAAAATCTTGAGTTAGTCCCATTGAAAAGGATGGTAAAATGTCAACAACATTGACATGCAAAGGACTACCTCTTGTAATCCTCAATGATGAAGATGAATCATTCATTGTTTGACCAATTTTAAATCTATCAAGAACAAAAAATCGATTATTTCATCAAAATATATGAAAAATAATAATAAACAGAACACATATATGAAACTTTCTCAATTTTAAATAATTAAAAAAAAAAGGTAAACAACTAAAATTAAGGAGTACTTACGAAATTAACTTCAACTTGGGGAGGGAACTTCGACTTCGGGAGGGAGAAATTAACAATTGGAATTTCAAACCGGCTAGCTGGAGTATTAAATGTAGGAGAAAACATTGGAATGTTAAAAGGGGAGAGAAAATTGTTTGTGAAAAGAAGAGAGAAAATTGTTTTGTGTATAATTATATACAAAATTAGAAAATAAGGTTTTTATACAATTGGTTACATAATAGGTTGTGGACCCCACTAATTATAGCAAAAAAAATAAACTATAATTATATAAGGTAAATAAATTAAACTATACCCCTTTGCTATAATTAGTTATGAATGTTTGTCATTTCATATAATTTTTCCATCTATTAATGATCATTTAGAATTGACGTTTTCACTTAAACATTTTATAAACTTTGTTCATTTTAAACATGGGAAAATTGTATATAATAGCAAATTAATAACCTAAAATAAATGAAATAGCTAGAGTTTGATTTAATTGTGTTCCATAGAAAACATTAGCTAAAATTTTACAGCGTCTCTTTCCCAAAAATCTCGCTCGCCACTCTCCGTTCTCGCTCGCCTCTCTCGCTTTATACACAGAAGTGTATAATTCTGTTTCTGTTTTGTATAAAGCGAGAGAAAATTGTATATACACATGCAAAAATGTATATCTTCGTGTTATACACTTCATTATACAATTTACAAATATTTTACTTCAAATATTGCAGAGAAAAAGGTCAACGAATTATACAATTGCAGTGAAATACAATTTTCTCTAGCTTTATACAACATAAGTGTATATATTGTGTTTCTGTTTTTGTATAAAGCGAGAAAAACATATATCTTTATGCTATACACTTATAATTATGCAATATACATACATTTTAATTCGATTCAACTGTAAGCAAAGCAAATTATACAATTTAGGCCAGCGAATTATACAATTTAGGCCAGCGAATTATATAATTGTATATGTATAGCGAATTAAACAGTTTATATTTCCTATGGAGCGCAATTATGCAAACTTTGCTATAGCATACAAATATGAATTTTTTGTTTGCTATATGTGAAAATTACAATTTATTTTAAGGCCTATTATGTTATTCCGATACTTTTTTCATAATTTCCTATTCACTCTATGTGCGTGCTAAACAAACGTGTCCGGTTGGATTAAATGGTCAATTATATCATGCCAACTCATTTTAAAACCATATCATTATATACAGAAATAAATTAAAAGTCAAAATAAAATTGAAGGGATATTCTGAGTTAAAAGAAAAATAATTCCCTTCCACCCCTCAACCCCGGTCATACTCTCCATCAAATTTCTCCATTTTCATTGTCATTTTCATCATCTCTACCATCGTAGTTATCTTTTATTTTTAAAATTAATTAATTTATTTTTTGTGTCTTTTCTACCACTCTCATTCCACACATTTATCTTGTTCGTTCCTCCATCTTCATGGTCGTTGTCATAATGCTCACTCCGTTTTCATCGTCTTCTTCGCCGTACCCATTTCTTGATTTTATTTGTTGTTTAAAAGTGTAAACATGAAATTTGAATAAGGCAATGTAAGATTTTCCCTTTCTTTCTTTTTACTTAATTTTAATTTCATTCTTTAAAAAAAAGAAGTTAATATTTAGCTTGGAACATTGATATATAATTATATTTTTAACTTTCAAATGAATAATCTTCTTTCAATTGAACTATTGCAACTAAACAAAAAATTTAAATACAAAATTTTTGACGTCCATTGAATGATTTTTTAAGTTTGGGGAAATGAAGAAAGAGATGTAAAGGCTGGAAAATGGGGAAGAATAGAGAAAAAAATAAACAAAATACGCTAAATAAGCCTCTCACGTGTTATTAACGAGAATGTGTTACACTTAAATTGTATTTGGATCATTGTTATTCGTTATATTGTATTGTATCGTTATTATACCTATAATGTCTGTTTTGATTGTTAAGTAAAATGTATTGTACTGTTTTGATTGTTACTTAAAATTTATTTTACTGTATTGTTAAATTTCGTTGTTACTTAATAATGAAAACCCTTATTTTATGGAACAACCAATTTGGTGTGTTCCTATTGTTACTTAATTTTTTTTTTCCAATTATATCTTTACCTAATATTTCAAAATATTATTTTACCCTTTACCTTAATTATTTGAACCTAGTCAAACCTCCTACCTTGGAATAATTAAGGATATTTAAGTAAATTTATACATTACAATTCAATACGATACAATCAAACCAAACAATTATGTTAATAAACAACAACAAATAATACAATTTAGTCAAACATTGTATCTACCATATAATACAGTACAATACATTATGAAAAAATGTGTAACAATGATCCAAACAAAGTATTACTTTGTCAAATTAGTAAAAAAAGTGTTCAAATGACATAGTATAACCTGATATAAAATGTCTGAAATGAACAAAACCTACTTAATGTATCTACGTAAAAATTTATGTCAACTTTAGGTGGCTGCTGATGGTTCAACCTTATTCTTTAGTGCTTTTTTGTCATGATTATCTCAAATGTAAATTGGAATTTATCCATTAAAAAAAAGATTCGTCTTTAAAAAATACATCATAATATTCGTTGATATTAATCTAATTTAATTAGAATATATGATATTTTGTAGTTGTCCTTAGACCATATATTGAAGTATAATTATCGAATTAAGATAGTCATCGATCAAGCAGATTAAAGAATTAAGCATAAGAATTTCTTTTATTCTCAAAGATAAATTACAGTTTGATTGAGTTACTGAAATATAGAAAAGAAAGTAAGGTAACAAGGTCAAAGGAGTATTGATTTTTTTCTGTAATTCACAAGTACCACTGTTGAAAATTTTCTTGAAATGTTAATTGTAATCCATTTAAAAAATTGGTGCTATTCACAACAATAAAAATAGTTAAATTACATTGTTAATTATTATTATTATAATACTATACAACACGTAAACTATATCTATATAAGCTACACACATGCTAAGTATTTTGTAAATATTTTTTTTTATTTTAAATAAATATAAAGTTTAATATTTTTTTAATGCATAGAGGATAAGGAAGGGGGCAGGAAATCAGGCTTATTGTGTAGGATATGTACTTTGGCCGATAACATCGAATTAAAAGTCTTAGATGTTAAAGTTGATCAAGAATTTTATAAATTAATTTTATTAATCTATAGGATAAAATGAAATTAGATTACCACTTTAAATGAAATGAAAGATAAGAATAAGGTACCAAAAACAGGAAAAAGAAGAAAGAATCGGAATTAGAATTTTGACAAACAACGTTGAATGGGAACTTAGCAATCATTAATCTCAAGTTCGATGCTCCCCACTTCTTTCATTTCAGAGTTTGTCACTCGATCAATAGTTATTAATTTACTATTTCAAAACATAATATTTTTTATTTAAATAAATAAAAATAAAATAAAAACATATCTTCTTGATATAGTAATAAAATATTGATTGAACGACTATCTAACTTGAGCACGATGGTTACTCTTAGAATAGTTTTAGTGTACGTGGAACCAAACTATAGGTTATATTGGAATTTCGATTTCCACTTTTTACCGGCCACTTTGCATAATTCTTTTATTGCGATGGATTCATAGTTAGCGTTTATTTGAAGGTGAATACTAGATTTTGACCTCTGCATATATATGCTTTACATTTAGTATTCTATTATTCTAGAGCCTAGTTGGTAACATGTCCCCACCTACCATAAAATTATTTGATTGATGTTTTGGGTAATATTTGAGATCTTATGGCAAAAATTGATGACACAAGAATGTTGATGATGGAAGTTATGTGGCCTTCTATAAGATACTCGTGATTTATCAAATTGTTAGACAAATACAAAAAATCAAATTGATTCCATTAATTAGCTAGTATGGTGTATTATTATCAATTACTTATATAATGAAATTATAAATGATATTTTAATACAAATAGATGTGTCAAAATTTTAATATATATATTATTTCTTAATATAATTTTGTTTTTCAAATTCATGTACAATTGCCGGAATGACTATTATGATAGAACATTCTGATATATATTTCTTCTACTTCTCCAAATATATAGAGCTTCACATTGCAATAATTATAGCGTCAACTTGATCTTTCATAAGTGGATATTTTTTGGTGTTTAATGTTGGGGTGATATAGTTGGGGCTGGTTCAAATAGGAGTAATAACCACATAGTTTGTTTGATAGATTTGATTAAGTAATAAAATATATCTTTATTACAAGTCAGTTATAACTTTTGATACGTGATGTTAACTAAGTGCACTACAACAAAAATAACCGGCATTAAATATTGATATTAAGAAAAAATACTAAAGTCGTTATCGGCATTAGTTAAGTGTCATAAGAATCAATGTCGTTAAAGGCTTTAGAGACATATAAAAAGAGTGTCAATTGCCGTTAAAAATATATATTTAACGACAATTATGAATTAATTACCACTAATAATCATTTTTTGTTATACTAATGCTTGATCTGTTCACTGAACAAATAACATAAAAATCAATATTACAATTTCAACTTCCATGACATATTGCATTTGGTAGGTGTTTAGACTGATATTGTTGGATAATGCTAACATCCTTTTTTATGTTAAAGCTCGTAAATTTTAAAGAATAACAAATGTCAACTTGCAAGCAAATATTCCAGTTTGTATGTATAGAGACATCAAACAAATAGACATTTCCTCAGTTAATTACCCACTTGTATTTGATTGACTTGTTGTCTCACTTATACTCACAATTTTAAGGATCGAATCAAATTATTTACAAAAGAAATGCAAATATCTGACAAGTCATACACCGTCTTTTTTCTTTATCTTTAACCATATCCGAATATTTACATATAATCTTATAGGAATCACAGATTCCTTTTTACTTTTTAATTTTGATGTCTGATATCTGTATTGAAGATTTACTAAATTATTTGTATTGATGGTCCATTTCTTGGAGCACCATTTTTAACGTACTTCATCTGTTTCTATTTATATGTTGTGTTTACTAAAAGTAGATATTCCTTAATATTTGTTACTTTACAAAATTAATACATAAGTGATATTATTTCTTTCTATTACTCCTGAGAGTTATTAGTTTTGAAAATATAAATTTAATCAATATTGAAAAACTAATTGATTATTTCATGTTCATTGATCAGTTTAATTAATCAAAATAAACTAATTTTTGTTCATTTAGTGAAAACTTAACTTCAAGAGAATATATACCAAATAAATAAGTAAACTTACATAGTTTATTAAGGGACATGAAATCTAAAAGGCATAATACATATATATATGCCCTTTAACTTGACCTCATTTCACATTTATATCCTCAAACTTTGGGTATGCACAAACAAACACTTAAACTTGTATAAAATTAAAGAAATAGACATATTAGTCTTATGTGGCACGATACACATAGGACTCCACATAGGACGCAATTTATCATGTAGGATGCCACATAGGGCGTGTGTGTCTATTTATTCAATTTTATACAAGTTTAAGTGTCTACTTGTACATACAAAAAGTTGGAGGACATGTATAAAATAAGACAAAGTTAAAGGGCATATTTTTGTATTATGTCAAATTTAAAATGGTGACATATAAGTAGAAACAACTAGAGTAACCTTTTTTTTCATTTTCTCAAGAATATGATCCAAAACTTTTGATTAACGACAAAAGAATCTTAATCATCCCACCACAGTCATACATGAATATCGCGAGTTGGACCATATATAAAAAAGGGTAAATAATGGCATAGGAAGATTTTAAAAAGTTATTCCTTTAAATATATGGCTATATAAAGAGGACTTTACAATGAATCTATGAATCCATATGCAATAAGTACAATATATAGAGAGCAAAATTAAAGTATATTTTATCATCCATCAATGGAAGAGCTTGGAAAGATAGGGAAAATTCTTGGATTTTCCATTTTAGAAGGAAGAAATAATAAGGTTAGACAGTCTACAAATGAGGGACAAAATCAAGTTTGTGTTTATAGATATTATCCACATTCTGATCTTGTTCAGCTTATTCCACCTTCTGCTACTACTGAAGCTAGAGTTGTTTTTACTCAATTACCAGACAGAAAAGCACCAACTGTGGCTTTCTAGGACCTAATTAAGTTGTTCGGGATTCTCCATAAATATTATCGTAATCGTGTCAAATCCTTCAAAAATGTCTACTTTTGAAGGATATGACACACACCTGATAACTGATGACATTTTTGAAGAGTCTGAACAATATAGACGAGGACTAGTTTATGTTATCTTAATATTAGATATGTATGTAGTATGTTACACTAGGAAATTAAAGTACTTGTTTACTGTACCTACTTGTAAACACTTCCACTTTGATGTTTTTATTGTGGAAGTTTGTGTCACTGTTAGTTTTTTTATCCTCAGTGTCCATATTAGTGATTAGTTTGGTCTTCAAATACTCCTTCAAATCTATTTCTATGTGATAAATAGATCATATACGTACCGCACAGAGAAGATGTACTAAAATAACTATTTATATTAAATATAATTTAAGGGAGAACAATATCTTCAAACTTCATTACTTGTAAGATTATATTAAGTAAATTGTATGTTGTTGCCTTTTTGATCCGTCAGTTATTAATAATTAACTTTTGATTTTACGTAAAAATATATATATATATATATATATATTATATATATATATAATATATATATATATATATATATATATATATATATATGTTATATTGATTTTACTTTTGATGACTTTATTACCTCAAATATGGAATAACAATATAATTTTACATAACATATGAATAATTAAACGATTGAAATAATTAACAAATGAAAATTTATGATTAGTAATTAATAAATGGATCAAGAGTGCACATTTCAAATAATAAAAGGTTAAATGTGCTTAAATCCAATATCCCATTGACTAAACTTAGAATTTATCAGTAACTATGAGATCAAAAATACTATTAACCCATAATTTAATTGTAAACCTTCCCTCACATCTTCTATATTTATAAATAAATCTCACGACATATTTAAAATATTTATAATACCACAAGTTTTTTTTTCCTTCATAAACACGGTGCTCAATGTGCCACAAGTTAAAACGTAGAATAACATTTTCACTAACATTTTGAGATAAATAACATTATTTTCGTTCATTATAATTGTTATTATTTTCTTTTTAGAGTTAAACGATAATATTTTGACTAACATTTTATAATGTATTTTTTTTATCGTATTGATGTTTAAATAATTGCAATTTATAGTACTTTTGTATAGTTTTTTAATATTAAATTTTTTTGTTTAAAATATTAAATTAATGTAATTTAATTTCATTTTAAAAATTAGACAAATTGACTTTCAAAACGTAAAAGTGACTAATAAATTGAACAGGAGGAATAGTAAGTAATAACTAACCGAAAATAAATAAAACTCATCAAATTTGACCATCAAAAGACTGCAAATGTCAAACATAATATATGGGATAATGCTCAAGTACCCCCTCAACCTATGCCCAAAATCTCAGAGACACACATTTACTATACTAAGGTCCTATTACCCCCCTGAACTTATTTTATTAATAATTTTTTACCCCCTTTTAGCTTACGTGGCACTATCTTGTGGGCCCAACGATGATTGACTTTTTTTTTGAACTAGTGTTACGTAGGCTAAAAAGGGGTAGAAAATTACATATAAAATAAGTTCAGGGGGGTAATAGGACCTTATTATAGTATAAGTGTGTCGCTGAGATTTCGAGCATAGGTTGAGGGGGTACTTGGATATTTTCCCATAATATATCAAGAGAAAACGTTTTACTTTTTGGCACCCCAGTGACACTATTAATGTACTTTAAGTGGTCGTTAACTCAACTGTTTAACAATATAGTATGAATATGTTTTTCTTTTGGACTTAATTAAGGAAGAATTTTGTGTTTTATTGAAGGGATAATGCATAAGTATCTCCTCAGTCTAAGTCTGAAATCTCAAAGATACATTTATACTATACTAAAATCATATTACACTCCTGAACTTATTTTATTAATAATTTTCTACCCCTTTTCGACCTACGTGGCACTATCTTGTGGGCCCAACGCTGGTTGACTTTTTCTTTGAAGTTAATGCCACATAAACCAAAAGGGGTAAAAAATTACTGTAAGTTCTGGGGATAATATAACCTTAGTATAATATAAGTGTGTTTGAGATTTCGGACATATAAATTAAAAGAATACTTATACATTTTCCCTTTGAACATTAAAAGTGTCATGTCAATCTTAAACTCTCAAATAAAGTAAAATATCCTCCTAAAATTAAATTTATCTTATATTTAATTGTGAACAAATTCATATTAGCAATTAAACACATATATTTTATCCTCCATTATAAATCCTTGATATTCCATCTCATTCCTTATAACTTTATATGATATTCTCTCATCTTTAAATAAAATAAAATAATTTAAAAATAATTTTATCTACTAACGAAACCACTTACCTTTATTATCCACTTCGATTACATTTCCAACGATACCCAATAAGATAGTGAAGCAAGAGTTTCAAATTAAATTATTGCTTGACATGGTAAAATAGACCTTTTGATGATTTGTCTATTTTTTGTTGGATTCCTATACAGGTGGTCATATTGTTAAGAATCTTTTATTCTATTAGCCCACGTATGAAGCTTATTTATTTTAATTTTTGATGAGGCAAAAGCATATCTAGTAATATCCATAATCTGAAAAATCAATCATGCAAAAAAGTGTGAAGTATACTGATGAATTGGATTTCCACTTTGTTCCTAAAAAATCAAACTTTTTGAAGAATTGATTCTTTATGTTATGTTCCTTTTATCCAGCAGCTCACAAACATTTAATTCACCAACCTCATGTTGGGCTTTGTGGAGGCTTGTGAGCCGGCCCGATCCATTACTGAAACCCTAGGTTAACCATTTGGTTTTTCCTATAAATATGATCCTTGTATTTGTAATTCGGTAGTAGCACAAGTGAAATAAAATCCTCCTGTTACAGTCGTGGAGTAGGGAAACCGAACCACGTTAAATTCTTGTGTGTCCCGTTTGTGTTCCGTTTCTCTTTTCTCTAGATTATTTGTGTGTGTTGTGTGTTTAATTCCCAACAATTGGTATCAGAGCGAGGTTTCAACAACACTGTAACACAAACTGTGAGAAATTGTCACCTAGGGTTCTTGTGTGAAGAACTGTGTGCAGGGAGGAGTAGCCGCCGTTACCGTGTGGGTAACCTCAAGCAGCAGCCGGCTAGGAGAACCGCGCAGGGTGCGAACAACCGTCGTCCGTGTGTTGTCCGTCGCGCTGTTCCGTTGGCCGCCGCGTCGGGAAGGAGTGTGCCGCCGCCGTTCGCAAGCTACAGCCGTGCAAGACGCCGAGGATCTGGAACCGCCATTCGCGAGCAGCAGCAGCCGCGAACCAGGCAGCCCAGATCGAAGGAGATCTGCCGCAGATCGTAGCCCAGCGAGGGAGAAAGCCGCGCAGCATTAGCGAGGCAGAGAACGCCGCTGCCGTCCAGTGGCCGCCGCGTCGAGGAGCCTCAGATCCAGCCGCGAGCGTCCAGATCGTGAGCATCGTCCAAATCGCCGCCCGCTGTCTGTAGACGCCGTTAAGGGAATTGCCGAAGGTGCGGTTTTTTTTTGTGGTGCAATATTTCTTACGAAATTACCAAGATCTGAAATTAGTTGTACCGAGTATCTCATTTAGTCCTTTGAGATGGCAGAAGATGGGAAGTTCCGAATTGAGAAGTTCGATGGTACAAATTTCAGTTGGTGGAAGATGCAGATTGAAGATTTGCTGGTTCAGAAAGATTTGGACGTAGTGTTGGGTGACAAGCAAGGAAAATTGTCTGATGCAGAGTGGGCAGTTTTGGATCGGAAAGCTATGTCAGTTATCCGACTCTCGTTGACCAAGAATGTTGCGTTCAACATTCTTAAGGAGAAGACAGCGAAAGGCATCTTGGAAGCCTTGTCTAACATGTACGAGAAGTCATCTGCAGCAAACAAAATTTTTCTAATTAGAGAGTTGGTGAACACAAAGATGAAGGAAGGCAGTTCAGTTACCGAGCACATCAACTCATTGAATTCGATCTTAGCCAGACTTTTGTCAGTTGGCATTAAGTTCGATGATGAAGTTCAAGCTTTACTACTGTTATCATCATTGCCTGACAGTTGGTCCGGAACGGTTACAGCAGTTTCCAGTTCAGTGGGACCTAATGGATTCACCTTTGAGAAGATTCGTGATCTCGTTCTTGGCGAGAAAGTCAGAAGAAGGAGTTCTGGAGAATCATCAGGTGATATGCTAAACGTCGTCAGAGGCAGAGGAAATAACAGAGGTAGTGGGAGCAGGAACCGAAGAAGGAGTCAGTCGAAGGCTCGGGATGGCTCAGGTGTAACATGTTGGAACTGCAAGGAGGTGGGGCATTTCAGGAATCAATGCCAGAAAGACAAACAAGTCAACATTGCAGAAGACAGCGCCAACGAGGATTTGTTTATCTGTTGCGCGGAGAGCAATGTGGATTCCTGGGTCATGGATTCTGGTGCTTCTTTTCACGCTACCCACAACAGTGAAGCATTGCAGAATCTGGTTATTGGAGACTTTGGAAAGGTAAGGCTTGCAGACGATAGAGCTCTTGATGTTACGGGCATGGGTGACATGGTGCTGAAGACGCCAGTCGGTTTCTGGACCTTGAAGGATGTCAGAGTTGTTCCAAGCTTGACGAAAAGTTTGATTTCTGTTAGGCAGTTGGATGAACAGGGACATCATGTGAAGTTCGGAAATGGGCAGTGGAAGGTCGTGAGGGGCAATCTTGTCATGGCTCGTGGAACAAAAAGAGGATCGTTGTATATTGTCGGATTACCGTCTGAGGGAGTGACCGTCCCAGTTCAGAAGAAAAACAAAGTCCGGTTCACAGAATCTCGTGGGCAGAAGAAGGTTGTCTTTGCAAGAAAGAAACCTAGAGCCACAGGTCAGATTCAGGATGAACGAGCAAGGAAAGGTTCAGGAAGACCAGTCAGAGGCGTTTGTGGCAGTGGGAGCACCGGCTGTGCTTCAGCCAAGGCTCCTAGAAGACAGTGGGTCAAGAGAACCAGTATTCCAGCTGTTGATACGTCTCCAGAAAATTTCTTGCTGAGTATGGAGAGTGTTTGTTCTCAGGGAGTTCTAGGATCCGGCAGTTCGTGTCTCAAGTGGGAGCCGGTAGGGACCGAGGACGAGTCAAGGGCAGTTTCAGCCGTGACTGATGTGTTGAAGCTTCGGGGAGCTTCAACGGGCCTTTCAGTTGACTGATGAGAAGGCCGCTGTAGCAGGAGAGAGTTGAAAAAGATTACTAGACATACAAGTGTTCTAAGTGGATGACAGTTGAAATTCTTCAAGCCTCCAAGTGGGAGATTGTTGGGCTTTGTGGAGGCTTGTGAGCCGGCCCGACCCATTACTGAAACCCTAGGTTAACCATTTGGTTTTTCCTATAAATATGATCCTTGTATTTGTAATTCGGTAGTAGCACAAGTGAAATAAAATCCTCCTGTTACAGTCGTGGAGTAGGAAAACCGAACCACGTTAAATTCTTGTGAGTCCCGTTTGTGTTCCGTTTCTCTTTTCTCTAGATTATTTGTGTGTGTTATGTGTTTAATTCCCAACACCTCATACCTAGCTCAGAACATCTTTAATCTTTTAACATATTGGCAAGTTGGGAATAAGTTCACTTGGGGAATTTTAAAATTCATGTGACACTTTAATTTATTTATATTTCAATAAAATAAAAGAATGAATGCTTTACCTCTATTCTAACTGGCTGAAATAGCTTAGTGATAAAACATAGCTTTATTAAAGCTGATATCGAGGGTTAATGACATTATTTTATATTTAGTGAAAGTTTAACCTTGTTATAAAGTAAAGATTATATAATAAAATAAAATGACAAGAAGAGAGAATAGTAGTAACTAACTTCATTTTGATTTTGTGTTCATGTCTTTCTCAATACATAGAAGTGGCTATTTATAAGCCAATTACTTGGTTATTACTATTCTATAGTAAGTAGGTCCCGTTGTCACATCCCGAGCCTACATTTTTGGGCTGGACTGGCACTCGAAGATCATTGCTAACCTCGAGCAGACTCTTGGTCTAACTTACTTACTCAACGAAAGACTTAAACACAAGAGATAACTCATGAAAATAACTTAAAAGTAATAACTCAAGAACTAATACTATTTTGTTTATGAAGCTTCTAAAACAAAGAGGGATGTTGGGACAGGGCCCCCGATCATCCTAACAGATGAAAACTAGAAAGCAAGAGATAAAAGATGTCCTCCGAAATGTAAGGAGGCTCACCAACTGACTCTGAGCTGCTCACTGGATCAATGGTGCGTTAGATGCCTATCCTAGCTACCTGTGTCTACATCACAAGACAATACAGACCAACTAGCATCAACACATTGAATGTATGTGTATGCGAGTTGGAATGCTAAACACAACTTAAGCTTGAAAAGATTTGAAGGGAACACTTGCCTTGGCTCTCCTCAACTCAATGAATAACTTAACTCAATATAAAGCAATAAGACACATGCCAATATGACTTTTGTGATGTTAATTAAATTAAAACCAAAACAAGTAAGGTTAGAATTACAGAAATCGCAAATAAGCAAATAAATATAAGTCAAATAACTAAAGAAATAATTGACTTGAGCCCAAGTTTAGTTGTTGTCTTCAGCCCAAATTAAGCCCTCAAGAACTGTTACACATTGGGCCTTCGGCCTATTTTTGTTCTGTATATTCACTATATATGGTTGACGTATATCAGTGTATATTAGCCTTGTATCAGCACCTTCCACTTATACTTTTTTCCTCTCGAACACCTGTTTTTTTTTTTTTTAATTTCCAGCTTCAAGACATGTTTCGATGACTTGGTTGACTTAATGAAGGATAATATTGAGCCTCCAGGGCTCACCTCGAAGTTAAGTCCACCATGGACTCGGAAAGGGTTCATATAACAAATGAGATAAGACATTGCATTTGGAATAAAGAAATAAATGATACATAACTTAGTTGACATAAGAGTGATTTAATTATTTACTGATCATTGACAAAACTTAGACAAAAACTGAAAAGGTAAATCGCAATAGGTATTGTTGAAGGAAGCTTAACCACTGATGGAGCAAAGGCTGACGAGTTAGAGTTGAAGTCATATTAGGACTAGAAGCTATTAGAATAAAGTATTTGATTTGTAATACAATACTGCTCATGTAATTAGTAACTCAACATTATAATTATCAATACATCCTTGATTTCTCCGTACTGTAGTAATATTTTTACAGGTATTGTTGGTGAATTCAAAATGTGGGTTTTAATTTTGGAGTTTCGAAAAGGAAATCAAATTGAATCAAGAAAATAACCAGATGAATAACAATTTTAACTAAATTGGTGCAATTGGTTAACTTCGACCCAAAATTAAAATAAGATGAATTGTTCTCAATTAATTAATATGTCTCTTAAAAATCTTAACAAAATAAAATAATTAAACTAAATTATTTCAAAATATAAACTATTAATTTAGACAAAAAATAATAAAATAAAATATTTAAGTAAAAGTAAAATTCTTTTGGAATGATTTTGAGTATTCATAAAATATACTCTTTGCATACATAATTATATAAAAATGTATGCAAAATTTAATAGCAATTTCTTTTTTTTTTTTAAAAAAAAAGACAAAATACATATAAAATAACTTTAAAAATAATATTTTGAACTTTATAAGAACTAATTATTTGAGATCGTTTGAAATTTTAGAAGGTCAGTGATTAATTTTGGTTGTGGAGGATCAAAATTGAGTGTCAACAATTGTTCCTCGTTTGACTTGAATTGATGAAATAAATTCGAGGCTATATGAAAATTCAGGTCATTTGTAATTCAATACGCTTGATTTGATGTACGAGTATCAAAGAATTCAAAGCTATCTCAATATCAAATTATGAAGAAACAAAAATGCTTGAGAATAAGATTTAAGAGAAATATGGGCATTACTCAAATTTCACAGTTTTTTTATATTATCAGCCCGTGGCTCTCAACGAAAAAGAATTCTGCCATGACAAGAATGGTAGTAGTATATTCAGGGAAGTGCTTTTGGATATACAAATATATTACTTTATTCATTTCAATTTATATGACATAATTAAAATTTATATTTAGAGTCAAATTTCTTTATTTCGACTATTTATTTGGATATACAATCTTTAAAGTTTTTGATAAATAAAAGTACTATAAGCCATATGAATTAACAATTTAAAATATTCGAAGGGTATACAAATAACAATAGAGAATTTCTTATTTAATTTTCAAAATTCTAACTTTGTCATTTAAATGTGACAGGGAGTATACAATATTGTCCTGTTAAATTACTGTAATTCCATCTTTGATTTTCACTATTGATTTATTTCCCTCTCTGCTTCTCTATTCTTTCCCCATAGGACCAAGTAAAGCCCACCAACTAGCAATATTCCTCCACATACACTGCCAAAAACAAAAAACAAAAAACAAAAAATTGAGTATTTGAAGTTTAATTATAAAAGAATTCAACCATTAAGTTGAATATTAGCAAAATCGTTACGTATATCTAGTATAGATCATATTCATTCTAATAGCAAAAATGTCATGTATATGTAGGGGCGTGCAAAATTCGAGCCGATTGATAAATTGAATTGAAAAAAATATTATTGGATTATTGTTTCGGTATTGATTTTTACTATTGTGTTATTGAAGTAAATCGATAACCCAATAAGACGCTAATGATTTATTATTTTACCCTTCTTAATTATTAAATATTAGTAATAATTTAAAATATAATTAGACACTATAACTAAATCAAATTATTAGTACTCTACCAACTTTATACTAGGCCTCTTCACTAAGTTTTTATGATTTACTCAAAATCTAAAGATTAAAGTAAGGGGTTCACGATTGTAGCTATTTGATTTTAGTTTTAGTTTTAGTCTTGTTAGACTATTCTGTTTTAGTTTTAGTTTGTAATTGTAGGTTGTAGCATTTGTAAGTTTGTAACGGTCCGTAATTTTGATGAACATAAAAAAAATTATATTATGTTTTAGTGGTAACATGTAATTATAGCCGTCGTTCTATATTTTCTCTTATTGATACAATTTCTCATTATCTTTTTTGTTTCACTACATCAAAGCATTTAGAGAAGTGAGAAGACATATAATATTTTACGAACATTTTTTTATTGGATAAAATAAAAAATCGAATCAATAATGATCAATAACCTATAAATTGAAAACCGATAAAGAATATCTTGATTGATATATTTAAAAATTGAAAATCAATAAACCAAATTGATAATATATGAAATAAAATCGAACCCGACGATGCACATCCTATTTATATGAACTAATTTGATGATTGAAATGGGGGTGTTACCTTCCCACATAAAGTGTTTCCTTCCATAAAAATGCCGACACAATGGCAGTTATGATGAGTGATAGTGGAGTGAACATAGATACAAATACTGGCCCTTTTTTCTCTACAGTCCAAAGTTGTATCCAATATGTCAAGCCTGTAACAATATAACCCTGCAATGTTTTTGGTGAATAATTATATTACATAGTAAAAGTAAAAAACAATAATTTATGCCATAAACAACAAAAAAGGTGAATTCCGTAGATGTTCATCTAATTTTCAACCCACTTAGAGAAGATAAAAAAAAAAAAGATCCACGTGGAAAAAAATTATTTTACTTTATTGAGATGAAAAATAAAAATATTTTAATTTTTATTTTAAGTTAATATACGTTGAGAATATAATTAAATCATAAAAGTATTTTTCTCTAACAACTAAGTTTTTACATGAGATGGTTATACATTTCAACATGATATCAGAATAAGTAGAGTTACTGATATCAAATCTCACTCACATCCAAAATTAAAAAGAATTTTCACATGATTGATCTATGAAAAAAAATCAAGCTCACACAACAATTTATCAATAAAAAGTGTCAAAAAGACATAACGGGGGTTGAAGATCATGTTTTTGAAATAGCATAGGAGAAAACATACACAATAAGCTACTGAAAAAAGATTAATGTCCCATTTTAGCTTCCATGCTGATATATTCCTTTCCATCACCATGGCAAAAATTGAAGATTGTATCCAGCTAAACAAGCAATATAGAGTGGCAAGACGAAGTTTTGCTGGATATTGTTTCACAATACGAACCTAAAAAAATAAATAAAAAATAATCAAAGTTCCTTTTTAAATCTTGTGATCTTAAGTTTGTCAGATATTCTTTACTATATATAGAAAGAGACACTCTTTATGATAAATAAAACAATTAAATTGACTCGTGACACAGATAATAATAAAATATACCTGTAAAATGAGCCATAGAGACCATGTGAAGTTAGCTAAAACCATGACTAGTGAGCCTTTTAACCACTCTTCCTTCAAACTATAATTCAAATTTGAGCTATGAGTTCCCCTTGTGTTCCCTTTGAACCAATTCATGAAATTCAATTGAGGACCTTTAACTAAGGCAAATACCAAAGCTCCTGTAACACCAATTGAAGAACCCAACAATTTTGCCATTCCATGTGATTTCTTTATAGCAAGAGCCTCCACTCTGTATATATATTATTATTTTTTTAAAAAAAAATAGAAAATTAAGTACATATATGGTTCCTAAATATTTCTCTTTGTTCATTGTTACTTGTCACGTTCCGTTTCTAGGGAGTTAACATGTGCTTTTTCATATAGTATAGTTTTTAAATATCTAAATTTAAAATAGTGAATAAGTTAGCTTCGAAATTAATTTAAGTTAACGTACTCTCATAAAATGAAACGTGACAAGTAAAAGTGAACAGCCAGATTAGGTAACTGTAAAGTGTACCTTAAAATTACTGCCATAAAAAAAGTGATGGCTGGAATTAAGTTAGTGGAGGCTGCAGCAAATGTTGCTGTGGTGTAATGTATGGAAAAATAGTATAGATCCAAACTTAGAGTGCTGAAAAAAAAATGTAACAAAATTAATCAAGTGAGGCTAATGAATAACATACAATAAATTAAATAATTAATAGTGAACTTTACCTAAGTAATGACATCAAGAAGATCTTCAATATGATGTTGTAGGATAAAGGAACATCAGATTTTCTGTTTTAGTTAAAACAAGAAGTTGAAAATTGCATATATACAATATATAGTTGTTAAGCTTGTACATACACTAATAAAAAATCGCGAATTTATTATATTAACCTTTCAAAGAAGGCAGCGAGGGGGGCTAACGCGATGATAGCAAATGCTTGGCGATAAGTAACGAAAACATAAGGGTTCATCCCTTGAGATATTGCAGCTTTAGAAAACAAGGCCATGCCTGCAAAAATAGCTTGTGTGAGGAGCATGGCAATGTAGTGTTTTTGTTTTTCCATTGACATGGCACAACTAATTACTAAGTGCTTCATTTTCTCCTCAATTTGGTTTTCTTGTCATGTTAGTGCATCAAAGGACTCTTCAATTTATAGACAAATCAATAGACTTGGTACAATACTTATTTTTTCTAGTCTGTTTGATCAAACTTTCAAACTCTGAATAATGTTTTTTTTTTGGTCAAAAGTGTTTTTTCGAAAAAAAAAATACTTTTGAAAAGTAACAAGTAGTGCACTTTTGCAAATATTAGAATAGCAATTTTCACATGCTCGAGTTTTTAAAAAAGTAATTTTAGGGGAGATACTATTTTATAAAGCCTTTTCGATGACAATTTATGTTACATTACTCAAACAAACTTATTATTTGTTTTCTAAAAGCTTATTATTATTTTTTTAAACCTCCCCTACTATTTGATGGTAGATGTTTTCAACCACTTAAATACGTCTCACTTATAAAATAACTTTTTTTAAAAAAAATATTTTTTTACGATATATACATTTAGCTTCCCAAAACCCAGATTACTCAAGTGGGGTCAAGGTTCATTTTATCTTTCTTTTTGACTAACAAGTCCTATTCAAAAGGCCAATGTTTCATAGTCAATTGTGCATATATTAAATATTTATATTGTTAGACACCTAAGTTTGTATATATGCAGACAGAAAAACAGCTCTTGGGGTCATATTAATAAGATGCACGTTTATTATTTCTTTTTTTAAAAAAAGTGAATATGATATGTTATGTGAAATATGTGTTTTATAATTCGGAATTAAAAGATAATAGTTATTGATTTTGTTGTCCTAAAAAAATTTAACTTTAATAAGATATTTATAAAAGTTGCATGATTTTATTATCCTGAAAAAATAAAAGTAACATCGATGAGATATGTAATAATTTTAATAATTAAGTTACAATATAATATCTGTGTATTTTGTTGCAGCAAATTAAATCAGAAAGTATTGCTCCAAATTATTTCTTTGAATCAGTAGGAAATAAAGACGGTGTATTTCACAAAGCTAAATAATTTTTAATATTTTTGTTAAGAGAAGAAAGAAAATCTTTTTTTAAAAAAACTTTCCACCACTTTTAAGGGAAGAAAACACTCCCTTCGTAAAAGGGAGTGCAATTGTTAAAAATAAATGTTCCCTCCAATCTTTTGAGAAAGAAGATAATTAATTTTTCTTATCTTCTTATTTTCAGAGAAAATAAAAATAAATTGGAATTAAATCAATTAACATAAGTGATTCATGATGACCCGTGAAATTTGATCCAAAATATAAGAAAAATATTCTCATAAGTGGATCGGAGGCTATGGAGATCTAGTAAGCCGAATGGATGTGCACTAGTGAGATATTTAGGCAAGAATTACACTTCCAAATGGAGGGTGCTCCTTGGTATTATTATCTTAAAGATTATAATCATCTCCACTTTTGTAGTACTAATTAAGTGGAATAGAATCGTGGATATATAGTAAGAATTGATGGAAAATAGAGAGAAAGAGAGAAACTTGAAAAGTTGGAAATTTGCGAAGTCTTTTTATGTTTTAGATATAAAGATATTTATCCCTCGTCGATATTGAAAAGAAAAATAGGATAAAAACACTCATATTAATTGTTAAAAGGGTTGAAAAGAGAGACTCCCCTCGTGCCGTCGTCGTTGGCTTTGGCTTTGAAAAATAATCGAGAGATTATTTTTGGGTAAAATTTGTTTTAATTATTTATTTAATTAAATAAATTAAATGGTCATACCGGTTTCAATTAATTAGTTGTCCGACTCGACTCGGATACGCGCGACCCATTTTATTAAATTTTTCCCATTTTTATTTGAATTTTCTATCGTTTGGAAATGTTTGTTCTAAAAGGTTGCAACTTTCAGAAACAGTCAGGTCCGTTTGAAAGGTTGCAAACTTTTATTAATGGTTGTATGGATTCTCAAAAGGGTTGCAACTTTTCAGAATTTGTTCCTTTTGCCTATAAATACTATTCATTCCTCAGAATTTTTCCTTACGAATTTTTCTTATTTCTTCTTTTTCTTCTGCACAAAAATCTCTTCGTGTACTTTACTGTTGTTGAGTGGTTCGCTGGCACCAAAGTTTTTGGTATCTACTCGCTGATGATTGAGATCATTTTATCCTGGGAGGACATATTCCAAATCAAACCTCGGATACTAGAGGCGAATAATTTCCTTAAGGAGACACTGTGAATTTAGTGGACTTAATCTTTTTCCTGTTCAAATTTTTCTTTTTCAGATTCTGGTACGGTACAAATTTTAATTTTTCTTAATTAATTTATGTTCATCTTTCTTACTGATTCAGTAAACTTTGATTATTTCGTATTTCTGCAAAATTTTATCAAATTAAATAATTCTGATTTTTCAAACACAGGTTAATAACATATAATTCAGAAATCGTGTTTGGACATATAATTATTATAATTTTTTGAAATTTAAAAAACTTAAAATACGTGTTAAGGTTGGTTTAATTTATTTATTTTTTATAATTTAATCATTGACCAAAGTATAAAATTGGATCAGTCATCAAATATCATGTGAACTTTTAAAAAAAATAGAAAAAAATTAGTGTTGATCCTAAGTTGGAGGGAATAAGTAAGCGAAAAATGTATAAGAGGGATATCTTTAATAAAATAGATGGATGCAGATATCTTTATACATTTTGGGGAAAATGCATAAGTATCTCCTCAATTATATCCGAAATATTAAAGATATATTTATACTATACTAAGGTCTTATTACCTCTCTGAACTTATTTTATAAATAATTTTCTACCCTTTTTCGGCCTACGTGGCACTATTTTGTGGATCCAGTGCATGTTGACATTTTTTTTTCAAGTTAGTGTCACGTAGGTCGAAAAGAGGTAGAAAATTATTTATAAAATAAGTTTAGGGTGGTAATAGGACCTTAGTATAGTATAAGTGTGTCTCTGAAATTTCGAACATATGTTAAAAAGGTACTTGTGCATTTTCCCTACATTTTGCGACAGTTTAGGAGCATTCTTTATCCTTGTTCATTGTACATAATATATTTTAGATTTTAGTCTGTTCCATAAGCAACAATACAATTTAATATTTTAAAAATAATTCAATTATTGAATTTACATGTTAACTACTCTTAGTCATAACAAAAATTATAACATATCCAATATAATTTCATAATTATGTTCTGAAAAAAAATAAAATGTACAGATATTTTACCCACATTTTCGTGCATTACAGAGGCTGTAGTTTGATAGTCTTTCGACTTTAAAGTAAGGTTTCATTAAAAAAGTTGCACAACTACACAATTATATACTTCTTTATTTTTATTATTTTTAATAAGATGATTTTTAATTACTTAAATAATTATGAATTTTGAAAAATAAAAAGGGGTGAAGCCAGCATATTTATACATGATTAAAATTATATTTTTATGTATATACAGTAAATATCGAATTTCTTCAATTAATTTATGTATTTTCTTTTTCAAATTTTAAAATCTTTATTAAAATTCTTAGCAGGTGTTCTTTTTTCTTGCAACAACGTGCTCAAAAGTTTTACTAGTACAAGTGTACAACCATCTTATATTATTGGGGACATGATTTCCAATATAATGTTACATCACTAGTGTTTGAAGTTTTGAGAGTTTTCTATTCTTTTTTACTATTTTGGTTGATGGTATATGTGTTTGGTTTTTGCACCCACTTTTCGGTGTGCAATGTTCGAAGTGCTCCATTTTCATGCGTTTAATCGACTTGAAAGCATAAGCTTAATCCATCGTGCATAATACTGTTATAAGTCAAATTGAGCTAGGTCAAATTTGAATGACGTTTGGATATACTACAAGAATTATTAAGAAAAGATGAAGAAGAAGGAGAAACAATCTACGAGAATAAATTTTTAAGCATGTCTCAAATAAGTACAAGCGTATTCATAATTTTCGGATGATGGTGCATTATTATAAAAAAGTCAATCTAAAATATATATATATGATCGATTTGACATTTAGATTCTTATCACTAAAAATCATTAAAATTATAAAATTATATATATATATATACTTAGAGAAATGCACTCAATTATCACTGCGTTATACGATACAAGAGCTTTCAATCATTATCTCTCATATGTAAAGAACTATAAATCATATTAATGTTATTCTCTTTGTTCCTTTTATAAATCATTCCTTTTTATAAATAATTAGATGATATTACTTGTTATTTTATAAAATTAATTCTTCCAATTATATTCTTGATAGAATAGTAAATTAGTTCTGAAAATATATACTTTGACCAATTTTAAAAAACTAATAAGTAACTAATATTCATTTGAGTTCTTCATGCATTGATTAATTACTCTTTTCATTTTTTTCTATAAAATTTGATTTTAAAAAAAAATAATCAAAAATATAAGCAATCATCTAAATATATTTTAATTTTAAAATCTAATATATTTATCATTTTTTATAAAATAGACTCAATAATATATTAAATTAAAAAAAAAAAGTAAATGTAATCTAAAAAGGTAACACAAAAAGAAATCGAGGGAGTATTAAAAAAGAGGCTATTCACACATATCAAGATTTATACCTAGCAAATAGTTATAAATGTGAGTATTAAAGAAGAGGCCATTCACACACATCAAGATTTATACTTGGCAAATAATTATAAATGTGAAGAATTAATTATGTGAAAGTCAACAAAGCCTCTTTTATATTCATAATATTCATTGTTTCATAAAAAGAGAACACGCGTTTGTCTCATTCTATATTTCATCCTCTTTTATATTTATAATATTTATTGTTTTATAAAATTAATATATAAATTATTGTTATTATTCTTAATTTTATCCTTCTAAGTTATTAGCTTTGAAAATATATCTTTGATCAACTTAGAAAAGTTAAGTAATAATTCTTATTCATTGGTTAAATTAATTAATCAAAATTAATTATTTTATATTTATTTTTTAAAAATTTGAGTTCCAAAACAATTAAATAAGGATAGACGGGTAAAGTTACATCATTTCTTAATACAAATATAAAGTAAAAAAGTGAGATACTCCCTCCATCCGAAATTATTTGTCATGTTGTGCTTATCGAAAGTCAATTTAACTAATTTTCAAAGGTAAATTCGATCACATTAATTTGATATTTTAAACCAAAAAATTAGATATTTTAAAACTATATGAAAAGTACTATAAATTCAATTTTTTACATATTAATATGATGAAAAAGTACATCTTAAAATGTTAGTCAAAGTTTTTATAGTTTGAATCTAAAAATAGAAGTCATAACAAACAATACCGGACTGAGAGAGTATAAAATAAGACGAGTGGAGTATTGTTTTAGTTCTCAGGTTGTTCATTTAATTGTTTTTACGGAAAATGATCTAAATTACCCATGAAGTATTAGAAATTGTACAAAACTACCCTTCATCCACTTATTGGCTCTAAATACCCTTCTTAACCACTTATTGGCTCCAAAATACCTCTGTCATCCACCTTTTGGATTTAAAACTGACAACTTATTTAACGATTTTAAATTTAAATTATTTAAATATTTTTTAAAATACTTGGCGCTCCACTATTGGTTATAATTTTAATTTATTAATATCATTTATAAACCAACCCACTACTCACTCATTACTAATTAAATCTCACTCAATTAATAAATCTGCCCCATTATTAATGCAACTGCAGGAAAACTATTGAGGCGAAATGTCTGTAGAAGTACATTTATTATACATTCAAGTCCTCAATCAAACATATTATAATTTGACTCTAAAAATAGAAATCATGACAAACAATTGCGGATGGAGGGAGTACTTAATAAATAACTTTAAAAAAAATATATATCAAAGTTTAATATTTAAAACCAATCATAAATATTTATAAAATAATATTTAAAAAGTGCATGAATTAATTCGAGATATACTATTTCTTTACTTTTAATCGTAAATTTCGAATTCAAGCTTGAAAGAGAATCCTATTGAAAGTGTCTCCTAAATAAGCGGCTCAACCTTAATTTGATTTGGGCTTCAATTCAGACTCGGATAATTTTGAGTATCATTTTCAGGAATCTATAATTTCGTCGTGTTTTAATAGTGCTTAGGGTGATTTGATATTTGAATTGATTTATTAGTTGGGTTGGGTTTAATTAGTAATGAGTGGGTAGTGGATTCATTTATAAATGATATTAATAAATTAAATTATAACCAATAATTGAGCGCCAAGTATTTAAATAAATATTTAAACAATTTAAATTTAAAACCGTTAAATAAGTTGTCAATTTTGGACTCAAAGATAGATGACAGAGGTATTTTGGAGTCAATTGGTGGATGATAAGAATATTTTGAAGCCAAATAAATGAATAAATGATAATTTTATACCATTTCTAATATTTTAAAAGTATTCTAGGCCCTTTTTTCATTATTTTTAAATTGTAACCTATTTAGTGTCATAGAAGATTTGTATTAAAGTATTTATTTTTTGAGTTGTAAAAGGCTCTCAATAATGGGTAGAATCTTGAAAGGAGCCGTTGGAAAATTAATAACTCACATTTAGTGGATATTTGTGGTTAATTCTACAGAAATATGTTGTGTGAATTTTTACTCGTCTCAACAAAGAGCTTTCGGTTATAAATTTTCTTTTAGGCATAATATATATATTAGATATTTTCATAATGCATAAATAGATATTTTAACTATCCAACTTTAAATAAATAAATACTTAAGTCTTACATGACACAATACACGTAAGACATTACGTAAGGCAAAAAATGACATGTAAGATATGTGTGTCTATTTATGCACATCAAAATTGAAGGACATAAATATGATTTAAAGCCATATTTATGTATTTTATCTTTTTTTATCGATAACTTTATCTCAATAAAACTAATCATGACTACAGTATATTTCGAAAACCTATCATAAATTGACTCGTTTTACCCTGAGAGTCGATCCACCATAACCCGACCGGCAATTAAAATTGATAAGAAAAGATTTGGTCCCTAAAATCTTATCCACGTATATTATAGTAGTAGTACATCTATTAAGCACATGACATAAAGGGCAATGTGACAAGGACAACCATGAAATAAATTAAACCAAACTACTTATATTGAAAGGACAAATTTTAGGAAACATTGGCCAGCACTGCTATCTAATATATTCGATTGAAACAGCAGTGGAACATAGCTAGCATTATCTATCGACACTTTCTATGCTGAAATCATTTCACTTTTCTCGATTAACAAACATATGTTTATATAAATTTAGGATCAAATGAGAATTTTAAGATTTTTTTGAATATGAATGCACCCAAAAAAATGTATTAAGTGGGAATTGATTCAAATGCGAATGTACCAAACGCTCATGTGGATCAGTTAGAGTTCTTATAGTACAGGTGTCAAAATATAATAATATACTCCCACCGTTTAAAAAAGATTAGTCTGTTTCAATAATATTTTTCTTTTTCTTAAACTCCAAACTAGGTCATCCTTCTTGAAATGGAGGAAGCACAATTTTAGAAAATATATACAAAAAATATTTAATTTTACGAAAAGATAAACATAAATTCACCACTGTTTAGGATAAGAAACGAACTTTTTTGAAAATGCATTTTAATTTCCACGTGACTTAAGTTTCATTCATTTTACACAAATGAAGATCAATAGCTAGAGGTGTTTAATAAACAAAAAATTCTAGATTGGTCGTTGTTTGCTTCCACTAATTTGTGAGCATGACAAGTCACAACACAACCTTCTTGGTCCACTCTTGAGGGATGGTGTAGGGTGGAAATGTGTAGCGATCACATCAGTTTAAAGCTAGTTTCAGGTATTTTCAAGGGCTGGCAGGCACCCATTTTAAGAATATTTTAGCATGTGTATATTGTGATTTCTGCATAAAGGTGAGTGGTCGCTAATTAATTCGAAGATAAGTTATATTAAGATTATTTTAATATTATTTGATATTAAATATTTGATTTTTTATATTGAATAACGATATTCATTAATATATTGCATAATTTTTCTAAGAAGAAGTATGTTTACAAAAATATCGTTCATCTTATTTAGCAGGAAGAAATAAGTTTTATGGACCTTCTTGTTATTTTAATTATTTTATGTAATAACTAATCTTGATAAGATTATTCCATTCTTCAAGATAAGATACTAATTCTTAATCTTGGTGAATTAAATATCAAATAAAAGATATATTAAATTTTTTTTTCTTAAAACTATTTATATCTGTCCAGCATAACAAACGATCGTCAGAGTGATGTTAGGTAAAATGCTAAGTACTGTTTTATGAGGCATAGAGCAACGTAATGCATTACGTTGTGCCCCATTAATGAAAGTTGAAAACTGTTATACAAACTATGAGTGGAATAATGTTTGCAATTTCATTCTTTTGTATTTTCTATCTTCAATTTTGATAACTCTTTTCATTTCAAACGTATTGTCACCTTTTAATTGTTTCGAAAAAATTGGCTTTAGTTTGTATATATATTGTGCCTTTTAACTTACTCAAATGCAAAATAGGTAAGTTTTGATTTATTTCTTGTGCCTGATATAGAAAGTATATAGTGTGCAAAGACGCTATCCCACTAGGGAATAATGAACAATGTTAGATCAGATTTTCAAGACACACATCCACTAATTTGAGCTACTTGTATTATTGCTCCCCACCACCATTACTTGGTGCGGAGAAAAGTGAAGTTTTATGGTATATTTTTTTCGTTTTAAAATAAGTGATGTTTTAATTGTTTAAAAAAAAAAAAGATAAATGGTGGTGTAGATTTCAAGAAGAATTTGATATTATTGTAATTGAGGCTTGAATAATCATGATTGTATTCAAGTTATTTAATTGTGTATATCGACCTAGATACAATATTTATATATGATTGTACAAAGTATATAAATTACTTACTTATACTTTATTTATACGATATACATGTAATGTATAAGGGTGTATATATATATATATATATAAAAGTATATATACAAGTTTTATCATCATATTATAGAAAATGAGAATGAAAAAAATAAGAGTATTTTATAGTATCTGGAGGAAGAAAGTAAAATAAGTAACATTGAAACTGATTTCGTTTTTGAAATTCAATAGAAGCATATGTTGGCTAATTTTAATAATATCACTTATTTTGAAATACAGAGAGTATAAGACATGTTGAAATGTAGAAGCTTCCAAGTTTATCTTAGGTGCACTTAGTCCTAAATCATTTGTTTTTGCTTAAGGTAGGTATTAAGCTTTAATTACTAAGAATTCAAGTCATTAAATTCATCAATTTATTTTATCTGAATCTTACTCATTATTATATGTCAAACAACTTTATAAATATGAATAAATTAAAGTTGAATGATTATGATCTTAAAATTATTAAGATGTTTAGTTAAAGATTTTTGAAAAAAAAAAGTAGTTCACCATTAATCACTATCGTTATTGTAACACTCGGGAAATTTCTAGGCAAAGGCTCTAGTCATTCTTCATTTTTGTATATGATCGTATCGGATTACTCATAAATTATTCTTAGGTGTTAAGGCAAATCGTTTAGTATAGGAGTGGATTTGGATATGAATTAAGGTCACTAGAATTCCCTAACTCAAAGTTGAGTTGAAAGTTTAACACTAATTAAGTTTTGATATAAGATTCTACTAATTAGGTCAACTTCAAATGATTATATATCTCAGAACATAATTAATTAGGTGTCATAAAATAAAAGATCAACCAATTCATCTTATTTCGAATTTGGAGTAAAAAATTATGGTCTTTTTCTTTCCATGAACTTATACATTCATCCTTGCATTTCATTGGACTGAGGTACAAGTTCTCATATCTTTGAATCATCTCTTCATTTATTAGGATGGAATATACAGCTGATATACAAGTAGGAAATGGGCCAAAGCCCAAAACGAGCAGTAATAATGATCCAGTTAAGTCAAAGCCCAATGCAACAATTTTAGTTTAAGACAAGTGGAAGAATGTGCTTATCAGTCCACATATGACCCCTATAATTTGACCAGGTTTTAATTAGAGTGATTTGAATTATAAATTGATTTGGGCTAATTAATTCCTTCCGTATAATGAAGATACTACTTCAGTCTTTCCGGTGGATCCTTTCACTAAAGATAGAACGATTCAGGTTAACCTAAGTTCAAATTAATCAATTTTAAATCAACAGCCCTAATGGACTCATAAAAATGCCCAATCTTTGACTTTTGAGAAAATAACAAAATAGATGCACAATCCATCCAATTTGTTAATCAAATTAACGTATTAATTTTATTGATGAATTATTATTATTTTTATTATTAATTCTACTACTACGATCATGCCTTTAATGTGGCTTAGGGAGCTTTATCTTTCGTATCGAAAATGATTTGTCTGTTGATAAACGCATCATGCTTTTGTCATTTTTTTAAATCTTTGTAAAAATTGGCGTACACACTAAGGGCTAAGGGTGGAGTTTTTGTCAACCTTTTAGAGTTTTAGTCAAAAATAATTTGCTAATTAAACATGTTATTTAACAAACTTTTTTGGATTTTGTTTTCACATACTCTTGCTTCTTCTTTACAAGAAGAGGGGTATATATAAATGTATATACGTGTGCATCAAGTGTGATACATGAATGTCTCTTCTTGCCATGTATGCACTTTAGGACACAAGTATATTATGTGGTTAACTAGTATACAACACTTAACATATTGTGTATATAATTATTTTACAATACATAATATATTAATTTGGACATCAATTTTACAATACTCCCTCTGGAATGCTCATATAAAAGAGAAATAATAGTGAAAGAAAAACTCTAGTAATATATTCTTTGCTACCTCATTAAAAATTTTACCAGAAAAATTTAGTGAGGTAAAATCTTGGTTAAAAAAAAAGAGCGCAATGTGTATCTACTCCCTTGATGGAAATATCACTTAATATCTCGAAGATGGCACATTATGATCTTGTTTCGCAGCTTATTAAAGATTGAAGTTGATAATACCTTGATAAACATATCTGCTAAATTATCGTTGAAACTAATTTGTTAAATATCTGTTTTACCCTTCGTTTGAAGAGCGTGAGTGAATTTTTTTTTTAAAAAAAATATGTTTCGTTATGTCTCCTTTGATGTATACATGCTATGCATGCTAAATGTCATTGGAACTCTTTTTTCGAACGAAGACCACATATTTCCTAGATGTGTTAAGTTCTTGATCTCAACCAAACACTTTCTTGATAGGTTTACAACTAAATATACTTTCACGCGGTCATAAGTCTGTGTTGACATTTTCTATTGACATTACTTAACCTCAAATATATAAAATTACCTAAAGAACTTTTTCTTTTAATTTTCCATTCATGCCAGAAAATATATATTGGGATAAAATGTATGCTAACAAAGGTCATTTCTTATTCAAGTAGATTAAAATTCAAAATCTCTGATTTTAAGATAAACAAGAAAACTTAACACTCCATCATATTTCTTGTTGGTCCATAAAAAAAAAGACTTATATCACGTTATAGTGAAAGAATTGACATATGTCAAAAGTCATTTTTCACATGATTATAGAATCAAAAGCAAATTTAAGTACTAGTCAAAAAGAAACTCAACCTCAAAATTCTGAATTCAAAATTTAGCAAGTGCAGCAGCTAAAGCAATTAAGGAGTACTAGTTTGTTTTACTTGACAGTGTTTGATAATTTTATTTTATTTTTTTAAAAATAAATAAATAAATAAATAAAGATGCTTTCGTACATTTTAACAGAATTTGGTACCTCCAACACATTATATTGGTAGTACTAATTAAAGGTCCCCCACCCCCCTATAGTGTTTTATATTTACTGCAGTTTAATTGTTTGTCCTACACTTCAATGTAGCTGCTGCTATATAATCCACTCAATCTGACCCAATGATGTATGGGGTAAAATTATTTGGTGAAATCATAATTTACTTGACTTGTTTATTTTATTAACAGAGAACTATTCAAAATATTTTAAAATATATCGTGAATTATTAATTTTATTTTTAAATTATTATTAGTGTTAAAAATATTTCTTTAACTTAATTAGTTGAAGTTAAATACATCATCGATATTGCTATATGAGTGTGAAAATATTTTTAAATTTTCGTCAGGTTTAAAAGTGTTTTTAATATTTTATTTGATTTTTTTATTAAGAGTGTCGTGCTCCTATGAGAGTTTGAGACGACTTGTTATGTTATGTGGTATATCAGGAGTGTACTTAAGTTTAATTAGTCAAAAAGAAAAGTATTTTTAAAGCTATAGATAGTATAGTGATAAAGCTTATAATTTATGATAAGTTTAAAGATATTTTAAATACTTCTCTATTTTATTAATTTAGTCCATTATCATTCGGTTAATTCAATTCTACGTTTAATTTACCCCATAAAATTAAAGTCTACTGTTGCCAGAAACTGTTTTGATCGAAAAGAAAAATTAGTGAAAATATTTTTAGTGAACGAAATAGTTGCTTAATATGTGTTAATAGGAGATAACAAGTAGATCGTAAAATTAATCTAGATTATTTAGGTCTTTAAGGTACACTACGAATGAGTGGATTATAATATTATTTTTCCCTTTATTAAGAATAAATGTTTCGATTCATATAATATAGTTGGAATTTGGAGAATTAAAATATGTATTCAAAGGTATAATTTGTAAGGTTCTTAGAACAAATAATTTACATATTTAGAAATTAGCACATAAAAAGAGTTTTTCACTCTGTTTTTATTTACCTGCATCATTATGAGAAAATTCTGAATTATATGAAAATTTTTGCAACTAGTTCATTTGAATTTTCTTGCAAAAGTTTTAAATTCCTCAATATTAGAATATATTCTCCATGAATGTATATTTCCAATAAATTCCGCAACGCCATTTTCACGCGAAGGATGAACTTGTAATATTACCTTGGGAAAATGGCAAGTACATTATCTCTAACTAAATTCGCAGGTACATGAGTCAGTCTTGCTAAACTTAAATATTTCTTAATACTTTTTCATTTCATAGATCAATGATAGATACATTTATTTATTTTTTTTCTATTTTATCTTTGAGAGTTATTAAACTTGAAAGTATGCATTTGATCTACATAGAAATACAAAGTTATTATTTCATGTTCATATATTGATCAAATTAATAAATCAAAATAAATTATTAATTCATGTTCACTTATTAAAAATTTAACTTTCAGAAAACACTAAATAAGAATACAATTATAAACTTACCTAAATTCTAAGGGACTTGAAACATAAATTAATGACAACTAAATAAAAAAAAAAAAATAAGTCACAAGAATTAACATTGCAAAAGTCATCGCGATAAATTACAATCAACACTTTTCTCGTTTAAATCTCAAAAATCAAAATAAAGCGAATAGACGAAGCAGCAAATATAATATAATATTTTTAGTCTCAGTGTTTGACTTAAAAATAAACTTTTTATATTCTCTTTTGTTGATGGAGACAAGAGGTCTTGTATTTATCCAAATGAATTGAAATTCAAAGAAAACATGACTGATCTCCATAATGATAAGGTATAGTCAAATTGAATGACAGAGTTCACAAAAAAAATAAAAAAAATAAAAAAATTATAACAATTCATTAAATTAGTAAATATTCTCAAAGAGTAGTTTGCCATATCCATTAATAGTAAGTAAGAAAAAAAGGAAAATATTGTCAACCTATACAATATGTTTTAAATTTAGGAGGGGTCTGCAAAATTCTCTTTAGTTTATTTGTCATAGTAAGTATCTAAATTTAGTATTCATTTGTATGTAAGACGTCATAAAAGTATACAATATATATACACTAGAGAGTCCTTTTTCTTTTCTTTTTTTAATGTAAAAGTATTATGTATATTTCTAGTTTTAATGAGGTCACCTTTTAATACTTCATTAATTCTGTTTCTATTACAAGTAGCAAAGCTAAAATCTTGCACTGTACTGCTGACTGGCAGTTGTTGTTCTCAATATAGATTATATTGTGCAATATACATTTATCAAAATTCAAAATCATTACTCTTTCGTCCGGAATAACAAACTTTTAGCCTATATTAAATATTGTAGCTATAGTTTAAGTAAGTGATAATTCGCGATCACTATTTTTTTAACTTTATTTTTCGTTTGATTTTTATAAAACTTAGAACATGGATAATTTGGTTCATAATTGTATAAATTCAAAATTTTGTACATGTCTATTTGTATACGATTTGTGAAAAAAAAAATCATAATAATCTTGTAGCTATAAGTGGTAATTAGCGATCACTATTTCTCTAATTTTATTTTTCGTTTGATTTGTATAAAACTTAGAACTTGGATAATTTGGTTCACAATTGTATAAATTCAAAATTCTGTACATGTCTATTTGTATACGATTTGTGAAAAAAATCATAATAAATTATATTGTTTGTATATTGACAAACGTAATATTTAAACGGGGTACTAAAGAATTTCTAAATTTATAAATACAAAATATGTATATTCTCAAACGAAATATATTTAAAGGCAAAAATATATAAATAATTGCCTCCATAACAAATATAATTGTAGGTATGGAGTGCTAGTTATAAAGTTTTACCATGACTATTATATTTGCTATTTCCTAATTTTCTCATAAAAATGAGATAGCTTTTTAGATTAGGCCCCCTTTTTTTTTTTATCGACAACAGAATTTATAGATAACTATTCTAGCTTCTGTTTCGATTGTTTATTCTATTTCTCTTTTTTATCGATTTTGATTTTTATATAATTGTTTGATTTTAACCATTTATATGACATTTTTAAAATGGGAGATCAGTATTTTTTAAGGTAAAATAATGTTAAAAGCGATTTTTTAGTGTTTGGATTAAAGTTAAAATTATTTATGAGCACTTAAGTTTAAGCCAAAATGATAATTTTTTCGTCTATTTTTACTTTTTCACGATATTATTTTGAGATATTCAATTATATTTGTCCAGTTTATAAAATCAATAAATAAATTATTATTTTGTGTCTACTTTATCATTGCTATTAAATACTATTTATTTTTCAATATTTAGATGATATATATTTAATTTGATAAAATTACTCATATCTTTTAATGCTTGTTTTAAGTCAATAATTCAACTATTATTGGACTTAAAAAGTAAAATTATGTGAAAATTCAATCTAAATCATCCTGAAAAGACATCTTAATACATTTGATATACTACAGTTAAAAGCACAAGGTCTAAGTGTCATTTTTACTTTTTCATTATTTTTAAAGAAAAAACTCTATATCAAATTAGAAAAGGAGAAAACAAATTAAAACCTATGGGTAAAATGTTTTTGAAATAAAATGTGAACAAATGTATACTTTGCAATTTTTAATTAATTGATTTAGAATAGATCAGATTCCTTTGGAGGGTGGTGGGGGCATGTGGGCCCAGGAGACTGATTACAGTACTATTAGGACTTTCTGACAAGAAAAAATATACTTTCTTCACCGCAAAATTTACTAATTAATTTTTTTTTCAAAATTTATATTTATATCTAAAATAGATATTAGACATTTATATAATTATATATAAATAATTTCATTAAGAATAAACTGAAAATATTAAAATAGTATCTTGTTATAGATAAAAATATGATTTTTTAAAAAATAAACTAAAAGAAATGTGTTGTCATATTAATTTTTTTATTTTTTATGCGTTGAAAATTCCTATAAAGTCCAACTAAATATAATTTACGTTGAAAAATTTCATATTAAAAATAAAATACTCTTACATAAAATAATTTTATTTCAAAAAAAAAATCAAACATGAAATTTTTAGTTATAAATGAATGAGTATTCACACTAATCCATGTTGGTGTGTGTTACATTGAAATTATGAAACAGAGTAACTCCTTAATAATTTTTTTTTAAATAAAAAAGGAAGAAGAAAAATAGAGAGAGGGAGAGAAAATGTAATCTCTCTATTCAATAATAGCACAATTAATTTAATAATTTTTTTGAGAAACTGCAAATAATAAAGTAAAATATCACTCTTTAAATATAATAAATATAATGTATTTAAAAATTTTAATAGAAAAATAATAATAATTAATGATAAGAGTTAATTAGAAATTAAGTGTAAAAATATTGATGGATTTTATAAAGTGGACAAATATTTTTAATATAATAGATAAATATTACTCCCTCCGTCCCATTTTATATGTTATCTAATTCGATAAATAGTTGGTCCGTAACATGTGCATAAATCAATGTAATACAAATTACCATATTGTTTCTTTTTTACTCTTGTGAGTTATAAGCCTTGAAAATATTGTTTGACCAATTTAGAAAAGTTAAGTAAATAATTCATCTTCATTAGTTAAATTAATTAGTCAAAATAGATTAATTGATATACATTAATTGAAAATTTGAATAACAAAAAAATTAAATAAAGGTAGAAGAGTAAAATGACATCGTTTTATACAAATACAAACTAAAAGAAAATGATATATAAAATAAGATGGATGAAGTATTAATTAGAGAGAGAGAGTTGTATTTTACATAACTGCTTGTTTAGATCATATTATAATACTTTAGAAATTTCATTCATTTTGTCCAGAAAGGAAGTTTAACAGAATATATTATTGAAATATAGGCAGATCCAGATTATTAATTACGGATACAAAAAGATATTTTTTGTCTTACAATTATAAAAAAAATAATTAAATATTTAATTACAATTGAATAATTAAAATAAAGTATTAGTAAAATTGGATTTAAATTTTTATTAATAATACTTAAATAGAAAGAACATAATTAATTGTATATAATCCTTCAAATTTATTTGATCATACTAAATTTTAAATTTATAAATTGTAAATTCAAAACGGAGAAATAAAAGTTTGTAAACAAGATAAGAGTTAAGTGGCGTAAATATGATAGCAACAATAGGTGTGGGTCCTTTCTCATGTGCACCTCTTCTTTTAACACTACAACTACTACTATACCTTCTATACTTTATACTACTATTTAATTTAATAATACTTTCTACAATTTATTTATTTGTTTTGTCTATTCATATATTACTATATATCCCATTTTTATGGACCCACACCAACTCCCACACAATGGATTTGGGCAAAGAAAATGATTATTATCGTTGAAAAAGTCAGAAATTACGTTAAAAATAATTCAAAACATATACAATCAGTTATGTTTATTGGTCGTAATTTTATCTCCCTTGTTATGGTTTGTATGATCAATTTTGGGTTTTATTTTTTAAATAAATTCTATCTTGCACATAATGCATGAATTTTTTTGAGGTCTTATCTAAAAATATTTTTTTTAATAAGAGCATATTTGTATTATTGTACAACATGTTCAATAGAAGAAAATATATAGAAGACAAGCTCTGCTGCTACCAATTATTTGTTGAATTTACTAGGTTATTGGACATCACATCAACTCATAGTTCAAGGAATTTATGTTGAATGGACTTTGCATAAGATGTTATTAGAAGTAAAGATGTGTTATATTAAATATTACAATGTATATGGTTTTGGAAAAAGAAATGTACAATTTGAAATTGGTATAATTTTATTTGTCCCAATATTATATATGTCATGATGTTTCATGCAATAACTAAGGTAGCATTTTATAACGAGATTTCAATTGATTATCAAGTTATGTTAAAAGAGTTCAATATGCAATATATACACATAGATATCATATCTGACCTTACATTTTGCACTACATTTTCTTAAACTTTCGCTCCCTTGATTCCGCCTCATCTCACATGCATAAATAAATATTTAAATTAAATCATGCTTATATTTTTTTTCCAAGAAAATACATTATTTTCTGATAACTAAACATCAAAAATTATATAATAAGATGAGATGAGATGAAATTTCTTTCATTTTTTAAAGGAACTAAATTATTGAAACAAGATTAAAGTAGGAGTATATATTTATATATAAATATATATGAACTCTTTTTTTTTTTTTGGTTTTAACCCTACACATCATGTGGGAAGAGGAACAAAAGGCATCTCCATGAAGTATATGTAGACTACTTATCAATAATTATTATCTTCTTTTTTTTTTACACCATCCAATGTCATTATTATTCTCCCTCTCTCTCTCTTTTTTTCTTTTTTTCTTTTGATGAATAACCATATACTAACATTTTTGTGGAAGTCAACACTTGAATGAAAATAATGCACATTTCACTTATAATGATTTGAAGTTTTTCCAACTCTTCTTTTGTAGTATAATTTATTTATGTCCCCACTACATAGGTAGCTCTAGTGTTGTGCTACATTATTATTGCTTGAGGGTCCCCCTTTTTCTTTTTCCTCATATTTCAATTTCCATCCCCATATGTTATTATTTATTATCTATAATATAGCTAGACAACAATGGGGTTAAAAATAATACTATTGGTCCAAACTTATAAGTGATTATCATTATTTGTCACTATCCAATACTTTCTAAAATATAATAAAATATTCCAATGAACATATAAGCAAAGAAAGTTCATACTCCTTTCAATAAAAAAATATATTATTCAATCATCAAGGAAAAAATAATTTTTGTGTAATTTGTTGCTTAAAAGTAAGTAATTTTTGAATTTTTTCTTTTCCTACCAAACACACCCTTAGCTCTTGATAACTTTTACTCACTAATTGTACAAGAGAAAACAAAGATTAATATAAAAGTAATGATCAGAGATGTGATAGTTGTAGAAAAAATACAAAAAAAGAACAAGTCCCAATTTATTTATTTATTATTCTTGAAAATTAAATACTACAGTATATATATATATCATGTGCAACAAGGACCCATTTGTTGTTATGTTTTTTCATCCTTTCTTCTTTTGTTTTTCTGAGGGAATCAAAGTACAAAAATATACTAGTAGCTGTTTTTGCAACTTGGGGTGAATTGTTGCCTCACAAATTGATGTACTTGAATTTTTCTAATATGTGCTTTGTTTTGATGGAAAAAGAAAAGAATTTAATTATCATCAATACATTCTACAATACTATCAAAAACATACTTTCAATGTATTTAATTTCTTTTACTTTCATTTTAAAAATTATAATACTTTTTGTCTTTTTTGGCGACTTTTATTAAAGATTATAAAATTAAAAAATACTTAAATATATCATATATATCTTTAATTTAAAGTCAGATAAATAAATTATAATGGAATGAAATGTAATTCTACTTAACCATTTCTCACATTTACACCCATGAACAAAAAGGAAATAAAAGAAAAAAAAAGAGTTTTTTTTTATAAAAAAATTACAAACTTTGTCCGTTCATTTATTCCTTCAAAAATCTTCCTTTATGTCCATTTCTTTTTTCTCTTCTCTTCCCCTTCCCCCTCAATAAACTTTATTTTTGATAATTAATAAATAAACAATGAAAGTTCAAATAAACTTATACCACCAAAAACTACACTACTATACCCCTTACCCAAAAAAAAAAAAGATAAAAAAATGAAATAAAGTTGAAATGATTTGTAAAATTCTCTTCACATTTTTTTCCTCCGAGTGACCGTCTTCTCATACCAACCGGAATTTTCTGAGATCTGATCCAATCTGACATTTTCTCTGCAAGAATCTGTTGACCCACTTGCTATTCCCAATGTTCCACTCACTTCCCCACTAATTTCTGCGTCTTTTTGCCCCCACACTTCTGATTTTTTTTTTTATGATGAGAGATCTGTGCTAATTTTACCTCAAACTGTTGTTGTTGCGGTGCTGGTAGTGGTGTTTGGGGCCGCCATTGACGATTGTTGCTTGTTTGCTACTATCTCATAAGCATTGTTTTCGTCCTCGTCATCTTCATCCTCCTCATCATCGTGATCATCTTCATCCATGTTGTCGCTCTCGTTTTCGTGGTCGATTCGGGTGGTGCTTTCATGGTGTTGTGGAAGTGGCCATTGTTGTTCTGGACGAGCCATGATGGGAGCCATTTGGTTGTTATCGGGGTTTAAAGCGAATGAAGGATTGAACGAAGATGTTGAAGAAGCTGTTTCGGGGTTTTTGGCTTTCTCCTTGTACAGTGCATCGAGCTGGTGGAAATATGGGCAAGTTTTGGAATCTTCGGGTCGTTTTTTGTTGCTCTCCTTCACCTTCTTGAAGTATTTGTTGATGTTTTCCCATTTTTCTTTGCATCTCTTTGCATTCCGATTGTATCCAATTTTCTTCATTCCAGATGATATCTCTTCCCAAAGTGGACCTTTAGGTCCGTTCTCTTGGTATTTGACATCTAAATTTGTACGAAGTTTAATCAATGCTTCAACTTCTGCTTTTGGCCACCTTGAAGAGCTTGCTGGACTGTAACTATCACCTCCGTTATCGCTTTTTGGTACTAACTCCATGTTCTTGGATGGCACTGGTGGTGTCAGTGGTAGCGACAATGATGGTAGTAATACTGGTACTGGAGCTGGTATTGTTACTGGTAACGATACTGGGACCGGTGCTGGTGCTGGTGCTGGTTGAGGTGGTGGTGCTGTAACTGTCGTCGGTTGTATTTGTGTTGGTACAGGCGCGGATAGTGGGTTTTCAGGCAATTGTATTTGTACTTGTGCTGATGGAGGGCCAACGTTGATACTATTTGGAATTTGGATGTTTTGCTGTTCAGTTATCTTTTGTAAAAAAGAAATAACAGCTGCATCCTTGGCTGCCGCCATTGCTCTTTCTTGAACTAAAAGATCATGCTCCCTATTCATCCTTGCCATTTCCTGTACTTTCCATGCTTCTTCTCGAACCATCCGATCATGTTCCCGCTTCTCAAGCTTCTCCAAGAACCTCCTGTGCGATTCCTCCTGCTTATTAATCACATCCTTGGTGAACTTCTCAAAATAATCCTTCCATTTCCTCTTCTTCTTATGCCTTCTTTGTATATCCTCATCCGAGGAAGTAGACGAAGAAGTTGAATACGACATTGCTGAAGCGTTCACTTGTTGAGGAATATTATTAATCGGATTGACAGCTGGCTGCGGTGATGGTTGTTGTGATGGCGGTGGTGGTAGTGGCACGGGTGAACTTGACGGAGCATTTTGATGAGAAGGAGCGAAAAGGCTATTCGGTGGCGGTGGTGCTGATGAAATAGTAACATGATGATGAGGAATAGTACCTTGTGAAGCCGTGACTTGTACATTGGATGATGCCATTGGCATAGCCATATTTATTGGAGTAGCTTCCAATGGAGGGGGTGGAGGACGCGTATTAGACGACGGTTGCATTAAAGAATGATGAGATGTAATGTTCTCCAAGGCTTCCAATTGCTCGAAAAACCTATAATTCTTTCCATCCGCTTTCGATGCTCGGCCATCCTTGGTTCTCTTGTGATATTTGTATACATTTTCGAACTTCTCCTTGCATTTCTTCGAACTTCTGTGAAACCCAAGGTCTGCCATTTTCCTGCTCATCATAACAACAGTTGGCATAAGTATTAGAAAAAATGGTAGTAAATAAACAAGTACAATAATTTAAATCCTTGGTAATTGAATTCAATAATAAAATACTATTCACCACATAAAATAAAAAATGAGATTAAGATATTAATAATCAAGATTAAGGTAATTATGAACTTAATTAATTAAACAAGCAGGAGACAATTGAAACACTATATAGAAACCACATTTTTCTCAATCATAAATCTTGTTTTTTTTACTTGCTTAATTATTAGATTTGATGATTACCAAACTTATTTATTTGCTAATTTTAAAAAAAGGTAGTTCATAAAATTGGAACTCTAATACAAAAAAGATGAGTAAATTAGTTTCCAAAATTTGTTGCTGGAATTGGCAGAGAAAGAAAAAACGCCAAAAAAGCAAAACTGAATTTGGCTCAAAACCCGGAAGGAGGGAATCTGAATTTCCTCAACAATTGTATTTTTGTTGTATTGTTTGTAGTGAAATGAACTGAAAAACAATAACCCTTTTAATCAAAAAAGCAATAAATCAATGGAATTCTGATCCATAGATCTATCTTTTCATTTCCCAAAAAAAATAAAATCATTTCTATTAATTATTTTTTTTCCCAAAAGTAGAAATTAAAAAATAAATAAATAAAAGATTCCATTTCTATCAATTTTTATTTATGCATGATGAAACTGGTGCAGCTTAATAATGATTGAGAAGGTCAGGTGAAGAAATTGGAATAATGAAATTGAATTTTAATTACCTTGAAACTTCTTCCCATAAAGGTCCTTTAAGACTTGAGTCTCTAAAAATAACATCCATTTCAGACCTTATTTTCAGCAAAGCAATTGTTTCTTGTCTTGGCCATCTATTTCCACCTGAATTTCTTTCTCCATCTTCCGTCATGAATCCACCGCCACCGCCGCCACTTCCACCGCCTAATCCAATCTCACTACTCCCTCCGCTTCCAGCTCCTCCACCGCTTTCCGGATTATCACCGCCACCTTCACTACTTACTAAGCCGGAAACACCCAGCATCGCTTCAATTGCAAAAAAAAAAACCTCCTTCTTCTTCCACCTCCTCTGTAAACCAAGCAAGTTAGCAATTACACCAATGAATTATACAACAGAAGAAAAAAAAAAGAGGGTGAATTCTAAGGGGTTTTTATGAAGATGGGGGTGTGGTGAATTTATTAATTTATTTCGGTGGGATCTGCCTGTCAATCTCACACCTCTTAAAATACATAACAATTTAAACAAACAAAATTAAAAAAAAAGAGTAGACCCAGAAATATATATAATAATAATAATTTTTTTTTAAAAAAAAAAATTAACACCCCTTTGCTTCTTTTAGCTGTGGAATCTTCAGATTTTTCTCTTCTAGTATTATTGACAAGAAATGAGTTTTTTTTCTCTTTCAATAAAAACCAGAAGGATCACTTATGGTAACAACAATATAAAAAAATTGGTTTACACTGTATATATAGTGTATAATTAATAAAAAAAAAATAAGTGTATTTTTGTATTTTTAGAAAAAGTAAATGGAATATATTAGAGTAGAAAGAAGTAGAAAATACAGATGCAGATAGCGACGATGAAGATAATAAGTTGTTTTTTGTCTGTCCAGCTAAATATAGTTAAAAGCCGGCCCATGTAGGTCACCCTTTGCTTTTTGGGCATTTTGGATTTCACTATCTAATTTATTTTTTTCAAAAAAATAAATTATATACATCGTAAATATTTTTAAAAAAATTACATTATCTTAAATTATCTAAATTATAAATAAAAGTAAGTAAATTCTCTTGAAACAAGAGATTTGTAATCTTAATAATTTATGTTGATATAATACTCTATAATATATAAAGACAATTTGATGATGTAATGCATATAATTTAAATGTGGTAGTGTTTAATAAAATTTAAATTTATATCAAAAAGTTTTACATAATAAATTATTCTATATTATGATAGCTTTAATAAAATTTAAATTCGAAATATTTGTTCTACCAGTATAATACTATTACGAGTTATAAAGTCAAAATAATTTTTTGACGTATGTTTGAATTGATAGTAAAAGAAAAAAAAAATTACTGACCAAAATAATTTCTGTGAAACGGGGAGGGTGAAAATTAAAAAAAGAATTAAAAAAAATTAAATACGTTGAGTGTGGTGGGGTTTTGGAGAGCGTTATAACTGAAATGACTAAAGTACCCCTGACTCGAATTTCATGAACCTTTTTAAATAATTGATGCTAATCTGGACTATAATTTTATATTAGCTTTCACCTGATGATTGATCTGGGATTAGTCTGATGTAATCCCGGGATTATTCAATCTGGGTACTTTTCATTTTCCCAAAATACCCTTCTACATTGTTACTATTATCGTTTTAATTTATTTATCTAATTTTAATTTAATATAATGTCTAAGAAAATAAAGAAAATTTTCGAATTTGATAATCTTAAACTAAATATAAGAGAAATTTTAATTTTGTTAATAAAATTAAATTTAAAAAATTATCAAAAAAAGAGTTTGAGATTAAACTTATAAAGAAACTATTCAAAATATAAAAATAGGAGTAAAAATTTAGATGAATAAATTAAAATTAAAGAGAGTTGTAAAAGTTATTGTCAATGGTAATTGAATGTGTGCTTAGTTTAGTTCACTTTTTCTTACTACAATTATTTTAATTAATTTTTCGAACTTTTAATTAAATTAATTGGGTGAAACTATGGTGCTAGTGTAGACACGTTGGTTTAGGGGACCCTAGCTAGATTATTATTTTTGGTTTTGAAGTTTGACAAAATTGTTTAAATGTAATGTTCAAAAAAATTGCCACTAGTGGAACAATGGAGTTTATTTTTATTTATATATATATATATATTTTTAAAAATGTGGGATCCATATTGTTGAATTAAAAAAAGTTAGATGTAGGTCATATTATTAGGCAAACCCATTTATTGAATTGTAGTAAATAGTGTCCAATTCCGTTAGGTCGCAACCTACCGTAATAAATGGTCTAAAATTTCAACGACCAAGTTCTTACCATTTCCCCTATAAATAAGTTTTTACTATAAAATTAAAAAAATATCAATTTATTATTCAATCATTATAAATTAGTAGTAAAAAAATAAAATGTATCTTTCAAATAAATAATATTTTTACAAACTTAATTATAAAAATTTCAATAACGATTTTAATAAAAAAAAAATTTATACCTCTTACTTGAATATAATAAAATTAGATGAGATTAGAAAATACAAAGATCATATAGATAAATCAACTAAAAAGAAATTAAATACATAAAATTTATAAAAAGAGGGAAGAAGCAAAGATTTTACTTGAAGGTTGAAGTTCAAGTGAAGTAGCAACTTTGTTTGAAAGAAAATATAATTATAGAAACAAAATTTTATTTAAAAAAAAAAGATTTGTTGATGTCTCTAAACTGACTCTAATACACACATATATATATCTATAGGTTAAAAGATTTTGTAAATTCAAGTAAAAGAATATAAGAATTTATAAAATGGTAAGTCAATAATTAAAGTATTAGGTAACTGACCATATTTAAGCCAAATAAACATTTTAATGATTTACTATCTTAATTAAAGTATTTGGTATGTCATTAAGTAACTGACCATATTTAAGCCAAAGATGAATACTAGTTTCCATATTATTTTTTTTGGGCTGGTTGTCTTTAATTTTATTTACTAAAAAATAAATATTTTAATTACTTACTATCATTCTATTAAGCAAAAATCCATGACAATCTTATTATGTGAGTTGGGAGTTAAAAACTAGAGTTTGACCATAAAATTTTAAATATTTTTGACAAATTATTTTTGGATGAAGTTTAATTACATATTTGATTATAGTTTTTATGAGAAATATTTGATTTTTTTAAAAATAATTATTTATATTCATATTTTAAAAATTATTAAAAGACTTATGTATTATCATTATATAATAAAATGTTTCGAGAAAAGTTATTTGAATTTTTTATAAAATATATATATATGATGGAATAAATTTTGCACAACAAACTAGGAATGAAATTTAGTCTAAAAGTATAAATGATGAGTGTTTTTTTTTTAAAAATATAAAAGTTTGGGGTAATTTTTAAATATTTTAGAAAAATTCAAATACTATAATTTAGCCAAGATTCTAATTTTTTTTCTAAAACTTGGGGACTTGAAATATTTGTCAAATATATTTGTGAAGTAATGACAAATCATATGGCTAACAACTAGTTTCCAATTTTTTTCTAAATATATTTGTGGTTAAACGGACCCTAAGTTATTTGACATAATTATTTCAGATAAATATTAACTGTAGATTGTTTGAAAATTATCGTGATATATATATATATATATATATATATATATATATATATATATATTTTTTGCATTTTCAAGTAATTAAAGTTTATGAAAAAATAAATCTAATTTATGATTGAAAAATAATTATTCCAATATATAATTCGTATAAGTGCTTGTCACGTATAAACTCTCTGTCTTGATACCTAAATGTGAAAAATACTTTGTTTGAATGATCAATTTTTAAATAGCTTGTTAAGACCTAATTAAATAAATTACTTTTAATTTAAACAACACATAAAACTTTTGGAATTTCTTGAAATGCAACATAACACGTGAAATTGTGCTGGCATTTTTTTATTTTTTATTTTTAGCTAAAGATATTGTTGTCCAAATTTATTTTCGAGTTAAAGGATGGCAAAACATTGTATATTTGATTATTCTCCGTCTCTTTCACTTTCTTATTTATTTTTATCATTTTATACTGCTATATAGTTTTTACTCGATTTAACTAGTTGTTGATATTGCTTCTTTTTTTTCAAAAAGAAAATCTTATTAATTCTATTTCTTTATTGTTTAATTATTATGTCTAATCCAAAATTTCTTGGAGAAGGCCAAAACATATATTAAGAGATAGTTTGGATAAGATTTTAAAATTAGATTTATTTGAAGTTGATATTTTATATAGATATGCAATATCGACTCGACTCGATTCTCAACCTGATGTAAGAACGCACCCTTGACCATGCAATCGAATCGAAAATTGAACCCAAATTTTGACCACAAATTATGATCCAACTCTCAATCCCGGGACATGACTTTCGATCGTAAACCTGGACTCGAACTAAACACCATTGACCCAATACTCGAATCCTGAGTCATGGCCCAACTCCCGATCCAAACACAATACTTGACTCTCAACCCTCGATCTTGACCCGAACTTGAGACCCTGAATCCCTGACTCCTGCCCCCCAGCTTGAGACTCGGGTCCGGATTTGAGATCGAGTCTGTAATCTCACTTTAGGATTAGGGTTGGGGTCAGGTTCCGGCTCGTTGTTGGGCCTTGCATCGTGGAAGAGGTCGGTTGTCGGGTCCTTAGTTTAGGGTTTGTCTAGGATCAGAGTCAGGGGTGCATCTTAGATTAATGTTGTTGGGATTAGGTGGGGTCTCGAGTTATGGTATGGGTCTCAATCCAAGCTAAGGAATGGGGGATTCTATTCTGGTGTCATATTATTTAGTCGATTATACCCAAAATGCTCTTGAGATCATATTTTGTTTCTTTTTTTTACCATACATCAAAAAATACGAAAGAAATTAATAAATTTTGTGGAAAATATTTTCATCTCATACAAGACTCACAAATGTTCGTTTTGATTATTCCATGAAAATGTTGTTCTCTTAATTAATTCATTTCACAATCTTCCTTTTACCCCAATTCCCTTTCAAAAAATTTATTTTACCATTTTTGTTTTGACTCTCATTTTGTGGTTCCTTTTTACTAGTTCAAAAACTCATAATGGTTTAATGATTTTAGACCTCATGAGCCTCACGAATTTGTCCATTTGAAAATATCGCAATATGAATGAAATTCCATATTTCTTATATTCTTTAATTTGTGGGGACCTTACTTGTTAATATTAAAAAGTGGGATATCTTTGATCTAGACTCATGTTTGTAGTAAGTGACAAAAATAAATATTGCATAAAAATTTAGCCAATTTCACTTATTAAATTAAAAGATTTTACAAGCTCAACACAATAAAAAGTAGCTTATCAAAAAATCAATAAAATAGCAACATACCAAGCAGAATAATACCTAAAAATTAACATTAAGTTTGTACATAAGTATCCAACTATTTTATCCGACTATTTACTTAAATTTAGGCAGTATTTTTTTAAAACTCAAAAATAAACAATATTATTATTATTATTATTATTATTAACACGGTTTGCCTGAAATATATATATATATATATATATATATATATATATATATATATATATATATATATATATATATATATATATATATATATATATATATATATTATATATATAAAATTTCTAGAAAAAATAAAACAAGAATAATACGTACAGGACATCCGTGTATTTTTATCTTCTATAAAACATTATCTTGTTTTCTAGTTACTTATTTCATATTATTATATACATATTTGATCTTTTTTAATAAAATTACTTGTAATTGATATTTTTAAAAATTACAAAAAACCACCAATATAATTTGTAATATTTAATGACAGCGCCTAAATAAATGAATAAATAAAAAATCGGAGTTAGCGTATGATTGCAAATAACTCAAAAACAAGTGAATTATAGAGTCAAAAATATACCAAAGGGAATGGACCAACCAATAAATAATGTCACAAATGTGGACCCCGTAATTAAATGCAAATCAACAATAATTACACACTTATGAATCAATACTTTCATATACTTAATTGTACACTTTTATTTATCATATAAATATTATATATAAGTATTTTATATAAAATTATCATATTATATTGCCTGAACAAATGAGATAAGGAAGAATTAAACTTGGGGTGGGGGTCAATTGGTCATATATGAGGTGTATTATTAATTAATAAAATTAATGTCATTTTCCAAGTAAAGAAGATGAATTATACAAGTGTAATATTATAATTTAAAGGGTATAAACTAAAAAACTGAAAAATACAAATTAAGGTAGGAAAACATCAGCATCTAAATTTGCACCCTTCCTTTTTTTCTTTTGGTGTCTTTTTCTAAAAAAAAATAAAATGGGTGGGGGTTGGGTAGGAATTAGGAATTGAGGAAGAGATTCAAGGTGTCGAATCGAATTATTATCAATAAAGTGAAAGTTTAGGCGATTAATTAACTGAGTTGTTAATAATTTTTCTATCGTAATTATTCTTAGTACTTCTTTTTAAGTGAATTTCAAAATTTTTGAAACATAAAAAAAGTTATTTTCACTCCAAATTACTACAAAATTTCATATCAACTAATTTTTTTAATAAATTGAACTAATTAATGAGCGAATTAATAATTCGTCCAAATTTAAACCGACTGAATTACTACAAAATTTCAAATTTACTATCAATTAATTTTTTTTAATGAATTGAACTAATTAATGAGCGAATTAATAATTCTTTCAAATTTAAACAGATTGAAGGGATTATATTGTCATAAATAAATATACTATCATTTTTTTTTTCAATTGAGATACCAAATATGCTATTAAAAACCAATATTTTGAATAGTAAATAATGAGATTTAATTAAGAGGAAAATGGTACGTAAATAATTAAAAGATGAATTCATAGTGACATTTTTCTCCTCTCTTTAACTATACGTTTGTACGTATAAATGTAAACAAAAAGAATATGTATTTTTATATAATAATGTAATATGATTGCTTAGGTGAGTTTACTTTGTTACAGGAAAAGAACATTATCTTATGTTGTATACTTTGTTTTATGTCTTTGCTTTGCTGGCTTTGGCCTTCTGCTTACCCACTCACTATGCTACATTTACGCATACCCAACTGTCCCCTCATCCTCCTGGATTTATCTACATTATATAAATTTACCCAACTTCATATTTACACCAAACACTTTCGTTTCGATATTTGTTACGTGTCTTTTCATAATGTATTACTAATGTATTTTGAAATGATATACGTAGCATTATGGAATGATCATTTTATTTCATCAGTCATTACATAATGTCATACACTAATAGTAGCAAAATATGAGGTAGACAGATAAGATTAAGGATGATATATATAGTAAAAGTAGATAATAAGCAAAGAAAAAAAAAAGTATCATGCAATCACACCAAAATTAATCGTTATATATAGTGAGATTTTTCATCGTTGTGTCATAACAATTAATTTAATGATACAATATAAATTTTTTTTTAGTATCGATCAAAGTAAATATTATATTTAATATAACACAAGTAACAATTATTGTAACTCGAATATTTGATGACTTTTTCTTTATTGTGTTGGAGGGGAGGGGAGGGGGAGCGTTATAGAGATAATTATACGAAAAATACTCTTTATGTATATTACAAACTATACCTGAATGATGTATTTAGAAATAATCTTTTAAGTTTTATCATTAAATTTATCATACTTTTGAATTTATGAAATTCATAGTGTTTTTTACAATTAAATTTTTAAATAACGATATTATTGGTCTAATTATTATTTCAATGCTATAACGAGATATTATTATACAAAAAAAAATATGTAAGAGTAACATAATATGAACATAAAAAAATTAAAGCCAACGGGCTTATTCTTTAGTTTCCTCTTCTTATTATCCTTTTTTCCCTAATGATTTTCCTTTTTTCTTTTTCTATATGGCAAAAAAAAAAAGAGGAAAGCTTTATAACTCTCTTCGTTTTTTTTTACTTGTCTATTATTAACTTAATAATAATTAATATTTTATAATTTATTTTACTAATTACCTTTTTAATTGGATTAAGAAATTTAATTTTTATGACTTTATATATTTATATTAATGACATTATCTGAAAAAATATAATTGTAGTTTGTATAGTTGTTAGTGGAAGGGCATATAAGGAAGTTGGAAATATAATTCAGATAACATTATAATTTTTCTAGTAAATACAAGCTGTAAGGTAGCTGAATAAGATTATTTTTAAAAATTAAAAATAAAAAAGGTGATTGATGCCAAGCACTACTTACAGTTGATGTATTTTGCAAGTAAAGATTAGATTCTTTAGGTGATTTATTATCCTTAATTAAATTAATTAGTTTAATATGATTTTGAGATCTTTAGATTACTCTGTGGAAAAATATCTTTAGTTGGCATAATTAATTATTTATGAAAAAATTAGAGAATGAAATAAGTGATGTGTCCATGTGCTTAGTAAGAATACGTGAGAGACTGTTAATCATTGTAAATTAATAAAATACTACTGCTACAAAAAACTATATACTATTCAAGAAGTTAATGGTATGAGTTGGATGAATATGATATGTCAACATCTATGTTTTTTCTTTTTTTATCTTTCTTTTACTACTAAATGATTATGATTTCACATCATTTATACAGTTGTAAATTTTCTTTAAAAAACTACAATTAAGTTTAGAATTGATTTTATTGGGCGTTTATAATTAGGTTTAGTTTTTCCATCTTTTTGAAATTTGTTTTTATTTAATAAAAAATTTAAAAATGTCATTTTTTCTATTCAATTTGTAAAGGCCAAAAATTTCATAATATGTGTGAAAATATGACATATGAGGGATAACTTATTTGCAAAAGTATAAATAGCAATGAGGCGGGAGTAGGACAGGACGTGTTACATTGTTTGCGGGGTCGGACATGCGCTAAAAAAATATTTTTGGTATATTTGACATAATTATAAATTTGAATTATAAAATTTAAAAGTTTTTTTTTTTAAACTCTGAATCAAACTAGATCAATCTTTTTTAAACTGATGGAATAAATTTTTAAGATTCTCAGGGTGCAAATTTGAGGTTAAAGTCATTTAAATTTATTGATTAAAAATCACTGTCACTAATTTTTATCTGTTTGGTCACTATTTTTTTTTTTGATGAACAAATATTTTTTAATGGCCAATAAATTAGAAAGGATTTTTTTTGTGGACGTATTTTTTTATTGCGTCGTATGTAGTCAACAGAAAAAAATACTGACCGTTTGAAACAATAGCAATATATTAATTTAGAGGTTAAATAAAATATTAAATAATTAAAAAAATTGATTCTTTTTGGTTAAACAGTTATTGCGTTTAATATTTGTAATTTTTTACAAATATGGGATACGGTACGGAGCAAAACGGTTTTATGGGGGTAAAGGCAGGGTGAATTGAAATCAATAAATGATGCTACGTTGCAAGTTAGGGCCGGACGGGTTAAAATAATGAAAAAAATTATATAACGGGGTCATAAATTTAAAATGATTACATGTTCATAAATTATATTTCAATCCAAAGTAATTCAAGAAATATTCATTCACTTAACTGATACTAAATTAATATCATATATTACACCGATTGATTTCATTGGGGTTTTCTATTTAGAAATTATTCATTAGTCAATGATACTATAAGAATATACGTATATTGTTTGAGTATTAATGTTTCTTGTTACTAATTAGTCAATAATACTATAATAATATATGTATATTATTGTGGTATCAATAAGATTTTCTTTTTCAAGAATTACTTATCACTCTTAATGATACTAATACAATATCTGATACTGATTTAGTAATAATTTTAGTCAAAATTAATTGGAAGGTATATATTATAATTATTTAGGGGGGATATGAGTGTAAATGAGTATATGTTTGTAATTATTTTACATTTGTGGGGTATTTTCTCCTAAAATTTTAGCCCCCACCCCCTCCGAAAGAAAAATGAAGAAAAAAAACCCTATTGTTATCCCTATTCAAAAATTAATTCATGAGGGAAGAACTGCTCAAGTCTACATAATTTGGCAATCAATTTATTTCTCAACTATTTTAACCAACATTATTACCTTCTTAATGCTCGGGATCAATTAAAGTATGGATTAGGAGCCCAAACAAAAAAAAGAACTAAACTCTTATATCATATAATATAAGACAATTATATCTGACTCACTCAATCTTAAAAGTTAACTCACAATTATTTTTTCAAATTCATATAAAGTACCACTAGTTCATGTCCATGAATAATTTAACCCACTCTAATAATAACACTACGATTTTAATGCTAATTTTGAACACGAGTTTCAAAAAGATAAGAAAATGACTTTATTTTTTCATTTTGGTGCTTTTTTAAAAATTTAGTGAGGAAGACATGAGTATAGGATATGGAAAGAAAAACTCTTTAGTAAAGATTGAACTTTATCTATACTACTACTGATGATATGTACTATAAAATTACTATCCCCAACACAAATTATTGATCAATAATTAAAGATATATTAATTGTTAAATATAATTACAATTTTAATTGTTTTTAATATTACAAACTTTAAAATCACCTAAAAATTTGATTGTTAAATCTCTCTACATTTAAATTATGGAGTAGAAATTCTAATATTTTTTATTTGGATTTTAAATTCTTTTAAGATTACCTTGTATACAAGTATTTATTTTAGCTTACAAATTAATATCTAAGTGCTTATAGGTTAAAATCAATCAGAATTCATAATATCCGTAACTTATGTTTTATTAGTTTATAAATATCTGGATCTGATCAAATATTATACTATTTTATCTTTAATATTTTTCAAAAGTTTTAAATATTTTCCCCCAAACTAATACTCCTTACTTCCTCTTCTTTAAATTTGTCGTTGCTCTTTTTTTATTTAATCATATACTTTTAATTTCTATTCTTCTTGCTATTATTTCAAGGATATATATATATTAGTCATGAAAATGGAACAATGTCAATACTTTTAGCAATTTCAACACTTTTATCTAATACGTATTCTTCCTTATAAAATTAGTTTCACACTCAAAAATATTTTTCAACACTTTGAAACTTTTTTAATTAATTACAATCAACTAATTAATCCAAATGAGTTCCATATAACATAATTGTAATTATTTAAAAGTGCATTAACCAAAAGCAAATGAACTTGTTTTCTTACAAAAAAAATCATTGGAAATTTTTTTTGGATAAAATATTTTCCTAATTTCCTTTATACACAAGTTTTCCTATAGCAATTAAGAATATAACCAGTAAATATGAGTTTCTGGTTTCATGACAAAATAAAAACTAGAGTGACACAAGAGATTGTTATTTTCTACTCTAATATTACAAAAAAATAAATCAAATATTAATCAACTTTCCTATTCTTTAAAATAAATTCTACAATTGCCATAATTTATTTTTTTATCATGTAAATTTAAAATTAACAAAGGTTTGCTCATATGATATTTCCTTATTTAAAACTTCTAAATCAATCAAACTTTTATAAATCATTTTTGTATTTGAACTTGTAACATAATAAAGTACAATAACATCTTTGATATTTTTTTTGAAAAAATATTTAGAACTTTAAAATCAAGCTTATACATAAAATAGTAACTCTATTGTTTATGTCGAAATATGAAAACTTATGATTAAGTGAAAAAAAAATTCCATCGAACTAACTTTAATTATTCCAGGCGACATGCATCTTACATGCGACGGAATATTTTATTAACTTCATTATGTGACTTCTTTTTTGTTTTTTGTTTTATAATATAAGATGAAAAAGCAAAGAAACTAAAGGTAAATAATTCATAATTAATTAATTATGTTACACAAAAGATATATAGTTATGTGGACTCACATGGAAATTTTCTTTTTGAACATGACAAGAACTATTTTGCACAAACTCCATACATCACCCCTGTATGTATGGTAGGGTCACCTTTGTAACAAGTAATCCCTTTATTTTTATTTATTTGTTCTGTTTTAACTTGATGCGAAATTTAAGAAAGTAAAGAAAAAGAATTAAATTTTGTCATCTAAAAACTTTAGATATGTCAAAGATAATAAAATTCTCTTTAAATCACAAGGGTTACATAATGCATACAATAGACCCTTGTAGTTGGGCCCTTCTCTGGCCTCTTCACATAACGAGAGTTATACGGTATCAAACTGTTTTTTTTTCTTTGATAACATGATTTTAATAAATAAATCATGTGAAAAAATCTAACTTAAATTGTTGTTTAAAAGAACATGTGATTTCTTTTTAAATGAACTAAAAAGAAAAACATGACAAACAAATTGAAACAAATAGAGTAATTTATTTTGAACTTACACTTGTAAAACATGTAGTAGGACAATTGAAATTTTCTCAGGATTACTTGTAAGTTTCAAACTCCGTAAAATGAAGAATTTTCTTGCAAAGTGTTTTACTTCTTTTTAACAAATATATCAAATGTTGACAATTAAATTAATAGGACCAATAAATTTCGAATATCGTAAACCTAAAAAAATAAAGGTAAAAATACACAAATGGATGGCCCAAGGTGCAAGGGGAATGTGGCTCCTCCCATAGACATAAGATAGAGGCACTTTTTCAAAACATGCATGATTTTGTCTTTTTATTGCAAAATTCTTGAGATGCTCTAGCATTTCTAGTAAAAGGGCACCTTTTCATTGCAATTTGAGATAAGTCCCTTTAATACTCACCAACAATTAATGGGCTATAAAAGTTTTATAGATTATCAAAAATGTTATGTGGTTGTGGTCAAGTTAAATAGATTTTCTATCTTTTTTTCTTCTTTCAGAATTATTCTCTCTTTTTTGAAAAATATGTAAAGGAATGAATTATTTCCAACCCTTTTTGCCACATTAGTTGTTACAAATGCCCTTTAGAGGACTACTTAATTTTCATCCACTTGCGAAATATAATTTTTTTTAAATGTGTAATCGATGTTTTCAATCAATTTAATGAATACATAACATGTATTTTAGCTTACACTCATACTTTAAAGGAAAAAAGATAAATATATTTTTGAACTATCGTAAATAGCTAGTATGTAGATATTTGCCTTTATACTTGACATTGATCCTCGGTCATTCAAAAACTAGAGCACATATACCCTTTATACTAATGGACATACACGTGTCATAATCTTCTTCACCAGTCCGACATTTATTAAATATCAAATTGATAGATAAGTTTTTGGATGAGAGACGCACCAATTATGATAATTAAAAAAAAAAATATTTATCATTTTTCTCTACTTTAAATTAAAGTTAATTAATATCTTCATTTTTTACTTAATAATGATAAAATAGTCTAATTTAGTTTAAACACTAGGTGCATGAAACATTTTACCATAAACAATGACTAGCGAAAATCCACAAGTAGTTCATTTGACAATGCATTGCAACTTTTCGTCGTAGGTATGTGTTGAATTCCAACATCAATTGCGAAGGGATGACAATTAGTATATTCTTATATGATATTTGAACAAACTCTTATCACATTAACTAGTTTTAGGGGGCAATAGACCTACCGTATGTTTGGTACGAGAAAAAATATTTTTCGAAAAATATTTTCTAATTTTCTTATGTTTGATTGAGTTAAATATATTTCAAATCAACTCATTTTCCTCAAATTTAAGAAAAATTACTTTCTTTCAAAACTTACGGAAAACATTTTTCAAAACTTTTTTTCAACTTCAAATTACAATTGAAGAAATCAATTTATTTTATCCGTACCCTCAAACCACTCCCCCCACTCCACCCCAACCCCCAATAAAAATAAAAATAAAAATTTAAAGCTTGTTTTTAAAATATATTTCTAATATTTATTTTTTATTTTTTTACCCCCCACCCCACGGCCTACCCTCGCCCCCCAAAAAATTAGTTTGTTTTAAGAAAATATTTTCAATTTTAAAATTATTTTCTACTTCGGTAAAAATAAAAGATATTTCTCAAAAATATTTTTATTCATAAATTAAACACAATCTTATATTTTTTACTCACCAACCAAACATGAGAAAATAAGTAAAAAAATCTACTTGCTTTGTAGGAAAACATTTTCCTCATATCAAACACACCCTTAATGTCTATTTTTTTTAGTCGTGTTGATTTAATGTGTAAAATGTATAAATGCTACTCCTTCCGTCCGGATATTGTTTGTCATGGTTTCTATTTTTAGAGTCAAACTATAAAACATTTGACTAACATTTTAAGATGTATTTTTTCATCATATTAATATGCAAAAAATTGTTATTTATTGTATTTTTTATATAGTTTTAGAATATCTAATTTTTTTGTTTAAAATATCGAATTAATGTGATTCAATTTACCTTTGAAAATTAGTCAAATTAACTTTCAATAAGCGCAACATTACAAAAACTTTCGGACAGAAGAAGTAGTTTTTTGAGGCCGCCATCTAATCTATACTTAACATTGAAATCCTCTCATAAGTTTATTCATGTTGTGAACAATTTCACCGTAAGCAACTTCAGCTTAAAATTACATCTGACTCATATATTTTTACCTGAAGTTTGATATGACTTCTGCCATGATCAACGTCACACATTTTGACTAAAGTTATATGAACTTAAGAAACTCTAATTTTGGACATTATTCTTTTTGTAAATTTGGCTAAATTTAATTCATGAGTGTTAATTTTTCATGTAGGCCTATACTTCAGTCAAATATTGACTCAAATGCATGTAAAGAATAGCTAAAATTCCAGTCGCATATCTGAGTTATTAAGTTTTTGGCCAAAATTTTATTTTTGGATTTTCGAATTTCAACCTAACACAACTAACATATACTTTAAATAAGCTCAAATTTAAAGTATAAGTTTCATATATGGTAAAAACATTTTTAAAATCATTAATTTGTTTAAACAATACAAATCTAACAATAGCGTATATCGCCATATTAATTTCTTAATATATGCCCGGACTTTGGTCATATATACAACATGTAAAAATTGACAAAAATTTCAGTCATGTGTATCGAAATTGATTTTTTTGCAACAATTCAACACACAATTTAACATCAAAATCTACTCCAAATAAACTCAAATTTAAACATAAGTTTCATATTTCATACAAAACAAACCTCAGTAGTCAATTTATTATTAATAGAACAACAAATTCAACAAGGTCATACAATATTGGTAACTTGCATTGTTTTCGAGACCCATTAGATTTTAATGAGAAATCTTTTGGCCAGAAAATTTAGTTAGAATTGTGTATTTTACTTATATTAAACCTTTTTAATTTTAATACTTTTTAATAAAAAATAAAAAAAAGATTAATTTATTTTAAAATTTAAAAAATATTATACACTTTTTAAATTTCTGATCAAATTCTAACCAAATTTTCTGACCATTTAGTATTTCCCAGATTTTAAATTTCTTCAAAATAATATATTTCAATTATGTAATAAAACTAGTAAATAGAAAGAAAAGGGGTGAAGAAGCACACATTTTTGTCTGAATTTACCTAATATTGGGTACTAGTTAAATAATTTTTTAAAATTGAGCATTAATTTTTACTAAAGAGCGAGGGCAACGTCAATTTTTTATTTACTCGATATTAGACATTATATTATATTGATTCACGCTTCAAATTAGAATGTGCAAGGAGGTGTTGAATTTCCACCATTTATGGATGGTATATCAATGATTGTTTTGGACAATTCTCATTTTTAAAATTAATTTTTAAATTAAATTAAATTCAAAATTCATTTTTTACAAAATACGATCGAAAAAAAAAACTTTTGGATTTAATATTAACCATTTTATCAACTAAAATTTATACTCACTACTAATAGACCGGCAGGATGGTTAAAAGAAACTACTAACCATCTAATTCAATTCATAAGATAATAATGAGTTGGATACCTGCTATTAAAAATATTAGGAATAACGCACAAGTACTCTCTCAATTTATGCTCGAAATTTCAGAGACATACTTATACTATAAAAATGTCCTATTACCCCTTGAACTTATTTTATTAATAACTTTCTACCCCTTTTCTGCCTACGTGGCACTATCATGTGGGTCTAACGTTGGTTAACTTTTTTTTTTCAAGTTAGTGTCACGTATGTCGAAAAGGGGTAGAAAATTACTTATAAAATAAGCTCAGGAGATTAATACGATCTTAGTATAGTATAAGTGTGTCTTTGGGATTTCAAGCATAGGTTGAGGGGGTATTTGTGCATTGTTCCAAAAAATTAATCAAATATGGAGATATTATTACTCATTCTTATTCATTTTACTTGATTCATATTGATTTGACATTTCAATTAAAAAAATATAATTAGGAGCTTATTTTATTAATTTTATTTTGATTTAATTAATTATGTTTTAAAATTTTAATTTGATTATTAATACTTTATGTAGATATTTTATGATAAAGAGTAGTATTAGAAGAAAATGATACTTAAATGGAAAAGCAAAGAAAACATATACTTTTTGTATGCACAAAATGATACTATGGTAATATTATTATGAATGTCAATATAATATAAGTAAAAGTGAATGAAGAAATAAAAATTTAATGTTGAACAAGTGAAAATAAACAAAGAAAATAGTAAATTTGATACTGAATAAATAAAAATGAAAAGAGAACGTAGTAAATATAATATTGAATAAGTAAAAATAGATAGAACAAGTGATAACTTTGATACCGAATAAATAAAAATAAAAAGAGAAAGAATAGTAAATTTAATATCAAATAAATAAAAACTAATGAAGAAAGCAGTAAATTTGATGTTAAATAAATAAAAATGAAGGGAAAAGATGGTAAATTTGGTGAAAAGGGGGAAACATTAAATGTGAGTAGGAACAACTAGTTAAGTTTTAATAAGCTATGATAGACATGGACCAAAAAAAAATGAGCTGTCTTTAATCTAAAAAAAACATTGGTGGACCTATAAGAAAAAAAGTTACAACAAATGTTACACAAAATTTTAAAGGAAGGGTTTAATTGAACATGGTAGGCATGTGAATATAGACATAAACCATGTGTCATCCATGTGGATTAACCCCTTTCAGTTTATCTGGCATTAGCTAAGCAACTCACCCAACTTCATTTTTTTTTCTTTTTCCCTTTCCACCCCCTCCTTAATTACAAAAATTAATTAATTTCACCAATATATACTAACTAACATTTGTATACTTAGGTCTAAAAATAATTAAAAGAAAGATATTTGAAAGGGGTAGAGTAATTTACAATCCACATGCTTAAAGGAGCCCACCATATGGAGAATTTATGACCTATCAAGTGGCTATAACCACACAATTAACAGTCAGAATCAATACCAATATGATAGAGCGATAAGTACTTCATTTTTAATTAGAAGTCTTGAGTACGAGTCTCTTATTGGGTATAGTGTCACTTTTGTTAGATAGTGCTTTACTCTTCGATATAAAACTCTTCAACGCCAATTCAAATTTAATCGAGCTACTTTAATATATGAATACCAAATACTGAATAAGAAAATAAAAACAGTCGGAGTCAATATTTTTAGTTTCTCAATGAACAAGAATTATTGAAGTTGGGCTGTCAACTAACTAATAGGTTTGTCTTAAAGAGTAAATTGCTTGTGGAAACCCTTACTTACCCTTGAATTAGGGTTTCCATAATTCTGTTATATTGTGGCCCTACTCTTAATTAGGCAGTAATTTTGAATTTCATATCTAAGATGTTAGTTTATTTTGTCTGTCAAATCTCTCTAATAATACTTCCATTTTGTTGAGTTCCCACATTGTGGCATGAGTATTGTTCGAAAAACGTTATATCATGAGATGAGTTAGATTTTGAAATTGAATTATATTGGATATATCTATTTTTTATTAAGGCATCGAAGCGAACCCCATCCCAATCATAATGGGCCTCCTTTTATATTGTTCGCACCCTAAATATTTAAATCCAAATGTTCGAAGTATTATATGCACATTTTAGTAAAACATATATATATATATATATATATATATATATATACGAATTTTATTGGAGTTTAAATTATATACAAGGACAGTCAAGTTAAGCTATTGATGTGCTTTAATCACTCAATAACATATTAGTAATCTATTCTCCATTACTACATTAGATTTCATATGGAAAATTACTTGTTAATGGACTTAACATGATACTATTAAAAAGTACACAAAATAAACTTCTTTCTTATTTAAAAAATTCAATTTTCTTAAGGGAAAAGAAATAAGAATCCTATGAAGGAAGCTATATGTGGATTCTAAAAGGAATATATAGTGGTGTGATTGTTTAAGTTTGGAATGAGAAAGATGAATTAATTAATTACAATAAACAAATATTTGGTGTGATTAGGAAGTTAACACAAGCATGTGCTGAGACTTAATTGCAGCCCAATATTATTATTATTATTATTATTATAATATATATATATATATACGAATTTTATTGGAGTTTAAATTATATACAAGGACAGTCAAGTTAAGCTATTGATGTGCTTTAATCACTCAATAACATATTAGTAATCTATTCTCCATTACTACATTAGATTTCATATGGAAAATTACTTGTTAATGGACTTAACATGATACTATTAAAAAGTACACAAAATAAACTTCTTTCTTATTTAAAAAATTCAATTTTCTTAAGGGAAAAGAAATAAGAATCCTATGAAGGAAGCTATATGTGGATTCTAAAAGGAATATATAGTGGTGTGATTGTTTAAGTTTGGAATGAGAAAGATGAATTAATTAATTACAATAAACAAATATTTGGTGTGATTAGGAAGTTAACACAAGCATGTGCTGAGACTTAATTGCAGCCCAATATTATTATTATTATTATTATTATAATATATATATACCTCTGTGAGACAAAGCTTTAAAAATACACATGAAAAGATGTTTGCTTATATATATGTTTAATTTAATATAGCATGAAACCATGTGAACCTGCAAATAATCATCATATAATGCCACATGCCTTTGTTTATTTACTATTGGGCTCTGAAATAAAGAGAATATAGTCTCCAATGGGGTTAAATCAAGATTTTTAGGAATACAATAAATTTAATTCATCTTATATTATTCTCTAATACCCTTTCCCCCTCTTGCCAAATCAAGAATTTTAGCGGTAAGAAGTTTTGAAATAATGGTAATATTTGTTTTTGAATGATTTATAGGTATATATATATATAGTAGGCTGCCTAGATGTGAAGTCTAAAGGGAGAGTTTGGAGTAACAATAAAATTATCTTCGGCTAACTTACATGCACATGATATAATTGGTTTATCTAATTTAATGGTAGAGTCAGAATTTCATCTAAAGAGTGTTCAAAATACAAATAAAATAATTATGTAGAAGTTGAGGAGTGTCAAAATACAAATAATATAGTTGTGTAGAAGTCGAGGAGTGTTCAATATGTAATATACATACGTAAAAATATATATTTATCTAGCTTTGCAGTATAATTTTTCGACGAAAGGTGTCGATCGACACCCCTCAAGTGGCTCCACCACTTCTAACCTCATTATTTTTATAAAATTATATGTAAATATTTACTAAAATTGTAATAAGTGATAGATTTATTTGAATTTATAATTTTAAAAGTACAATGTGTTTAATGTTAAATCTTTAAAAATAGAACCCCTAGAATTTTCCTAAATCCTATTTTGATTATAAATTTGAATCGTGTAATCAACCACTAATTCTTATTTGAGATTACTAGATTTTCAAATTACTTTATGTTTTATATATTTTACTACTCCATATTATTTGGTTTATTGCTTGCTGCAGTTGCAGACCACTGCGTGTTGCCTAAGTAGAAAAATTGGAGAAATAATTTGTAATTTAAAAATAGGGAAAGAGATTAAAAGTATATTTAAACTTTGATTGAAATTGCTGTAACAATTTCAAATTTATAGCAGGATCTATTATTCTTATAGTATTTAATAGTCTATTTTTAAGATATATAAGTAACCCAATTTAACAAGTTATTATTTATAATGATGTAATATTGAAATCACGGAGAGAAATTTAATACAGAATAGTCATGTGATGATCCTATAAGCAAAGCATATTGAAGATCTATTGACTCCTATTTTTGGACTTAAAACTATAAAATAATAATATACATTTGATCAGGGAATTAATTAGTATGATTAAGGATTGACAATCTCACTTATCTTAATAATTTCGTAATATTTTAGTATCAAGTTATTTATATTATTTCTGCAAATTGCTATAATAATATCATATTACCCAAATCTTAAGAACATGCTCCACAGAATTTCAAAAATAATGAATTACTAATCTAAAGCAAAGTATACAATCTTCAGAAAATCGTTTTATACTCAAGAGGGAGAAACTATATAATAGTTAATTCTTTTTCATGAGATATTTAATAATTCATGATTTCTCAAAAAAAAATTCTAATAAACATTGAAATTTTGTGGGACTATGCAAGATGTGTTTAATTCGAGTTGAAACTTTACAAATTGTGTTCAACTCAAATTAGGATTTTTGGAGGCTACTCAATCCTAAATTCTAGTTTATGCCTATATAAAGGGTACTAAATTCCCCTAAAAGGCATTTCGAAAATTTCATAAAGAGATAAAGATCTCAAATACTCCACAAATTGATGGTTATTCATAAAGAGAAGTCAAAATCTAAATCATCCTAGTTCAAGAAATACGCCACTAACGGCCCTCGAATCATGGATAAATCCTAGGAGAGTAGAATCAAAGGATCAATAGAATTGTATCCGCTATCTAAATCAATTAAATTATGTTTCTTCATATTTTATTTGTATAGTTTATTTATTTTTCATATGTTTAAAATTTGTTGTAAACACTTCCCTTTTTTTTTTAAAAAAATAATAAATTATCACCCTATATGACGTGACAAATAATATTACAAAGTTGAGGAGCGCTTAAACTCGACCCATAATTTCATATCGTAGCCAATAGTTGCTTCGCATAAAATAAAACTCAGGCAAAAACTATATAAATTCAGCGTAATAAGTAAAAATAGTTATAACATCTCAACTCTACGAAGCTTTATTTCGTGAAAGTTACGTCTTAAACGCTAGACTATATACCTTAAACACGTCTAACATGTAATGTTATGGATCATCAAAACAAAATAGGAAGTATAATGAAGAAGAAAAAAATAATGGCTAATATGTCTCACAAAATAGAAAATTCAGAAAAATATAATGAAGAAGAAAAAATATTGGCAGATGTTTTAATCCTAATTTACACCCACCCACCCTCCTGTATAAAGTATTTCAGTTCCTATTTAGTTGTCTACTTTAGAAAATTCACACATTAAAATAACAATAATTAATATAGTGAAGTTACAATTCTATTCTTATTAAATATGATTTAAAAAAGGATGAATTAAACCTTAAAAATTTTCAAGAAGTTTAAATAAGGGTATAATAAGAATTTTTTTATCCTTTCTTGATTTGTCAAAATGGAAGTAAATAGGGACCAAGGAAATATGGATAAGTAAACAGGGACACAGGAAATATGAAATAAGTCCAAAAAATTTCTTTTTTTTTTCTAATTTGTTTGCTTTTGAGAAATGGGGACCAGTAGCAGAAATAACGGGTTCATGTAAATTCGCTATTTTCAATGAAGGATATAAAGTAATGAATAGAAATTTACCAGTATTATCAATAATGAATTTGAACTCATAATCTTATATATGCAATAAATTCAATATAAGGATTTATAAAAAAAATTAAAATTATATCTATATAATTTAAATTTTAAATCTACTTCTAGAATTACGGAGTTGTGTTACCCGGATATGATGAGAAAGGGCCCAAAGTTCACATATATATTAAAAGTTTTATTCCTTTTCTCCATGTAAGCTGTAACACAGAAATTCCAATTTCTTGATTTTAAGGGGGAAAGTATCAATCGAGTCTTAGCTATAAATTCTATAAATCATTTGGAATTTATGAAAAGTAAAAATACTGCCTGCCATTACAGCGAATTGATTCTTAAAAATAAATGAATGAAAATATAATGCAATATTAATGCTTCATAAGATAAATATTTGGATTTTTACGATTATTTTTTATGAACTTTTAGGTATCAAAAACTTATTTCAGAATTATTTCTCTCATTACGTGCATTCCACAATATATTTGGGTAAGAATTTCATTTTAATCGCAGATTCACGTCAAATCATTTAATTTATATGCGCATTTCATTATGATTTAAGTCAAATTTTTTCACTTCATATAATCACTTACTCAAAATATTTTGAATTAATTTAATAAAACGCTTGATGCACGTAAGTATTACCACTTGGTCGCGCCAAAATTTCATTTTCATCTTAAAAAATCGTACATAATATTAATAAATTAAGATTGATTTTCTCTATCAATGTCTCTCAGTCTAACTCGCCGTACATCACTTGCCTAATGCGACTTCCATCTCCCCTTGTGTAGCTTACAAGCTATTCAAAATGAACGAATTTATCTAGTGTCCATCCGAAGAATAGCAACAATAGATCTTCTCAAGAATTTTTGAAAGAAAACATCACCAGATTTTTCTCTTTTAAATTGTTAATTAGTTAAGACACTTTTTTTTTTTTTTTGGGATATTTAGATTTTGTATTTTATATTGTGTTGTAAGTGAGGAATCAACTTTATCCATAAAAGGAAAAAAAAATGAAAAAGAAAAAAAAGCTTTAATTACAAGTGGGTAATAAGTTGAAAATGGTAAGGCCCACGAAAGTGAAGGTGCACGCTAAAGGTCGCTATTAATGGGCCCATAAGAGTGGACCTAAAAGAAAAGTCAGTTGAAAAAGCCCATATTCAGCATTATTTTTTTTTGTGTAAAAATGAAATTTTAAGAAAAAATCTATTAAATGTTGACTTTCAAATGACAAGCCACAATTGGGAAAAGAAAGGAATTTGTGGCCAAATTGGCTAACGTTACTCTCAACTCCACTTTCTTTATATTTATTTTTATTACTATTATTATAAATTATAAATTATAAATTATAAATTATAAAAAATATATATATATATAAAACTTGGTTTTACTCGCGTCCTATTATCTGATGTAAGACCCACAAATGGATAAGATTTTATATATACTTTATGAATCTTTTTTTTTCTTGGGATGATCGCAGGTCTGAATCATTCGATCATCTAATTTATAAAATATTTTTTTTTGTTATATAATACTCTCTTCGTTTTAAAAAGATTAGATTAGTTTGACTTGGAACGAAGTTTAAAAAAAGAAAGAAGACTTTTTAATTTTGTGGTTCTAATTTAAGTTATATCAAATATTCCAAAATTCCTTTTAATCTTGTGGTGTTAAACATACCACGTGGAAAGTTAAAGTTAAAGTCAAAGTGTTGCCAAAAAAGAAAATGGATCATTCTTTTTGAAACAGATTAAAAAGAAAATAGAGTCATTCTTTTTTAAACGGAGGAAGTAATTGTTTATTATTAACTTGGTACACCCTTAAAAAACTATGAATAGAAGAGTGATTTTACTATATCACCATTAGAATATAATAAATATAATGTCTTGGAAAATGTAATAGAGAAATAACAAGGGTAAATTAGGAACTAGTGGAAATTATCCATGAATTTCATAAAATGACAAGCATTGTTGGACATCTATTTTTTAGTACAGTAAACAAGTATTATTGGATGGAGGGAGTATATAAAATGTATAAATTATACATTTTATAATAGTTACACATATACTATGTATGTAATATACATACTTATACATAACATATCAGGTATATATTATTTATATTTTAGCTATATTAATAAATTAATTAACAAAATGATATATATCGTAACTTTCTTTTGTTCGATAAAATGCTAAAACTACCACCTATATGTGCATTAAAAGTTATGATTTAGACAGAACCCTCTTTTTGCATTTTTGCAATCGTGCACCTCTCTTGTCCTGAAACATAAAAATTTCAGTTTATTTATTTTATTTAAAAAATAAAGAAATTTTTAATTATATTTTTCTCTTTCTATCCTTTAGTGTTAAAACTTAAAACTACATAATAAGTATTTTTTCTGAACCATTTTTACTTGTCCTCCTTTGTTACAATTAGATGGTCAGTAATGCTCGTTTTAGAAAATCAAAGACAAACCTGGTTACTTTTAATTTATTTTTGAGAAGTTCTAAATGATAAGAAAATTTAGCCAGTATTTAGTCAGAAAATTTAAAAAATTACTATAAGATTTAAAAATATAAAATAACATAAAAAATTGTTCTAACCAAATTTTCTGATAAAAAGATTTTTCCTTTGTTTTCACATTCATCCTTAGTCAAGAGATATTAATGCGGTGTAAAAGAAAGAACTATTAAATAGAAAGAAAAAAAAGGTGATAAATAAAGAAAATTTAGTTAAATTACCTTACCTTTAATTTTTTTATGGGGTGTGTAGAAAGAAACGTAACAAGAAAAGTGGTCCCGAGGGAGTAGAAGCAGCCAAATTTAAAATTTTCAAAGCGTCACTGATATGATTAACTTAATAAAATTCATATTTAATTAAAGTATTTTTAAATGATATGACAATTTAATATGATAAAGTAATATGAAATGACAGAAATATATTGAATTGAGATGGATTTTTATGAAATATATTGGATTGAGACGGATTTAGCAATATATATGAACATTTATATTTCTATCTTTCTTTACGTGATACATTTTTCTTTTCGGTGCATTCCAAATTTTTTTTCTATAACTAAAAATGACTTAACTTGAAAATTTCCATTTCTATGTAATGAAAAATTTATATCCACACAATATCTAAAATTTATTTTGGACCATAATTTTTTTTAAAAAAAAACAATCAAATGATACGATATTACTTTCATTGAGACTGGTCTATGAGTTAATTGTTACTTCAAAAATTCACCAATTCAGGCGTACTTCTTGACATTGAAGCGCTAATTTATCCTTAATTGAATAAATTTTAACGCATCAATTTTATAATTAATAAAAGTAAAATAATAAACTTGTTATATCGATTATTATTTTTTTAATTGGTGTATTGATTTAAAAATGGATTGGTAATCAGGTATAGAGGAATGTTTGCATTGAACAGTAAAAGTATAGAATTTAAAAAATTCCAAACACGGATACAGAAGAAGCCATGCAGCCATTTTGATTTTCAAGATAGTAACAGCTCCTACCTATATGAGTAATAAAAATAATTAACAAATAAAAAGTCAAAGTGGAAATCAAAAGTCAAAATCATACAGTTTTAATACTTCAAATAGAAACATATTCTAAGATTAATTCATACTATTTATTTTAGATCAACTTGCTACCTCAAAATACGTTGTTCAATTTTTTTCTTCCGAAAAAAAAAAATTAAAATGAAAATTTTTTATAATAAAATATTGATTTCTGCGCTATTGAGTTTCTAATTATTTATTTGTGCTGAAGTTAAGTTAGTACTATTGCATAGTAATCATCAAGAATCGGAATTGTACGTTGAAATATTTGTTATTTCATTATTTTATCCTCCCCGTAATTATTTCAACACAGTTAGAGATTTATTGATAATTCCGTCATCCCTGGAACAAAAATTAATATTGCAACTGACTTAAAATAATAATAATATAAAAAAACCCTATGGTTTATTAATACCTATACACAAATTTGCATTATATGACTTTGTTTATTCCAGTTATTTGACCATCATATTAGAGGGGTGAAATTGAAGGTGAAACGAAAGAAATTAACTTTAGATCGCAATAAGAGTATAATGTCTTAACAAAACTTTGTTATGTAATAAACGTAAATCTTCACTTTTATCCAATGGATATCTAGGACGCAACGTTTCTTGCTTGTTACAATGAATATTTAATAACCAAACTGAAGTTTATGTGAAACAAATTCATACAAGGCAAAATTATCCAAAATGCAACAAGATACAAAATTTTTATTCTGACTGTATACAATGAAAAATTGAATAAAAACAGTGAAATGGTCTTTTGACAAAAACACTTTCCCAATTCTCTACACATATATGAATGAATTTCAAATGAAGTTGGCGATGGTTTCATTATCAGCAAAAGCGCCTTTCTTCTGACAAGAGAATGTATGAATGGCTAAAATACAACAACTGCACAAACATTACAGGAGAAAAACTGACAGAAGGGAAAATGAAACTAACTTATCTACGTCTGGGCCTGGAAAAACTCGGGGAACCAATATGTTGTGATCCCCTAAAACTTCTACTTGGAGAGTCCACAGATCCTCTTAAAGAGGCATGTGCTGCCTTTGCTGATTCTGGAACAGAATCCAGGGGAGTTGATTCCACAAAGCATGCTGTATTGAGTCTAGTCCTCTCAAGTTCAGATTGAAGTAACTCAGAACTATACTGCTGGGCAAGAGCCTGAAAAATAAGATACAATTGGAATGTATGGTGACAGAAAGCATTGTAGCTAGTTAAAGCAGCAAAATTGCAGGGTGGATTTAGACATGACAAACAATATTCATATACTTACGAACTTTTAGAATGTGAGCAAAAAGCATATGAAAAAGAAACTCGGAAAATAAAAGATAACAGAGAGCAAGTGCTACTCACAATAAGGTCATCGGGTGATACAGTCATCCCTTGCTGCCGGTCATCCAGAAATACATCATCACTTCCACGCGTTGGCCGGCGGTTGTGAGTTGGAGTTTCAGTAGAATCAGCAACACATTCAGTTGCTTTATCTAAGAGGGCCCCTTGTAATGTTTTAAACGACTCCCTTGCTTCATGTGTAAAATATGGATTCAATATGGTCTCGAAGTAATCCAACTGCACATTTAGCCCCCACAAACTATTAGAAAGAAGTGTATGAACATGACATCGAATCTACCTACTTGTTCCAAAACCTTTTGGTCACAACTAATATAGCACCTCAGGAAACCAAAAGCACTCAAAAAGCAAATGCAAAGCATCAACCATTATAGCAGAAATTTAACAGCATGGAAAAATGTCCTACAAAGTGCAAGTTAACTGAAAATCACAACAGAACAGTGTCAAGTTTTAGCTTTTTAGTATGTTATCATTAGTTTTCATTATATACTTAACAATCAGAGACTACAGATTCACCTCAAGCATAAGCTGGCAAAAGCCATTCGCATCTAATGCTCTAAGATCTCTGTCTTGATTTTCATGGAAAAGACTCAGGAAAGTATCTATTAGTCCTTCAACAAGTATACCAAGCGTCTTTTCCAGTAGAGGCTTACAACCAGCGAAGACCTGTGAAGAGAAATCAGTATTACAAAGAAGACCAAATTAATAAGGAATTGTAAGAATAAACCAGATCGCAAAGAAACAATCATTCGTAAAAGGTACAGAAATATAGTTCTAAAGCAACAACATGCCCATAAAACAACCGGTAAATTTTACCTCTGCATGTACAGCTACTAGAGTGTGTAGCAATTCCACAGCAGCATCTCGCACACCCTGCAAGCCACAGAAGGTCATTTAACATTCAAAGGTTAAAACACACTAAGTTGATGGAAGCATCTTTTCTCACCGTAACTGCTGGTGCAGCACCCCATTGTACTCCACCATCCAAGAAATAGTTTATAGCTGCTGTTCTAATTAAATTTGTCTGACAAATAGACACCAAAAAATAGTAGTTATGGAACCATTATCTAAGAAGTATGCAGTGTAGTCAAAGGCGCGCTTTAAGCCCTGAAGTGAGCTTCAACACGTGTTGAGCACTTCGTCTTGCTTTATGTGCGCTTCAGTGTCCTCATCAAGGTTCTAAGGCAGACTTTTCCTTGCGAATGAGCCTCTTCTGAAGTGACACTAAACAATTGATAATTCACTTTATCATTATATTTTTTAGTTTCTTTGGTCATATATTTGTCATTCATGTTTATAATTATTACCCCTACCATTCTGGGGTTAGAGAGACTCTTTCCAGTAGACCCTCGGCTCAAAAGAAGTGTAATCAAAGCAGGAGAAGTAAAATGAGGAATACTATTGAAAGGGGATTGGAAATACTGTAGAAGAACATTTGCACAATACATCTTTTGATTCTGGGAAGGCTAGATAAGGTCTGTGTGCACTCTACCCTTATTAGACCCCATGTGTGGGAATCAAGATGTTAAACCAGAGTAGATAGGCGAACATCAAGAAACTCAGATTGTACACTATTTATGACACGACCAAGTGTATACACCATGATAACCTCTAATGAATATTCCAAAGCATTTTGAAACTCTAATTATTTTATCCTAGGAGTTTTGTTTTGATATAAACATTTTCTAAATGATTTCGGAACATTACACACAGGAATAACCTATTTTTATATATTTTTAATAAAAAATTTCTCGCTGGGTATGTTGTACTCTGAAAAGGTATGTGCACAAGCCATTTATATGAAAGCCTGAAGCTTATATCTGTAGAATTGATAATATGTGCATTGTGCGACATGTCTGTTGTAAACTGCAACTATTACTCATTCAAGAATTTCTCAATTCTCTACACAAAATTGCGTCTCCTTTTTAGAATCTTCCAGGTAAAAGTTGGTACAACAGTTTTAAAGTAAATGGAAGGCCTGAGATGTCTAAATGATAGGTGAACAATGGAAATAATATAACCAAATTGAATGATCTCATATATGGTAAAAATTCTTGGCACAGAAAAGACCTGAACTTAGTCATACCTTTGCAAAAGTGTACTGTTCAAGGACCTTCTCTTCAAGCCTCGCGAAAGATATAACCAACTCTCGGATATCACTGTCCTCTTCATCCTTACTCCTAAAGTAGATATAATAATGACATGATGTTTGGACTAGCATTTGGCAACTTAACAAAAGTTGTCTAGTCAAGGGGAAAAGGCCTAGGAAAAGATAGTTCTCTATGGGCATCACTGGTTTGCACATTTTGTAATTCCAATATATGTTAGAAATTTGGAAACCCCAGCAACTAAGTGGGATAGATTTAAGAATTCTATTTTGTTATATTAGTAACATCATGCAGAATGAAATTCAAGGTGAGTTGCATAGAAGAGTTGGTTTCTAAGGGCTTTACTAGTTTGCACAATTTTAGTTGCTGGGATTTTCCAAATTTCTCGCATATATTGGAGCAAAGAAACCATTGAAGTGCTTTTAACTTAATAGTATTTTTGTACCTATTGTGCATCCAAATTTCTTTGTATTTGTAGTACAATTCACGAGCAAGCTCATCTTTACAATATCCAATATTACTTAAAACCATCAGCAGCTGTAGCTGCGGATCAACAATACTTCCTGGCAGTGGTTCAGATGATTTTTCTTCTACTTCAAGATATCCATTCTGAAAATATGGACTTTCTCTGATGGATTTATTCAGGTTAAGCTGACCTCCAATTTGCTCCAGGTGACCTAATTATCAGGGTAAACAATTTGAATCACCCTCGAAGTTTTTCAGCTGCAAATGCTAAGGTATCAGCTTCATACTTACCAGCAAAATTCAGCAAACAATTCAAGAAGGCTAGTCTAACAGATTCCTGGATTCCTTGAAGCTGCACGTATATTTCTTCCGACTTCATGGCCTCATTCTGCAAAGACTCTATCATTCTGGAAAGGATAAAAGCACAGCTAATGAAAATGCAAGAACCGAACAAAGTCGAACCCGCTGAAACTCTCACCAAAAGTAACATACTAGTTCTCTGACAGCCTAAAATACACTGTCAATACAGCTCAAAACAAGAAGAATTTGATCGATTTCCTTGTAACTTTAACCAATAGGGAGGTGCTGTGCTTAAAGTGAATGGCAATTGACGTGAATGAGTCTTTGACATGTTACACTTATCGATTGGTCAGGTAAGATACAACTCAAATCAGATAAAGGGACCCATAGCATGGACATAGATACAAGTGTCGTGCAAGAGACACTGAGGAAAAACAAAATCTCAATATTAACTTCCATTTGACATTGTTCTTTCTGCAATGCAACACAATAAATACATAACTCTCTTGAGGATATAGATGGGAGGTGTTGGAGGATCAACTTCTTAGCTAAGAGCTTGCATGTCTTCCTAAACATGAAGGATTTTGGGGGACTTGGGGTGCTTTTAGCAACCTCGGGATCATCGGTCCATGCATCTCTATTCGATTATTCTATCATTAAGAGCAGACAAATATACCTCAACTCTATTCTAAATGATTAGCAGTATCCATCTCCCATAGTTAGAGCCCTCAGATGCTTCCATCTTATCTTATTCACATTTCAGTAGGTGACTCCTTTCCTGCAACGTCCCTCTGCTAAATATAAATAACAGCTAACATGAACAAATATACAATCCTTTTGGTTTCTCCTTATACAAGACTTTGTTACTGAACTATATTGCTTTACTCATATTTTCACTAAATTCGTATTCCCTTTCCTCACCCCTCAACATAGAGAGAGAGATTCCATCACAGTTGAGAAGACCTAGAAAAATTCAAAGTCCTTAGAACATTAGCTTAACAAACTATGTAATTCTTTTGCAAGAATATTTGAGGGATATTTTGTTCCCTCACACTCATCTGATGAGGTTTTTAGCTACTAAGCTCCAAGACTTGATCATAGCTGGAAACATAAGGTTCAAGGAAGTAGCACCTTGCTGACACTTGCCAGTAAATGGTGGTGTAAAGGGACAAGTGCAGAACCAGTTAATTCTAAAATCACCTTGAATTTAGTACATAATAAGTGGGTTGCAACCTCGATTGGCCACATCTCTATCTCGAGCCAGTGTTGTCAAAGACGTGTTTAAGCCCTGAAGCGAGGCTCAAAACGTGTTGAGCTCTTCACCTCACTTTATGTGCGCTTCAATGTCGTCATAAAGGTTCTAACACATAGTTTTCCTTGTCAATGAGCCTCTTTTGAAGAGGTGACACTAAACAATTGATATTTCACTTTATCTTAATCTTTTTTCAATTTCTTTGTCATATATTCTTCATTCATGTTTTTATAATTATGTCTCAAACTAAAAAAATATATTTGTAATTTTTCTCCCTTAGTTCCTTTTTTCATTAAAGTCCGTGCTTTATTTGCGCTTAAAGTCCCAATGGACCTCTGAGATTTTTTGCGCTTAAAGTCCCAACGGACCTTAGAGTTTCTTTGCGCTTTACGCCTTTGATAACACTGTCCTCGAGGGATCCCAGAGAAAGTAGAATTAGTCATCTCCAGCTTAAACTCTTCCTAGTTCCTAATGACATCTATTCTAACTAGCAAAATTTGCTTTCTATCCAAAAGAATAAGCCTAACAAATTGTTACAACTGTAACAAAATCTTCTTAAGATAAGTCAGAGGCACCTTTGACTAAAATTTAATTTTTTTGATAAAATAAAAGGTTTTCACCTGTATATAAGTGGTGTATAAATGTCGGACACAGTTACCTGGTACCTATTGCTGGTGGGAGGCGGCAGTTATCCCATGGAATTAGTCGAGGTGCGCAAAAGTTGGCCCAGACACCACGCACCAAAAAACAAAAAAAGTGGTGTATAGATGTAGTGAACTTAGACAGAATTTTGAGTTTAGAAGTTCAGACTTCATATGCAAGGCCACAAATGACCTTTGGTTAAGTGAGTTTTAAGGGCTTATAGCTTCTAAAGGCAACGAGAGTTTGATAACTCCATCAAATTTCCTCATTCAAGGGGCACAGCGTTTTACAAATCCAGGCCAAGGCTAAAATAAGTGCAAATTATCACTTATCTACTCTTTCTTAAGTCACGTACCAATCCTAAAGTCTTACAACTCTAGTCTGAATCACTTCCGAGTGTCAAAGCTTATCAGTCATTTTTTGACAAGTAATATCAAAACAATTAGTGAAAAATGAAGGGAAAATGTCAAAGCATCAACCAGGTTACATGATGAGATAGAATCTAACAACCAAGGGTGTTCAACTTACTGCCATATGTAGGGAGCTAACAGGAAACTAGTGTTTTTTGTATAAATATGTACAGTATTAACAACCTCTACAACTTACACATTGATCTGATCCATTGCAGATGTGATAATTGAACGGAAAGCCAAAGGCAATGAAGAAATGGTGTATGGAGATCTATTCCTTTGTAAAATAGATACTGCGACCCAGGATTCATCTTTTGATATCTCTTCAACTGTAGACCGCATCCATGAACAGAGCCTCAATATGTAAACTTTTGAGACCTCACACTGAAGTGTTCGCAATGCTGCAACTGGTGTGAAGAAATAAAATCTTTAGATACCTCTCATTTACAATAGTCTAAGCAACTCAAATAACTTATGTACCAGCAATTGAAGGAGCTGATTCTTTCGCTTCAAAAGCTTGACATGCTTTGGTTATCTCCTTTATGGCAGCACTCATGTATGGGCCAAGAATATTTGATTCTTCAAGATCCCCAAATGCATTCTGGACCTGTGAGTGTCATTTGAATACTCAGATACATTATAGAAGAAGTAACACATACATAGAAATCATAAAATGTTACACCTCTTTCACCCCGGAGACATACAAATCAATTGCAAAGTCAAGCTGCAAATATTTTTCTTGAATATGCCAAAACGAGATTGATAACAGAAAGATAAACTATAAGGGGTCGTTTGGTAGCGTATATTAAAAAAAAAATCCTGCATTAGCCTTGTTTATTGTGTATTACTAGTACCTTGATTGGTACCCTTCACATTAAGGTGTGTATTGCTAATACCATGGATTTCTAGGTATTAGCAATGCAATGTTTTTAATGCATGCATCAACTCAATTAAAGACCCGATTGCCCCTCAATAACTTTTTTATATCTCTTCCACCGTAAATAATTTATTTTTAATGCAATGCATTCTATTCTTAATGCATCAAACCAAACAATGCATAAATATAATCTATGTATAATTAATGCAAGCATAGCATTACTAATACACTCTACCAAGCGACCCCTAATAGTACAATTTGCTATTAACGTTAAAGAATGTGGAAACTTTAAAAGGCACAAAGACAACAAACTTAAGAGAAGAGCTTAAGTGGTTGTTAAACATGTACATCATAAGACAGGGGATCTGTTTGGATTCAAGGGATTTCATGCTGTGGCGACAAGATTTTGCTTCCTCACGTGGAAGTTCTTTTATTTTGATTATATCTGAGAGATGTATCTTTTTAATCATTAATGATTTTGAGTTTCACAATAATTCTTTTTTTTTTTGAGAAGTACATTAATTCATTTTTTCATCAAAAGGGGAAAGGATAACAAGGATATTTTCAGGACAATAACCCGTAACATCTTGAACAGCAGGTGGTTATCCTTGCATTGTGTACCTACTACCTATAGCACTATAGAGGTGTACCTCTCACTCTGTATACTACAGAGGTGGACTACTCGTGTTGTGTTTCTTGGTTTTATTACTTCAAATTTTCAGTAAGAAAGAAGACTTCCAGTCAAGCTTTCTATCCTATCCACCCTATGAGTAAATTCTCTCTCAACACAGCTGAGAGAACTAAACTTAATTTAATTCAACATAACTTGGTCATACAACAAAGCACAATAGATCAACTAGAACAAAAATTGATCCACTTCTATGGTAGACAAGGAAAGACAAATTGATAGGTCCCAGCTCCAATAGGAAGTTTAATCATAATGAGATTTGTCACAGTAATTTTACTATCTAAAAGAAGAAAAGGATATGGAGTACAATTGGAGTGGTCTTCATGATTAGATTTGTCACCATAAATAACTCAAAAAAAAAGAGGATTCCATCTATGCTCTATGTGTCTTTTGTGTGGCGCTGGCGTGCTGCTACAAAAAACATATTAGTGACCTCAATAAAACCCCTCACCAGCAAAAATAAACAGAACAAAAGAAGTAAATATGCAGCCAGGCTCAATACTCATTAATTGAAATGCAAAAAATTTGAAAGTGACAGTCAAATTCTCTTCTTTTTTGGCAGGACAAGTTTGGAAGTGGAGACAATTCCTATAACCATAAATAGAAGACAACTACATACACAACTACTCAAACTTAACATAACCATCCTTACTTTAATCTCCTACCATCAAGATTGGACATTTACCTTGGATTCATAAGCTGATATAGTACTGCGCACCATCGCAGCAACTTCATCAAGAGAATGATTTGAGTACTTCCCATCTCCTGCTTTTTCTTCACGTTTATTCGCAGAGGCACTCACATTTGAATCAGAGGACACCTGAGAAGACTACAGAACCAGGAGAAAGGGCCATGAAATCAAAGCAATTAGCAGATGGAAATAAATAACAAAAATCGAGAGACGAGACTGCACTTTTTTATACCATGGTCACCAAATATGGGAGTGAAATATCTACTAAAGGATAAATGAGTGGTAAATTAGCTACTTACGAACACCCCCCCCCCCCTAAAAATAAAACACAATATAGTAGATTAGCCTCTATTCCCAGGAAGCTAAGAATTGAAGTTGCTGATATGTGTTGGTGGGGCCTGGGGAATAATGGAGTGTTTTCTGTGAAGTTCTCCTACGAGAAACTTTTGGTTAGGGAGGAACATGTTTTTCAATGCCGCAGTATGGATTCCAAAGGCGCTGAGGAAGGTGCGCTTTTTCACTTAGCTAGCTTCTAGGGGGGATGATTTAGACAACAAAAAATCTTAGAAAGCAGAAGGTTTTCTATGTCAGTAGGTCTTTCATGTGTAAGAAGGCAGGCGAGGACATGGATCATCTTCTTCTATTTGCGGTTGATTATGAGAATGAGACTCTAAAGAGATATGTTTAGGTGGTTTGGCACTCCATTCTATACCCCTTGTATATGATTGTTCATGGTCATGTCTATGAATGAAAATACTTTTACTTGACCTGGGAAAAAAAGTGGCACAATCACTAATTGAGGGGCAAGACTTTTTTTTTCCCAATCAGTAAGCAAAAAATTCAGACACCAGCAAAACCCAATATAAAGATAGTGCAGGACAGTAACAAACTTTATCTTCGGGGAATCAAAGTTATTTCTTTGACTACACTCTTACCCAAAAAGCTTATATTTTGACTATAAAAATTGTCATTTAGAGTACCTTTAATTTAGTTTTCAACTGGGTAAATATTTTAAGAGATCGATGTCCATATTTACACTGAGAATTACACAAGTTCATCCCTGTAATCTGACCACGAAATTCTTTTGGGACCGTGGGAGAATCTTTACTTCTGAAATAGCATCTAAAGAAAGAAAATGCTTCCTCTTTCTGTCTATCAAATTGGGTTTTGACATGTTTTAACATAACAAGAGAAAATACACACAAAGGGCACATACAGATGATTCAGATAACTCTAAATATCAAACCAGTGAAGTGAATGCTTTCAATTTCCAACTAATGCAAAAAAAGATACTTCACATCTACAGAGATCACAGAGAATGATGGTTCTATTAGTCAAAGTTAACACGAAGCATTTAATCTTTGTCACCACTACAACAAGTGACTAAAGCCCAGATCTGGGCTAAGAAGATTTATATTAGCAGAGCACTTCTAAACTGGCTGTTTTCAAACTCCATGCATTTTCTCTACTCTCAGACAATAAAGAGCTTAATCAGACACTTGTAAAATCAACTGACCTGGTTAACATTGGGAAGGAAAAATACTAGAATTACTTCTAAACCTTATACCAAAAGATGTATTTTAAAATGTGTTACTCTTCCAAGACTCTATAACTGTGCAAATCAAGTAAACAGGTAAGCAAAAGAATGTCTGTGATTATGTTTCTACTACTACTACTATTATTATTATTATTATTAGTAGTAGTAGTAGTAGTAGTAGTAGTAGTATAAGTATCTTCTCTTCTTCTTCCTTTTTGTGAAAAATAGATTTACAGCCCCAAAAAGTAACAAGGGCAAGATGCAAATTTAGCTGTTCTTTTCCGAGACTGAACCAACCAAAAAAACACAACAAAAGCTCTCAGGTCCTCATTGAATTTGTGAATTATCAGAATATATTTGCTTATATATCCTGGGTTTTGCACCAGCCTATATAAAGTATACTGGGTAGATCAATTATTTACCTTTGCGAATTTTCCACTGAGAACTGCAACAGCTACTCTCCAAAAGACAGGTACATGATAGATAATTACAGCAGTCAACCTCCTTATATAACTTCCTCTGAGAGCATCAACCTTTTCACCAGTGAATTCCACTTGTTGTGAATCACCCATCAGATATGTATTTTCAATTGAATCAGAGTAAGCAGCATCTGGCTGATGATCATTTGGGACAAAAAATAGTACATTAGTTTAAAGTACAGTTAATTATCAATATTTTTTTCAGAAAACACAGTTGGGCTTACAGTATTGTTCAAATCTTGCTGAATATGCCTCCATTTTGCATCAGATAAAGCTCTTTCACGCATTTCAGTCCGAAAATTTTCCGTTCTTGCTTCATGATCCAAAGTGCATTTCTCAAGCAAGCCTCGGATTCTGTGGTTCTGTCAAATGGACAACAAAGAGGACATTACAGAATTTACATCCCATCACGAAATAAGGAAATAATTTTTTTTTTGAGGATTAGTAATGTTGTATACTTCAGCATTAAGGATGCTGGCCACCATCAGAAACAAGTTACAAAGCACGTAGACTCCAGCTTTACAAAGCTCCTAGAAATTCTACTAACTCCACTATTTCCTCTATACAATTCTGTTTACACCAAAAAATAGTCTCCAGGCAATTCCATTGGACTGATCTGATTTTGTCTTCAAAACACGCCATTTCTCTCTCTCCAGACTGACCACCATATGCAAGAGGGTATTATCGTCCACCATTTTTTCTGACTTTTACTCCCCCCTCTTTTCATCCAACAACTCATTAGATCGGCTGTATGTTCAGGCATTGTCCACACTGTCTTTGTGAGACTGAAAAACATGTTCCACAATTGGGCAGTGAATTTACAGTGTAGGAACAAGTGATTGTTTGTCTCCCTAGTCTCATTGCACAAAAAACAGTCACCACAACTCTCCCCTTCTTTAGTAACACTTCATGAGTAAGACATGCCTTTCTTACCACTAGCCATGTGAAACATTTCACTATGCAGAAGAGAGACTGAAATACTTACCATATCATTTGCCTCGATTAAGGAGAACAAAGTGCCAAATATCCTCTATGCAGAAGAGAGAGGGTTTCACAACCAACCACGGGTTTTCTGTTTTTATCGGACTATAGCAATCAAACTCCAATCTTTTTTTCTCTCAAAGTACATGATGCACATGCAACCCCCAAAACCCTCCTTTTTTTGACAAAGGTAAGAGCTTATATTAAATCACAAAAAGGGCTGTCAAACCAGTATTTACAGGAGTAATAGAAGGCAAAAACTGCTACCCCCATCCCACCACATCCCCAACCTTCTTCAGATAACTAATGTTCTCTGCCTATCAAAGTAATGTACATCTGACGCTGCAGCATTCACAAAAAATAACAAACATACTACATTAATACTCTCTCCTTCCCAGTTCGTACAGCATTGTGGGGATGTTCTAAAATGTCCGCCTCCATTCATCACTAAAATTATTCTATACAACTTTCACTACTTCTTTCTTCTTTTTCTTTTTTGAGAAGGAACTTTCACAACTTTAAAGAATTAAAATCCTCAACTTTATATACTATACTGTTTTAAACATTTATGTCGAATTAACTTTTTTATGAAGTAATTGAATTAAAAGGCATCAAAAAGATGCAAGAGAGTTACAAAGTAAAATAGGTGATAACTCCCGCTAATACCCAAAAAAAAAGGGTAAAATCTGGGATTTAAAACTACAGCAAAAACTCAAGGCTAATAGGCCATTGAGAGGGAGCTAATAAAATCTCCACATCAACGTATGATTATTGTTCTAATGTTTCCGTCCCCTCCCAATAGTCAATACTCCATCCATTTCATTTATGGATCTCACTTTCCTTTTTAATATGTTCAAAAGAATATCATTTTCTATATTTAGCAATTCTAACTTCTCACATGGCACTTTTGGGACCACAAGATTCAAAGGGCATTTTGATACGTTATAAACATCTTTTGTTTAAGACTATGAGATTCAAAATCTTCCTTTCTTAAAGTCAGTGTGCAGTCAAACTAAGACAAATTGAAACGGAGGAAGTAATATTATATTATTTCAATTTTTATTTTTTTGAGAAGGTAACATTGTGTATATTCATTGGAACCAGAGCTTGGGTTGCACTAAACCATAAACATATTTTCAAATTTTTGTTTTGACAAGGAATATATTTTCAAAACTAATATCCTAAACTCTGCAACAAGTAAAATTAGCAAAGATACAATGAAATGAAACGCGTATGCAGTCAAAAAATGAAAACAAGTTACGAGTTCCCTCACGAACAGTGTTGCGATCTATCTCCAATAACAGGCCTTTCTTCTTCTCTTATTTAAAAATTGCTTCCAAAATTCTCCATTTTCTTGCTGATCTTTAGATCTATTTTAGGGTTCAACTTTTCTCTATGGTTTCTTTGTTCTTTACAATAACCGTGGTGCTTGAATCAGTTACCTGCACCTCGATTAATTCCCCAGGTACCTGCTACCTCCCCCACCAGCACAAGTGTCGGGTAACTCTATTCACTAAGGCTTGGACCTTTTTTCTATGATCTTTCTTATGACCAGTCATGAAAAACTAAAGACCAATTAGCTAGGATCTATCAAGACATTGTGACTAGTCTAATGTGTCTAGTATGTGGCAGATTCCATATTGCTATAACAACGGGCTTTGTTATAATTTCCTGGGTAATCTTCACGTCATGATTTACCTTTTGAAATTGAGCTGTGCCTAGTCTGTTTTTGTTACATGGTCCCAAAGTCAAACTCAACCTTATTCTTGATTCACTTAATGTTGGGCTAGTGGATGCTCCACATGTGTTTAAGCGTGCGACGGAAGGAGTGTTAGGTTAGAAAACAGACATTGGCCCTAACTTAACCCAAAAGCCAACTCATGAGGTGAGGATAGTCCAAGACTATCTAAAGAGATAACCACCTATTCCCATCAACCAATGTAGGACATCATAACATCTTTCCCACCCTCTCGCATGACCAGGCCTAAACATCTAGCGTGTGTGGAGAAAGGGTGTTAGGTTAAAGAAACTGGACATTGGCCCTAACGCCAACCCCAAAAGCTAGTTCATCAAGTGAAAATTGTCCAAGATTATATAAGGAGACCACAACCTAACCCATCAACGGATGTAGGACACCCTAACACCTCCTCGAGCCTAGACATCTAGAGCATGGAAAATATAGCATGGATTTCTAACATTGAGAAAACAAAGAATATGAATAGGTCTTATTCCAATACTATGTAAAGAAAATGAAACTTGATCTAACCAATCCAAAGCTAGCTAAGACCATATACGGAGACAGCAGTTACCAACCTTTGTGATTCTAACGACTCCATTCCACACGCCCAAGATTGGACATCAGGAGTGTGGACTACATAACATGAGAAACCCAACATCACATAAACCAAGAATATGGAAGGGTTTGACTCAAATACTATGTTCTAAAAAAAAGACCTTGAGCCTAACTGAATCAAATAAGCTAGTTCTTTCTTTATAAGAGAGAAATTCCTGAGAACTAGTGGCACGTGGTTCAAAATTTGGTAGATAATGAGCCCCCACTTTTATCCTTCTCCACTTAACAATCAAGTTATATCTGTTGCAGAATTCGAAATAGTGATTAATGCCTAACCCAATCATCACACATTACAACCTTACCACTAGACCAAAGCCCTGGAGCCAATACGGAGAGCTTGATTATGAGGTGAGAGTTGTCTAAATCACCTAAGGAGACCACTTATACCATCAATAAATCAACATGGATCCTAATAGATTCAAACAGTGGGTTCTATCTAAAGTTAAAGAAACATCAAACAGCTATGAGTTCAATCAATGGATGAAGCATACGAAACTCATAGTGGAGTTACCAGTTGGTATTAAAAACCTCATGAAGTAATATGATATCCTATTTTATCGATCTTTTGTTTCTATTATTAGTATCATTAGGTTTTATGTTTAATAAAAATTATTTCAAAATAAAAACAAAGAACAAAATAGAAACCAGTTGTTGGACCTTAGAGTCCTCACCTGTATATTCAAATAGTGCCATACAGGATCTGATTCGGGCTCCAACTCCAACAAGAGTCTCACATTATTTTCAAGCTGCATAAAGCATTAAAAGTCATATATGAGTAGCAAGTATTTATAGAAAATATTTTAAATTTTTCTTGAACGTTAAAATCTAAAGTGTCTGTTAGATGGTTGCACACAAATGCACAGGGCCATAATTCAAGTGCAATTAAGTAAATAAAATTGCAAGGAAGACATCGATTGGAACTGTTTGGTTTACTCTCAGTAATCTGATAATTAAGAACTGACAGGCATTGATATAAGCAATTTGACCCTTTTTTAGCATGGAGTATCACATATTCTCTTCATATATATAGTGAGATATCCAACCATTTGTATGGAAGTTCATTTATCACACTGCAAAAGCAGTTTCATCGACACTGCAGACTGCCATCAATTTATCAGGCTACTTGTCTACTTATATAAGACATTTGATAGATGATATAGGCAATTTGTAATAGACAACATACACTCAAGCTCTTTGTATGGGACATGTCAACCCCTCAACAAATTGTAATTTGAGGCTGTTTAACTCTAACTTTGCTGACTCCAAACAATGTTCTTACTACTGTTGTTATTTGCATTTGGTTTTCTTTCAATTTGTACTTCCTTGTTACTTTTTCTGCTCTTTATTTTTTACTGTGTTCAGATTTTCGCATCTCACAATGAAAAAAAGAATATATATACCCAGCAAAATGTCAAGGCAGTGTTTCATATTCTTCAGTTGAAAGATTATCTCGAGGATTTGTATGACAGAGTAATCCGTAGTCCATCTTCCAAAATAATACGAACTATTTTTTGATCAAGCTGGGAAAAAGGACAAGGATGATTATGCCATGAGCCTTTTACATACTTCTTAAAGGGGGTGAGCACCAGGAGAACGTTGAGACGCCATCAAATTAGAGAACTCTCGCAGTTAAGTTCCTTTATTATTCATATTTACATCCTCTGCTTCGTAAATAAATACTGGATTTTTAATTTCTATAGAAGTGTATGAAAATATGTTAGAGATAATAAAGAACAAAAGGTTCTTTCGAGCACATGTCGCCAATCTACTATAAAAAGAACAAGCCATAAATCTTTTGAGTCTATTATACACAGTTCGAAGTTTGAACATCTTACTGGATACAACAGTAACTGAAAGATCACCCCACCCCCACCCCCCAAATGACTTCCTGCCCTGACCTGTTACCATCCCTACACCGATTCCAAGAAGTTTTCTGAGGCCAGAGAGAAAGATTAGGCAAAGCTATTTACAACTAAGGAAGCTCACTCAGTAAATTAACCAGTTATATACAATTATAAGACACCGACAATTTTATAAAATAACCCCAATCAAGTTCCGCGACAGTACACAACCCCAAAATCATTGTGAACACAAGACACTATATAACAGGAAAATGTTTGAGACATTTTGCTCCTATCACAACTTACTATTAACAAGAAAAAAACAAGTATTAACTAGGCCAGACCAGTGCTGTCAAAGGCGCGCTAAAAACACGCTTAAGCGCTGAAGCGAGGCTCAAAACATGTTGAGCACTTTGGTCTGCTTAATGTGCACTTCAGTGTCTGTTGTCAAGGCTCCAAGGTGAATTGTTTCCTGAAGAGACAACACTACAGAAATGATATTTCGCTTAATCGTAAGAAAAAACTCAATTTCTTTGTCCATATATTTGTCTTCATGCTTATAATTATTACTCTTGGACTAAACATGTATTTTGTTTTTTTTCTCCAGGTGCCCCGCTTTCCATTAAAGCCCACATTTTATTTGCGCTTATCACTCCAACAAACCGTTTAGACCTTTTTGCGCTTTTTGCTTTAGATAACACTAGGCTAGACCCAAGTGGAGGGTGATACTATGCATCCTGTCACCAGCATCTCCTTAATGCTGAAGAATACACCATTACCATTTTCCAAAAAAAAGGTACTATGCATCCTTGCAGATAACAAATAGGTTTCTTGCATTAGAGTCTAATGGTGTATACCTCTCGTAGGTTACCCTTTTAGTAATATGTGATCTCCATTTATCCCAAAATAGGTAGATAAAATGGGTATGAGACAAGTAGTCAAATAGAATGGCTTCAATAGCTGACTGGTTACTAAAACAAAAGTGGATGTCCGATAGAAAGGAGGGGGGTTAGAAAAGTTAGTTGGAAGGTCCAAGGACAATTTCCAAATCTACATACTGAAAGTTCAGAATTTTTTTTATTTTTTAACTATAACCGTGCAGTTCAGGCCAGCTTGAGCGCACTTCGTCTAATTCCAAAGGATACTTATCACTTCCCACCAACAACAAGTATCAGTAACTCTAGCCTTTGTACAAAGGCTGGAACAGATGGGAAGAAATCACCTAGTGTTATGAGACCTCATGGTCGTACACACTTCATAAGCCACTAGGCCACACCCTTGCTGCAAGAAAGTTCAGAATATGATTTCATATTTTCAAGTATAGCAGGCGAAGAGTTTTGAGATCTTTTGCCTTTCAACAATTCAAGTGTATACAGTATTAGAGAGCATTCCTTGTGGACATCTAGAGAACCAAACAGTCTACCGTAATGTCCTAATCATGCATCGTCATGATTTTTAACTTTTTGATTATGCTGCTCAGACTCTTCAAAAATGCCAACATTATGTGCACGTTGTTGGATTCTCAAAAAGTGGTGCATTTTTGAAGAACCCGACATGGCATTAAAAGTGAATAGTCCGCACAACTTAGCTATTTAATGTTGGTAACTGTAACTTACATTTGTTAGGTCAATCTGAGGATCTTCCAGAGACTTGTAAAGCTTGCCTTTAAACTCTTGCATAACTCTTTCAACCTCCTCAAGTACACGCTTCAAAATTCCAACCTGAAGGAAAGACATTCAATCAAGAGTGAGTAACACAGATAAGGCAAAAACTATAAAGAAATGCAAATAAGTACTCAATTCAGGTCAGACACGACCAAAAAAGATTAAGCATCCGTCAATTATTGACCCCAAAATGCTAAGGAACATATAAGTTATAACAACGTCAAATCGCGCCTGACAATAATTAAATCAAAACTAAGCCATAAAAGTGTTAATCAGCTTGACTAATCAGAACACATTCAGATGCAGAGGATGTCCAAAGCACCTTAAATACTTTTCTTAACAATTAATTACAATGTGTCGTTAACAAAGCATCAACGACGCGGTCGCACCTGTTCATTAAACAAATTGTTAGGGAAAAAGCAAAATCATCTATCACTTAAATAGGAGAAGCTTCTGCAAAATATTCCTAGAGTACAATATATTATGATAGAATCCAAGCATAATCAAACTGGTAGAACAAAGTATAACGACTATAAAACCAATTAACAAGTCAAGGAAATATAAAGGCTAACCACAGGGGGGATGTACAAATGAACACATCAAAACTCTATATACCATTGTCATGTGGAGGATAATGCATTCAACACAAAGCATATGTTAATTTACAGCATTAACTAGGTCATCCATACATGAGAAGGAAGAACGATTGACTTTGCTTTCCTGTACTCCCTGACAGCCAGGTCATATTCACCAGTACTAATGCTATGACGAATCGTGCTGGGCAAGTTAAATAGTGTTCGGAACCTTTGCAGCATTCCTTGAACAGATCTTATTTTCTCAGCTTGAGCCTGCACAATAATGATTACACTCACAAAAGGTTAAAAAAAAATAAAAAAACAGAAGTAAAAAACCACTCACAGATCAAAAAATTTACTAGAAGTATCCGTTAATAAATAAAGAACACGCTACCTACTTGTCTTTCGAATAGTGGCCCAAAAGCACGATTAGCAATTGAACTGACTCCTTCGATACAATTAAATAAGTGAGAAGTTCCAGAACCTTCAGGGTCTTCCTCAATCCGCCTTAATTTTGATTCAATATCTACAGCAAAAACATTGATGACAAACTAAAAGTTCCTATTATAAATGAAAGTAACACCAAAATCCTACAGGACGCGTAGCTCACCATCAATTGTTGTTTTGCAGGACACAAAGCAGTCAAAATTTTCTTTAACCAACTGTTTCCTCTGCAAGGTACGTCCTTTAAGATCAGTCTTCACAGCAAGAGCACCTGATTCTAACTCAGACGCGCTTGTGTCTTGGTGAATTCGACAAAGAAACAACTTCGGGTCGAATTTCTCAGAGAAGTAATTCAACCTCTCTGCAAGATTAGATATGAACTTGTTACAAAACGAGTGCAGAAGAATAGGAAAGGGGTAGGTGATATAGACTGAACATTCCATTAAACATGATCGACGAGAGTCGAGAGAGAAAGTATGCCCTAGGGCTTTGATCTGGTGGTAAGAGGGTAAGAGCACAGCGCGCAATGTGTGGGTTAGACGTACATCAGAGGTTTGAACTCCACCACAGACAAAAGCCTAATATTTAAAGGAAAAGGTAAAGGGATGTGTCAATTATCCACTGGGTTTTGAACCGTGCGCCACCTGGATCTCGGGGATTCCTTGGTTATCTTCTGAATAGATTGAGTTTAACGCTTTTTGAAGTGATGGTTAATTAGACAGCCTATCAGGTGTTTGTCGCAAAGATTTCTCGGTGATTAAAAAAAAGTTCAGAGAGAAAAATATACACAACACATTCTTCTACCACATGTTTCGTTTATGAAGGTCAATAACTTATGTGGGATATGGGGATGAAATATCCCTTCTCTTTACATGTCATCCCCTTATCTAATCATCAAACCTTACAAGTATCCACATTACTCTATTAAAGTTAAATTTTCATAGTATTCTGCTAAGTTGCTCGGACTCCGGTGCAAGAGTCCAATACGGGTGCAAATCTAGAGGTTGGATCCTTCCTGATCTAATTTTTAAAATCGAGGGATATAGATCCGTGTATGGATATGGGTGCGATTCACCTAAAAATAATTAAATTATCTAAAATAGTGTAATAAAACCTAAATTATAAGATATTATGTAGAGAACTAGATGAGAATCTAGGAACAAGATTAAAGGAAACATAGTGACATAGAAATATTTATATAAAAGGTATACTATTTTCTTCAATTTCACCTTAACTTTCCTATTGATTATACAAATCATTAAAACTGTCTCGATTTTCCCAATTGATTTTGGTCAAAGTACCCAAAATAGGTTGACCAAATCAGACACATGTGGGTCACCAAAAGTGAAGAGTCTGAGCAACTTAGGTATTTTGTATGACCAATTTAAGTGTCCTTACTTGAAATTCTAAGAAATTGCTTATGTACGCTTGCTATAAATAAATCAAACATCCATAGTACAGTCACATTTGTATATGTGAGAGCATTGTCCATATAGTCATAAGATAAACAGAGAACTAGCTCTTGAATATCTAAGTATCATGTTAAGGAAACAAATTGTTATAGAGAGAATCTACTTGGATAGCTTAATGATCTTTTTGTAATTCACTCTAGGCTTTTAAGGCAATATATAACAAGTTACCCTTAACGATGGGAGTGTATTCGAAGGTTTTACTTGACACACCCGTGCGATGTGACCATTATATTGAGCCTGAAGATTGTGGCATACCCGCCCTTATGGCATCATTTGCATTTGGAGTCAGCTAGAATGTCATATAGTAGTTGAGTCAGCTAGAATGTCATATAGTAGTTGCCCCCGATTCGAGTCAATATGTGGAACTTATGGCCTACCGGCAGACCCTCATAGTGAACCCACAAAGGGGTGTCATATCAGACCGATTACAGTATATGCATAAAAACATAGAGATAAACTTTGGGAAAGTCGTGTCTTGCAGTTGACCTAAATCGTCTTTGACAAGCCTTCACATTCTCATTTGTAGTAGAAATAGTTGAAGTACCTAACTTAGGCAAACTATAGATGTTATATATAACGAACGCTTCTTTGGAGTTTGGATGTCAGGGGCGAAGCCACGTTGTACGAAGGGGTTTCACCCGAACCCCCTTTGGAGAAAAATTATATTAATTATATATGGTTAAAATAAATTTTTATGTATATATAGTGGATGTCTAACCCCCTTCGGCTACTTCGTGTGTCTATTTCTACAGATTTTGAACCCACTTATTTGAAAATTCTGGCTCCGTCACTGTTAGATGTTATGTGCTGAACTTATCAAGTTGGTGCATGTGTTATATGCTTATAATTCTTTCGATTAGACATTCAGTTCATATGAGACTCCTTATATGCTTATAATTCTTTCGATTAGACATTCGGTTCATATGAGCTTCCATATCTGTCTACCTGTTATTCTTTCTACTTTACATACTAGTACATGTTGTAATTTTTTGGCCAGATAACTTTAAGGCCTATATATATATATATATATATATATATATATATATATATATATATATAGCATGTGTTGGTTATTTCG